>CP092863.1:28793257-28983946 GCA_030710605.1 Cordylochernes scorpioides | reverse complement strand
AATTTATTAAAATTGGCTCTAACTGGGTTACTTGTGTAGCTATTCTTCAAAGAGGTGGTAGGTTTATATTTTTCATCAAAGTTTTTCCTTATAGTATCAATTGAATCTTTTCAATGTTTCTTAATTGTTTTTGCGATGCCTCAGCCGCCTGACCTTGATTAATAGCCAATGAGAGTGTCAAATCGGGGTTCTGTAGATATTTTTCTCTAAGTGTTGTGTCCCTACAACCCAGAACAATTCTGTCTCTAATAAGATAATCTTTAATATTTTCGAATTCACAGTCTTCAGCCTTACTTTTAATTTCTGTGACAAAATCGTCAAAAGTTTGATTTAGCTTTTGTTCACAAGTAAAGAAAATATATCTTCTATATATGGTGTTTTTAAATGGTCTAAAATATTGATCATATTTATCTAGAATATCTTTGATAGTAGGGCTTTGAGCATTTTCTTCAAAACCAAATGTATTATATATTTCAAGCGCTGAATCGCCAATAATGTGTAATAGAATAGCCCTTTGTTGTTGTATAGATTTTGAATCAAGATCACTTTCTATGATGTAGTTTTCGAATTTTTTACGCCATTTTGGCCATTTATTAGGCGGTGGTAAATTATTCATAATTATTTGTTATAATTTATGAGAAAGCAAAATATAAAAAAGTTAAAATAGTTATTATACATATATTTTTATATTTTATAACGATAGACTTACCGCTGCCACCATGTTATGTTGTTCGTTTACACAATTATATTCTTTGTACTCTATGGAAATTTAATAAGACGCAGTAAACAAAACTTATTGTTTATTTCTCAAGTAACATGCAAATTCTGATTGCTATTAAGTGATGATGATAAATAGTTGGCGTTGCCAAACTAAAGATTAATATATATTAGATTGGGTTCAGGGCCTCGGAAAAGGTCTTTATCACTTTAGCCCTAATCTCAGGGTCGAAGGGACAGTTTTTCCTAATGTGTCCGTGTCTCTTGCAATCCGTGCAGATTACGTCTTCTCCGATGAAAATCTTAAAGGATATATCCATGTATGTGATGGTTATAATTGCGGGCATGATTGTTTTTTCTTTATTTTTGAATACTATCTCTCTCCTTATAGAAGAGAGGTGCTTTAGGAACGGGTTTTCGGTGGGAAAGGGGAGAGGTCGTACACTGATAACCTGTCCAAATGGTTCTGAGGCTTTCACTATGTCATTATCCTGTATAAATACTAGAACTCCAGACAGGATGTATTTTTTAGCAAGTTTAAAAAGCGGTGAAGGGTACACAGTGTTCTCCTTCACTTTGAAGCTGTTATTGATGAGTAGTTCTGCTTGCTCGTTATTTTCCACGGAAACAATGACCTGACCGTTTATTTTGCCGACTGAGTGGATGTTATCATAGCCGATTATGTTCGCAATTCCAACTAGGTGGTCTTCCGCCGTGGCGTTTGGAAGCGACTCAGATTGGATGGTAGATTTGATATGGGATCTTCTCTTTTCATAAGTAATTTTCCTCTTTTCTTCGAATTTCTTACGTTCTTCTGATGTAAATTTGATCTTTGGACTTTGCATGTTTGGTTGTTGGATATCATTTGGTAATGGGTGTGGTAGTTTATCATTGAAGGGCAAATTTGATGTGTTTTTTGATGAAGATGGTTTGATTGATGAGGATGTAGATGGGAAGGATGATGCAACGGCCGGCTTGGCCATTGCCATGACGATGATGAATAAGTTTCGACTTGAAATTTATGAAACTAAGAAATTTTTTTCAATGAAATTTGATCTTGAATAAACTTTGATGAAATATTTATATTAATGAAGTAAATTTTATGAGGAATAAGAAAAGCAAACTTAAATTTAACAAACTTAGTAATTTGCAAAGAAACTGAGCAAAAAAAATACAAAACATCAAACACAATTTTCCATTAAGTCGACAGGAGTCGACATATATATTTACTTTTTTTTTCAGTAATAATGTCGAGCGCTCTTTGACAAGTCTGCGCCTGTGTCCACCAAAGCATTTCAAAATCAGAAGTCTCTCGCATATATTTAAGGTTTAATTTTTCAAATTTTTTTTTCATGGTCGACTTGCTTTGGTTTCTCGAATCAGACGCGTCGATTAGTTTAAATCTTCTAGGACAGCATATCGGTTATGCGTAGATATGTTAGGTTCTGCACAAAGATCGGCATAAGTCTTAGGATTAAGAACGTGTTGGAGGTTTATTTGTTCTCCACTATTATCCACACAGTTCTCGAAATTAAAGGCTGGTTCTCTTGAATGCTTGGTGTGTGAATCATTCTGAAAAATGTTGTCCTACAGTACCTTGCGATGTGACCTGGTTTGTTACATTTGAAACATATTGGTCTACCATCCTCAGTTCTAGTCTCTTGTGGATTCCTATCCGGGTTTGTTTTATAATTTTGTGAGCAGTAAATTGTTCTTGGGGATTATTTAGGGTCATTTGTTTAAAATTGTTATTAAAAGTTGGCTTACCTCGAATTTGTCTTGGCTGGAAATCTTGCTTCCTTGGTTGTCTTCTTGGCTGTGGGTCTTCTCGGTTGAGAATAATATAAGCTCTTCGGGGAATTCGGTTTGAATATTTGCTGTGGAAGGGCATCTTGCCCGAAAGCTTGTATTGATAGTCATCTTACATAAAGCTCTTCTCCCCGACTTGTTTCTTCTCTACTTTTTTGTTAATGTTTTGTGTTTATTTTATAATTTAGGGGTAGGTATGAGTATATAGTGTATATAATTGGGTTGAATTGGGTGTTTATTGTTGGCTTTGTTTAGTTTTTAGAATATATGGGAAAGGTAAGGTGTTTATTTATTTATCAAATCAGACGCGATATCCCTACAAGGGATGCTTGCGTCAATAACAACACTAAATTCAGATACTATATTATAAAAAGAAAATTTAAATAATTACAAGATTTGAAAAGATAAGAAAATAAGAAAGAGGACATTAAAATCATTCTTGATTTTACAACACAACCAACAAAATAAATAAACCAAAAATATACAAATAGGTAGTAATTAAGAGGTTTTTTTAACCAAGAGAGAAAATCATAGATATATTTACAGAATTTTCTAAATTTAAAATACGAGTCCTTACTATTTACAAACATAAAACGATCCTTGTATTCGATGTTTTCCCGGTTTCTGTAGTTCTGGAAGATTGGGCACTCAAGAAGCAGATGACTGGAATCCTGCTTTCTCTTTCCACATAAACATCCCGGATCGTCTATAGCTCCTATTCGAAACAGAAAATCTCCGAAATTTCCATGACCAGTAACGAATTGTACATTGTAAAAGTCAGGGCGGAAATATTTTGGAATGCCCAAAGGGAAAAAGAGACGAAAGTGATCACTTGTATTAGAAAACATGTCTTCCATTCTTGTTCTTAAAAATCCATTTATTATTGAGGGAGAATGTGGACTGAACGTTCGTTGGTCTTCCTCGCTTAGTTGGTCCAATTCATATTTAATCAATATATTTAATCGTAGAAACTTTCTCCTTGGAATATTAAAAATATAAAGTTAAGTGCCAGGAGAAAATGTTTTTTATTAATCGAATACACGAGCTTTCGGGCAGTCACGCCCTTCAACTGGTAATGATACATGATGGCAATAGGCCTTAAATAGGATTCCGTTATTAAAGAGGTATTTTTACATATGAGGAAAAAACAATATAGGACGGCTAAAAAACAATTTAGTTAAAAATATTTGCAAATCTAAGCTATTATATAATATATTTATGTAACTATGCTAACCCTGTAATGGCGGTATACAAATAAATGGTAGGTTTGAAATTGGATAAATCATGTGACTATATAATGAAGAGAGAACAAGTATTAAGATATCGACTGTTCAACCCGCCATCAGCGGCCATATTGGAAGTATACTGGGGGAAGGGGGGGGGGGGGGGGGGGGTTTAACGGTTATTCAAGTTACTACATATATCCTGATATTGTGCTGGTAAATCTATATGTCGGTTAATGCTATTTTTTGATATGGATAATATGGCTTCTATGATCAGTCTTTGGTATTTATTAGTGATGTTATTGTATAATGTGGTGGGTGAAGTTAAATCAAAGGAGTGGCCTGTGTCGAGAATATGGCTGTAGATGAGGGACCTATTGTCTTTGTTATTGACGCACCTGCCATGCTCAGTCATCCTGATGGCCACGGACCTACCAGTCTCACCTATATAGGTTGCACTACAATCGTTGCATGAGACTGAGTAGACCGAGCCACCCGATGACTGCGCAATGGCAGGTCTCGGCAATCGGGTAATTGGATGTCTTAGAATGGTGGCCAAGCTTCTATTGTTTGTATAGTAGGTGTTAATGCCATGAGGCTTAAGGAGGTGGGATATTGCAGCGGATTGTGTTGAGTATGGTAAGATGCAGGTATTTCTATGGGGTAAATTGGGTTTCGTATGGGCCGGGTTGTATTGATATTTATATATGAACTGGTGTGGGTATTGGGAGAGGGCAAGTTGTTTCTTAATGTTAGCGAACTCTATTGATCTGAAAATGGGCAGGGAGCAATGTGTAACCAATCTCTTGGTAAGCGTTCTAACTGTATTAATTTTATGGGATAACGGACAGTAAGACTTGAAATTGGTGTAAAAAGTTGGGTTATTGATTTTATGGTATACTGTAGTATGGTAGTGTGATGGGGTACGGATGATCAGTATGTCCAGGAAAGGTATTACATTATTGGATTCTGATTCAAAGCTAAAGGAAATGTCTGGGTGGAAGGAGTTTAGAACAGATAAGATACTGTTCTCCTGTCCGGTTTCACATATACAGAGGATATCATCAATATATCTCCTCCATATGTGAATGCCCGGTGTGAATTGCTGTTGGATCCAGGTGTCTAGTGTAGACATAACTATCTCGGCCAAGGGTGATGATAATGGGCTGCCCATTGGTGAGCCTCTAATCTGTTTATAAAGTAAGTCATTAAAGGTAAAATCTGTAGTGTTTAAGCAGATGGAGGTAAGCGCTACTATTGTGGCAACTATGCCAGATTCTAATTGGGCGTCCTGCAGGAATTTTGTAAGCTGGGAAATGATCAGTTGATGGGGAAGCGATAAATACATTGATTTTACATCATAGGAAACCATGGTTGAGTTCTGAATAGGGGTAAGAGATTGGATGAATTGTATGAAAGCCGGGATGTCTGTTACGGAGTGAGACTGTGGCCGGGTTTTGACAAGGGGTGTTAAATAAGATGAGAGGTACTTGGAAAGTTTGTAAGCTGGTGAGAGGTGATATGCTATAATGGGACGGAGGGGAACGGTTGGTTTATGGATTTTGGGTAGCCCGTATATGTAGGGCGTATTGGCCATATCTGAAGTGAATGTGTGGTACTGATCAGCTGTAATAGAGCCGGACCTTTTTAGGCGCAACAGCTCCAATCTGAAAGCTCTGGTGGAGGCGGTCGATTCTAGTCTGGTAATGGGCCTGAAAGTTGTTTGGTCATTGAGAATGTCCATCATCTTGGTGATGTAATCATCCGTATCCAAGATGACGGTTTGAGATCCTTTATCTGATCTGGTAACCATAATGTGTGGGTTCTGTCTAAGTGATCTGAGTGAGCGGTACTTACCAAGGGATAGGTTCAACTGGGGGGCTGGTTTACGTAGGACTTGGGTCACAGATTGTCGTATGGTGTGTTGGGTGGCGTGGGGAACGATCTAGTAGCCCAAAGAACAATTTGGTATTAGACATAGTATAGCCACGCTCGATAGATTAAAACAGGAAGTAGGTGAACAGCGTGGTAAGTTTCTTTATTCAGCACTACTAGCTTTCGGGCATCATCTGCCCTTCATCAGGTACAATACAATTTGGTATTGCATCGAATTTAATTTCTGTTTACAGCGGTTATTTATATGGTAAAACCAAATTTCAGCTCCATATGTTAGAATAGGTCTAATTAGCGTCTTATACAAAATTAACCTTTTATTAGAGTTTATACCCCATATTTTGCCGCTGAGGGAAAAAGGCAGATTTTTCATGCGATGCGCTTTATGCAAAATCTCATTGATGTGCGGGGTGAAATTTATTTTTGTTCTGAACCTTTGATTAGATAATTTCATTCCCAAAATTTTGATTTCATTTGAAGGCTTTATGACGGTTTTTTGAAATTTCAACTGGAACCTATGGAAATTGTGAAAGTGAATCAAGTTTGTTTTTTTCTGGATTTATTTTTAACTTGTTTGAGCGACACCATTGAGTGACATAGTTTAGGGTGTTCACTAACTCAGTTTTTAGACCCTCTAAATTATATTGCCAACATATAATAGAGATGTCGTCCGCGTAGCAAATAATTTCAGCGTTTGTTGATTTAAAATTCATTAAAATACCGTTTAGCAAGATGTTCCATAATAACGGTGACAATGGACTACCCTGAGGACATCTCTTAGTAAGGTTTTTGGAGACCGTTTTGCCACCGTATAACAGACAAACTGTCCTTTTATTATTCAAATAGGATTGGATGATTTGAATCAGAGAGCTGGGAACGTTGTCTAAATCCATTCTTTTTATTATAGCTGGCCATGTAGGATTCCTCTTACATTACCTTTTAAAAATATATATCTATATATATTTATATACATACGATGAATATAGTACACGCCCAGATTTACATGTGACCTATAGTTGAGTATCAATGTAAGACTCACTCCTACATCTAGATGACTAAATTCCATCCTTTGACTTAGACATGCAAATGTAACACTCGCCAAATGCTTATATCAACATGTGCAATAACCAAATTTACACTCAGATGTACACTCGATATGGTACGACGAACACAAAGATCCATATTAATAATCAAAATATGTAGTTTGTTCCAAGATAAATTTTGGGACGTAAGATACGCTCTTACATTACATCATATACGGTAAATATTGTATACACTCGGATTTACATGTGTCTTGTAATTGAGCATCGATTGTAAAGACATCTATATCTTGATCTCATCTAACTTAAAAAAAAATCCAGGTGTATACATATTCACAGTTTATGGTAAGGCAATGAACTTCTTATAATACACTCAATATCTATAACATACGCACCAAGGTTTATGTGTGATATGTGGTTTGATATAGACATTAGTACACATTATATAATTTACCGCATCAACTTTATTCGACAAAGAAAGGGATTTTGCAAAAAAAAATATAAAACAAATTGTATTTACTATGACATGACATAATTGGGTAAAAATATAGAAAATCCAATATTCTTAACAGGTTTAAAACCCTAAATTCCTAAATACAAAAAGGACATATCTGAAATTATATGGTCTATCTGAATCTTGTATTGCTATGATTTTTATTTAATATAATATAAATCTATAACGCCTCATTTCAAAGGTGATCTTGCTTGGGCAAGATATAATTTATCTATTAAAGCATGGATAAGTCCCTCTCTCAATATGAACTCGCCATAAATGACAAGACGTCTTGATTAGGCAAAAAAAAATCCTTTATATCTATCATGACTTCGTCATGTTTCTATATAGACCTTACAACAAAAATCTATATTAAAACTTACCTAAAAATTCTCGACTACATACCTATCTCCCGATGAGAGATCTCTGATGTGCCCCTTTCGAAAGCTTGCTCAATACTGACTGGTCCTTGGTCCAGCCCCCCCCCCCCAAAAAAATCTAGCCCCCTATCCCTTTTCTTCAGCGCCCTCAATCCCAAACTCCCACAGAATAATAAATCTTGAATATACTAAATTCTCGAAATATTAAATAGAAAAAATAATATTATTATAGTTAAAATTTAAGGAATAAAAATAATATTTTATTAGAAAAAAATTATGAATTAGAAATATTCTTACTCGGCTTATGAAAGATCAATTTAACATAAATATTAAACAAAATTCAGAATTTATCTGTCTTATTGAGAGAAAATAGTATTTTGTTAAATTTTTATTTTTAAGGAAATTATGAATTAGAAATATTCTTACTCGGCTTATGAAAGATCAATTTAAAATAAATATTAACCAAAATTCAGAATTTATCTGTCTTATTGAGAGATAAATTCAAATTAACAATGGAATTAAAATCCAATTTTAGGATGCTACCCCTCTGAGAGACTTATATGCTAATTTCTTCTTTAAGAAATCCCAAGAATATTAATAAATGGTCCCCATCTATCAAAATGTGATGTCACAGGTCATATATATATACAAGAGTTAAAAGGGAGGTTTTACAAAGGCGCATGCTCGATGTCCGTTTCTTCTTGTTGAGGTGGCTTCTCCACTGTCCGTCAGCTTTCTGCTTATGTTGTGGTTGGACTCCTGCTTCTGTTTTCGTCGGGCTTCTGACTACTTAATCAGGGGCCGATATCATCCTCCTCCAGTAGATCTTGGAATCGCGTCCAGGGCTGTGCCTTCCCTTGATATATCTTAGTATTCACGTCCAGGGCTGCGTCTCCCCCCCGGCTTGGTCTTTAAACCACCGTCGGCCATTGCCGTGGGACATCCATCTGTACACCAAACACTTTCGGCGAGACACTGCGTGTATGTACATAGGATGTAAAAGAATGTTTACATCTTTGTTGGGTCTGTTTGGTGAAATGTGACCCAACAGCCACCATGCATTATCAAAAGCCCCTGATAAGTCCACTGCGATCAACGCCGTCAGTTCTCTTTGCTTGTGTTCCAGAATAGTTTCAGTCAGCTCTTTCATAGCAGTAATTGTTGATTTATGCCTGGAGAAGCCATGTTGTCTATGACTCATCAAATTGTTTTCGTCATAAAAGGTAGTAAGTTTATTTTTAATTATATTTTCGAAAATCTTTGAAATGTTTGATAGCTGATAGCAAGGAAATTGGTCTGTAGCTTTTGCTAACATCATAACTAGTTTTATCTACTTTAGGAATGATTTTCACAAAAGAGTTTTTCCAATAATCTGGGAAATATCCCAAACTTATACATTTTTCGAATATTTGATGGAGGATTATGGAAATCCTAGGGTAGGCGTATTTTATCATATTATTGCTAATATTATCTGATCAAGGTGCTTTCTTATTTTTCAATAATACAATAATTGATTCGAAATCTTTTAGGCTTATGATCACTTTGTTTCTATTATTGTAAATTGGAGAGTAATATATAGTTGCTTTGTGAAGTTCCTCCTCGGAAGAAATATCATCGTCCGGGAAAAGATCGTTCAATAAACTTTCCATTTTTGAAGTCCTAGCAAAATCCGGTGCGTTGTCTATCAATGGAATCCCTGTTGTGTTAAATGATGCTTTTAAAGTTTTGAAAGTTTTATAAGTGTTCCCAAAAGGATTAGTTGATTCGTTTTCTTCGAGAAAGAATCTCCAGCTTTTAAATTTTGCCTTGTTAATGGCTTTATTATATTTGTTACGAGCTGCTTTAAAAATATTTTCATTAATTATTTTGCCTCGATAGAATAAATTTCTTATAATTAAAATCATTTTTCATTTTTTCAAGTTTATTCGTCCACCACTTGAATTTGACTTTGTTTTTGTTTATGGTTGATTTTAACTTGAGGGATGCGTAAACTGCTTCACTGATAATATCTGTGAGTTTTAAAACAGCTCTATCTACACTTTCGGAATTTTTTATTTGGTTTGTTTCATCCACGAGGCTTAGTAATTCGGGGGAGGAAAATTTTTCATAAAATGCATTCTAGTTTGCGTCAGTTTCGCTGAATTTCCACGTTGATTTATATCCGTCTATATGACTGTTGTCTTTACTAACGATCTCGTAGGTTATTGTCACGTGATCGGAGGTGTCCGTCATTATGGATGTATTCCAGTTTTTTAATAGACTGATTGAATTTCTGTTGGAGATAGTGAGGTCGATCACGCTAGAATTACGACACGTTGTAGTTTTAATATTATGGACGAAGAGATTGTGTTGGTTCACTATTGAATGAAGTTTGTGACCATTTGAGTTTGTCTTTCGATCATACCAGACGGGATGCCTAGAGTTAAAATCCCCACAAAGCAGAATCGGTTGAATTTTGAAAGTTTCCAAAATTCCCTCAATAAACTTTTGATGGGTTTCTGAAAAGGTATTGGGGAGAATGTAAAAATTCGCTATAATAATATTTGACTTTGATAAAAGTATTGAGCTTGTAGTACAAAATGAGTTGGTGAATTGATCTATCTTATTGTATTTTAATCCTTTATTTAAAATTATTGTTGCCGAGTTTATCATTTTTCTTTTAGCTGTTAAAACTGAATGCTCGTCTCCGCCAAAAATAACAACATTGTTCACTGTGTAGGGCTCCTGGATAAATAATATGTCTGGTGGGTCGTTAGCTATCTGAGCCAGGAGCTCATTTGTTGCGTTTATGCTTTTTCTTAAATTTTGTTGCACACACTTAATTAATGGAGCTTGCATTTTATCCTTTCCTGACTCGTATGAGTTTGTTACTTGATTGTTCAGTTGGGAAATAACTTGTTCTTACGATTATTCTGTCTATTTGTGTTTTATATATAGGGCATTCCTCTGAATTTGCTCTGTGTGATGAGGGCCTGTTTCTAAACTTAGGATGTTGGGAACAGTTAAAGCATTTGGGAATTCCTGAGCAATCATGACTGATTCATGACTGAGCAACTCCACTGATTCCACATGTCCTGCATGTTGGGGTGTTAGTGTATATTTTATTGTTTAATTTCCTAATGGTTTGATAAACCCTAGGAGAAACTCGTAAAACTATGTTGTGGGTAGAGGTGTTAGATTTAGTGCAAAATAGCACTTTAATTTCGCTTTTCATATCCTTTAGTTCGTCGTTCATCTGACAGATTGTTTCTTCGAAGGAATTTACTTCGGTGATTTTACTAACGTTTTTAACCATTATCGTAGGATCTCTTTTGGTCGGAACAAATGTTTTGCATATATTTGTTAGTTGGGTTGATTTGCATAATTCCTCTTTTAGAAAATTACATTCCTTCTCATCCGACGTTTTTATAATAATGGATTTTTTGGTATTTATAATTTTATTGATTCGAACTTTCTTGTTCTCCTCTCTTAACACTCTGATCCTTTCAACAATAGCGTGGTGTACATCTTGATTTTTTCCTTCATCAAATGGCTGCGCTATAATTAAAAATTCTTTGTCACTAATTTGTTTACTCTCTATAGTATCTCTCGATATCTGTGTTTTCAAAACCTCTGAAAAAGAGGGCCTGTTTGGTGCGTTAACTTGAAACAAGAAACAGTGTGGACTCACTAGTCGCGTTCGTGCAAGCCGTGGAAATGCAAATAGCCCTAATTGGTATAAAATTTATTTTATTTTGCCTATCTGCAAAATCTTAAATCTTAATAGATTTTATTTACATATATACCTTAACTTCTTCTTCTTTAAACTTTAACTTCTCCTTTAACTTTAATTCCTTATCTTCTTCAATTCCTATCTTCTTCAATTCCTTATCTTCTTTAATTCCTTATCTTCCTTAATTCCTTGTCTTCTTCAATTCCTTATCTTCTTTAATTCCTTATCTTCTTTAATTCATTCTTTATCCACCCTCTGCCACACACCTCACTCCCCCTCCGCGACTATACCTATTCTCCTCGCCGCGACTATGCCCTGTCCTCTCTACTCTCGCGCGCGCCTCTCTTATTTATTTATTTCATCTCAATTTGCAGGTGTTACATTCGAGCACAGCTCGCGAGTCACCTTGTCCAGATTATTTACACACAAGAAGGGTGACCCGGGCTTCGCCCCGGGATTGACCCATGTGCATATCTACCCGAGTGATATATATTTAGATAAGATATTCTAATAATAATTGTTTGTTATTAGCATTATCTATTTGTTTGCATCAGCATATTTTAATCTATTCTTTGATAGAGGGCGCTGTTCGTGAGTTAGGTAGAATAATTTGAATATATAGTTTTAATAATTGAATCAATTATTTTTTAAAATAGCCTATCGTCTTCCCCGTATATCTTTACCTATGTATGGAAATATTGGTTTGAATTAGTGAACTACTGCGAATATGTATACCGGACATATATACAAACAAACAAACAAACAAACATAAAAACGTTGATTTTTTTATATATATAGATAACAGTGGTTGCGAAAAAAAGAATTTGCAAGTATACCGTCATCAATCTTTTGCCTATACCTAAATAATCTAATTATCCTGTTTGTTCTTCGAAAAAAATTATACAAATAAACGATATTCTCAAACATTTTAGATTTCAAATAATATGTAGAAGTGATAGCAACGTTTCGGCCTAGCCTTGGCACTCATCAGGTTAAGGGCATTACTTCACTACGTGCTATCACACGGGTTATAGGTTTTCTTTCCTTTATGTAGAAATTTACTGAGGGTTACTTCTCTATGCCACGCTGGGCTAGCTTAAACTATTTCTTTAAATACGACATTTCGAGTAAAGACTCTGTCGCTTCCTTTAATTAGCCTGCCTTGCAGTGCGGAATCTTTAATCATGATTTTAACATCACTACTGTGTTTCACTCTTGAAAAGGTAACATAAAGTTGTCCGTGACCGAATACAGGCTCCGGCAAATAAATGCCAACACGTTCGAGCGTTTGACCTTGTGCCTTATTTATGGTCATGACAAAGGCAGGTTTTACAGGAAATTGCCGTCTCTTCATTATGAAGGGCAATCCTGTTTCAGATGGGGCCAAATCTATTCGGGGTATCAATACAATGTCCCCTTTATTTGAGCCAGTCAGGATTTCTGCCTCAATGACGTTACTCTTTAATGATTTAATAGTAAAGCGGGTTCCATTACATAAACCCTTCTTCAGATTTCTAAGAAGCTGAATAATGCATCCGACCTTGAATCTTAGACGATGAGGCGGCATTCCTGAAGGAGTATCACTATTCAGGAATTCAACGGGAAAATTATTCCGCTCTTCATCGCTGTCTGAGACAACGGAATCATCACTTAAATAAGTGTGGTAGTCGCCAACTATAAGGTCCATGACTTGGTCATTCATTGTATGAACATCGTAATTCTTGGGGCACAATATTGCTCTTTGTGACATGGTTTCAACCAATTCAGGAGTAATTGTGTCTCCAAATATTTCTCGGACTATATCGCCTTTGCATATTAGTTCTTGGGGAATCTCAATGAGATCTGCTCCCAAATCATCAAAGGTTGGAAGACTTCCATTGCCTAGCTTTAATAGCCATTCTGTGTATTCGGGGTCCGATCTGGCCCTTACATTTCTTACCAATGGTAAGTGCTCAAAATGGCTCCATGTCTGAGAATATTTCAAACAACTTTGCACAATTTGTGCTCTCATACCATGAGGTATTACTGGTAGGCATTGCCGAAAATCGCCTCCTACAATGAGGACCTTACCACCAAATGGAATTTGGTTAGGATATTTTTTATCCTCAGTCATGACTTCTCTAAGAAGTCTATCGATTGTGTTAAGGGCATGGTTTGAGCCATTGTACACTCATCAATAATTATTAGCTTTGCCTTTCGGAGGGTGCAAGCAGCCATTGTAGTCATTTTAATATTTGAAACGGAGGTTTCATTCAACGGAATTGGAAGTCTGTATAAGGAGTGCATTGTTTTTCCTCCTTGTAATAAATTGGCTGCAATGCCAGTAGTAGCAGCTGGAAGAACAACTTGGTTCATTCCTCTAACGGAGTGCATCAAGGTGGTATAGAGGTAAGTCTTTCCACTCCCACCTGGACCATTAATGAAGAAACATTTTGGTCTCATTGTTACATCTTTGACTGCAGCCATTATTTGATCATATGCTGCTGTTTGTTCAGCGTTAAAACTTTCCATTTTATCAGCGGCTAAAAGAACTTCTATATCAGAAATATATTCCTCTGAACATGGAACATCAGGGATGTTCCATGCTGGCACTGGAAGCCCATATTCGTTATAATTAACTCTATGACTTAGAAATATGTCACTAATTTCTTTCTTGGCATAACCCTCGCAATGGGTGCATGCATCATCATTAGGATGATGCTTTCGGCAAAGGTCTTCACACATGTGAGGCTTAAATTCATCCCACAATTCGCGTTGTTTTGCGGGTGGTCCAAATACGCAAATATATGCAAACAACTCTCGAAGTTGCTTTGGCATGTTCATGACGACGCCATCTTCCAGTGTAGATTTCCATACACTAGCAGCGAGGAAAAGACCTCTTGCAAGTGCAGCTTCTCTAAATCTGGGATATAATATTTCGTCGACAGTTTTTAAATCGTCGAATGACTGAGCTGCCTTTACATTTAAGAGAAGTAGCCTCAAATAATAGCGCTCTTGTTCTTTAACGCTGAGAGTATACATTCTGCCAATCACTTTAGCTCCACGCAATTTTCGCGTGTTCCATTGCCTCTCTTTGCAATTCCAAGTATAATGCTCGGTGATTTCACGATATAAGTATCTCCTCGCATTAGGATCATCACGGTTAAGTTTAAAATAATCCATTAATGTTGAGTCTCGACTCAGTCTATTTTGCAGCTGTTCATCGCTGATATCGTCATTAAATACATCTTGATAATCAGGTAAGTGGACGGCTAACCGTATTATAGCATGGGATTGTTCATGCATATGGAATCCGAATATTCTCCAACCTGCTTCTACAGGGCCAACATATCTTGAATCTACAAATTTAGTTGGTTCATCGTGATTCAAGGTCTGTTCACGTATTTCTATATTGGCAGAATCATGGCCTTTATATACATACTTAAATAAGTATTTAACTGCCTGTACAGATGAACAGATTTCAACATTTATATGGCAGTTGAATCTTAACAATATGTATGCGTTGTATGGAACAACCCATGAATTATTGATAGGTTTAGAATTTACATAAACCTGTTCAGATATCACTCTTCGTTTGTATTTTGGATATCCATCAACGTTCATAATTGTTGATTGAATCAAATCTTTTGGAAATTTTTTCGTGCATTGACCATTTTCCATACATGGGGACCTTGGGGACATTACGTCACTCAAGGTCACCGTCGCGCCAACGATGACACGTGATCGTAGCCGACCAATAGGAGGGCGCCGGCAAACCGTGACAGAGGCGGCCTGGCGATGACCATTCGACGGATTAGGAAAGACGCTCGTGACTATATATATTAATACATTTCCAACAGTGTTGTTCATTTTTAGATAATAAAGTAAACGTCTAAGTACGAATATCTTTTATTAACATTTTCGAGTTTTCTGAATAACTCCCTTCTACAGGAAAATTAATACAAAATTATTATTATTTAACAGTTGCAAAGACACGCCATATCCACAATTAGGATAATTGCGTGTAAATCTGAAATTATATGCGAATCAAATCATCGTAAAATTAACATAGTTAAACATTGGGAAGCACGCAAATTACACATTCGATGTCAAATTTTGCAACTATGCTATGTCAAGTTATATGTACATTATAAAATTTACATAATATCAGCTTTGTTTTTAATCTATTTTAGAATTGATATATTTACATACTAGAGAAAAATTTTGGTATTTAGCATAGGTAAATTAGGAGCAAATAGTGTCTATGAACTAGGGTATAATATTATGGTAAATTTCCGGAATATCAATGTCTGTTTAAACTGTAGAATTTAATGGATGCCAAAGCTTCAAGGAGTAATCTTTTAAATTTACTATGAATATTAAAAGTATAAAGATTTAGTTTGTAAATCAAACCTGTATCCTGTGTTGTTAATATGTTGAACTAATAGAGATTTGTTATCTTTGTTTTCTTATGTTCCTGGCATGTTTACAAATTCTGTCTGGCTGTCTCTCCTATGTATTACATTGAGTGCACTTTATTGAATATATAGAACCTCTGTTATGTAATGAACTAAAATTGCTATATTTAGTGATAGGGGTCTTATTATAGTTTCAATTTTTGGAATATTATCATATATATATGTTACAAACTATGTAAATTTAAAATGAATTTTTAAAGTTAATCTCAAGAAGTTTATTTTGTGAACTCTTGAGCAAAAGAATACATTAAATTTAGAGTAAATATAGAATTTAGCAATTAATCCTATATTACAATTTACATATTTATAAAAATTATATCTAACTTAACCTAACCTACTCTAAAAAACAAAAACAATTCATTTATATATTTAAAGTGGCGCCATCTGGTGGCCAAAGAATAACAGAGTTATTTTAGAAAGATGATTAAAATAAAATAATATTTACAAAGATTTATATTTATGACATTTCTATATATTTTTAAAAATTATATAACATATATATAGTTCCGATTCCAAATTTTTTTAAACATCTAGCTATGGGAACACTAGTGGGGGAATAGGGTAATACAAATGTGAATCTGTAAGATTGGTTATTTTGGTTTGTTTTTGGATCGTAAAAGTGTTTTAATATAAAGCATTTTGGATAACCAGCTGAAGTTGTTTATATTATTATGGGTATTTTTTGTTTTTAAAAGTTGGGTAGAACAGTGAGTGAATATCCTTTTGGATAGCATTTTTACTGTATTAACTTTATGGCTTAATTGACAATATGAAGAGATATAATAAGGACAATATGTGGATTTATAATATACATCTGTCTGGTATGAAGTCTGGTAATACGGACATCAAGAAATGGTAAAGAATTATTGCATTATTTTCTAGTGTGAATTCTATGTCGGAATATAATGTTTTTATCTTGATTAATATATTTTCAACCATGCTGGATTTGCATACACAAAATTTGTCATCTACATATCGGTTGCAAATAAGTATATTTGTGGGAAATTGTTCAATAATAACGTGATTTCGCATGACTATTTCAGCCAATGGAGGAGAGCTTCCCATAGGGGACCCCTGTTTGTACCAATTGCTATTAAAGATGTTACATTGAAGGCATATTGATATTAACTTAACAATTTTAGAGATAGAGTTGGATATTGTTGTTAGTCAAATATTATGTTGTACAATCCAAAACTAGTTATGTGGTGAACTAGGAAATAGGTTGATCACATCGAAAGACACCATAACATGATCAGGGGCAGGAAGTAGATCTAGTATACTTTTAATAAATGTGGTTGTGGAAGAAATAGAAGTGGTACTATGGCAATCTTTAAGAATGGGAGTGAGATAATTGGATACATATTTAGCTAAGGGAGCTCCAGGGGACATAATAATATGCAATGATAAGTCTGAGTGGGTTATCTGGTTTGTGAATTTCAGTAAGTCCGTATATATGATCCTCTTGGTTGAAGTTGATAGAAATTTCTTTAGTTATTCATCTGTAACTGTCTTGTTTCTGTTCAACGTTTTCAATTCTTTTAAAAGTGGGAATAGGTTTCTAAATCATCTGATATATTGACCGGTGTAAATTGTCTTGATTGTTTAAAACTTGGTTCATTTTTTCAATGTAATTAGTTGTGTTCATAATAACAGATCAGATATAATAATGACTATCTCATTTTTATTTCTTACTCCTTACTTGGGTGTTTGTTTCTGGTTTTTACTATGGGGTAATTTTAGAGATTCGTTCAATGTTGAGGTAACTTGAAGCCCAATCATAGATTTCTCTTGATTAGTTAATCCACCAATAGAAGTCTCAACTCCAGCGGTAATCTTCATATGATCTGTTTTTACCGGATGCCTGTAAATTTTAAACCTTTGGCTAAATAATCCATTTCATATGTTGCGAGTTCGTAATTGGAGAGACACCTGGTTGTTGGTCAATAGAGATTAATTGGACATTGAATTTCTTTGACCAAAATACCAGTTTTTTTGTGGTGTTCAATTTTTCTAAGGTAAAATCTAGTTCTTTATATGTACTTTTAATTATTTTAAAGAAAATAGTCTCCAGGGCTAAGTTTCTTGTTCAAATTTTATTCTCTAGCTTTCGGACCTGTCAGTCCTTCCACAGGAATATCACGATAACAGATTGATGGTATATATACTATTTTTATACAAAATAATTTTTTGCACATTTAATTTTATAAAGTTTTAATTTAACAATTATGTTAAAATCTTGTCTGTTTGGCATATGCGAAATTTATCATCTATGTATCTTCTCCATGTTTGGATTTCAGTTGGAAAATAGCTAATAATTTTCTGGTCTATATTTCTCATTACTATTTCTGCTAATGGTGCGGATAGAGGGCTTCCCATGGGGGGAGCCTTTGGGGTTTGTCTATAGCTTTCATTGTTAAATGAAAATGTGTTATTTTGGTGGATATGTGGTGATGGTATGAAAGAATTTTCAATACACTCTATTATTAACGAGTGTGGTAAACTAGGGTATAGAGTTAAACGATACCATAGTATGGTTGTTTATAGGAAACGTTCCATATTTCATATATAAATTGGGGGGTTGAAATTATGGTTGTTTCGCATGGGATTATCTTTAAGTATAGGAATGAGGAAGATAGCTATGATTAGCTTAGGAGGCTGCTGGAGATAAGTGGATTGCAACTATAGGTCTTAACGGGTTACCTGGTTTATGTATCTTGGGAAGTCCATATTTGTATGCCTTAGTATTCATATTGGATAGGAAAGTATGAAGTACTTTTCCTGTAATGGTATTATTTTTATGTAGGGCTCTTAATTATTTTTATATTGGTTTGTCTGTTTCGGGTAGTAGTTTAAAAGTGTTTTGATCTTTGAGAACATTGTTCATTTTGATGGGATAGTCAGTGGTGTCCAAGATTACTGTTTGAGATCGCTTATCTGACATGATTATTATAATTTCACTTCTATTTTTCAACCTTTTATCCGTGATTTAGTTTCGGGGATTTAATTTTGGAAGATTTGAGGTTCCATTCAAAGAAGTTAAAACTACACATCTCTTTTTTTTTTCTTGATGATATAATTCATTGATAGCTGCTTCAACTCCTGCAAAAAATTCCAGATTGTTAGTTTTTTCTGAATTTCTATATTTTAATCTCTTGGATAAGTATTTTTTATAGTGATGTCTGTTTTTGATAAATCAACTATAAGCGGTTGTTGGTTATATTCGATTAGCTGAACTTTATAATTTTGGGGCTAATATTGTATTTTTATGCTTTTATCTATTGCAGCGTTTAATATCTAATGTTTGCCTTGGTAATGAGTTGCAACATACTAAAAGAGGATACTTTCTATGAGGTGATGCCAATTAATTATTTTATGATTTTTGATATCAACCGGATGTTGGAATAGCAACCCTTTTGTTGGGAATGAGAGAAAATAGAAAAAAATAAGAATTTAGAAATTAATAAATAAACAAATGAATGATTTAAATAAATAATATTTGTGTCTAACTATTGAAATTACTGTAGCGATAGGCAGGTGATATTATGGAGGTAAAGAGCGAGAAGATTCGATGAATTAAACTTGTTAGGCTTTATTCTACAATGATAAATGATGCATAAAATAACTAAATTATTGGAGCAATTCTCCTGAACTAAAGAAGTTTATTAGAAGCCTGTAAAGAAACTGAATAAAGTAAAGGGATAAAGAATCTGATAAGAAGCCTGTGATAGAAACTGAAAAAAATGAAAAAAGGCTAAAATTGGCAAAAGACTGATTAGCTTATTAGCTAATCAGTCTTTTGCCAATTTTAGCCTTTTTTCATTTTTTTCAGTTTCTATCACAGGCTTCTTATCAGATTCTTTATCCCTTTACTTTATTCAGTTTCTTTACAGGCTTCTAATAAACTTCTTTAGCCCTTTCTTATTTTCTCTTCACTTGATTCACTTTATATTCAGGCTTCTATCAGCTTCTCTAGCTTTTTCCTATTTTCGTCTGATCTAGAGTTCTTTATTTACTAGACTCAGGCACTTATGATCAACTCTTCTGAGCTAGCGTTATTTATATCTTAGGCTCAGGCACTTATGATCAACTCTTCTGAGCTCGAGTTCTTTATCTCCTAGGCTCTGGCACTGCTATCTTCTTACACGAATCTTACTAATCCCCACACCGGCCATCTCGCCGTGCCTTTTATACCTTGCTTTGCTTGCGCAAAGTCTCACCCGATTGGCTCTCCCCATCACGTGATCAGCAAATGATTTTATACAAATGAACTAGTTTTAAAAACTTTATTCTTGTGTGATTTCAAAAGTTCAATCTCTGCTTCCTTAATGACTTTGGCTGAATATGGGTTCATTACTGAATCCTTTATTCTTAGTATCGTCGCGCTGAAGCTGACAGCCCTAGTTCAGTTATCGAGGGGCCCACGTGGAGACAATTGAAGAATTCCTAACTGTGACAATGTGGCTTTGAAGGATGTTAAGTAAGATGCACGAGACAAGCCCCACAGATCTCTCCTGACTACTCCTCCTTTATTAATCACAATTTGTCCTTTTCATCTTCATACCTTTTTTTACATATCTTGCATAAAATTAATTTACATAAATTATACCTAATTTTCATATGCGTCTGATCTTGTACATTTCTGAGCACTTCTAGTTTGATTGTTCAATTCCTA
This sequence comes from Cordylochernes scorpioides, assembly GCA_030710605.1. Taxonomy (NCBI): domain Eukaryota; kingdom Metazoa; phylum Arthropoda; class Arachnida; order Pseudoscorpiones; family Chernetidae; genus Cordylochernes; species Cordylochernes scorpioides. Next base: position 28,963,550 of record CP092863.1, on the reverse strand, counting down.
CCGTCAGGAATTCCTTCTCCAGCACTTATCAAATTTACTCGGAAAGTAAATACGTCCGCCTTAAGATCCCAGTGTAGTCCTATCACACGTTTGTATAGCAGACCATTCTGAAATGCCCTTGGATTTACGTTAGCGTCCAAATTCAGTTTTCCTTGAAACTCTGGATAATTGGTAATCTATTTACCAATAATGAAACCACCGCGGGTCCTCCACCGCTTCTCCGAGCCCAACCTGGACAAAGTAGCGATAAATACGCAACTTTGCCGACGCCAGGATGGAAAGGGCGTCGTCCTCAAGGCCGGACCCGCCGAAGATCCAAGCCTGCAGGTCAGGGGGCCGCCCTATGATGTTGAAGGCCTCTCTGATGAGAGGCCAGATGGTACGGCAGCATCAGTAACGGTGGCCGAGGGAGCGGTCGATGAACCCGCAGGCAGGACAGGAGCGGCCGACCGAGGCAGGATGGGCCGGATGGGGCAGGGCGTGGAGGGCCAACTTGAGGGCCGCGTCGGCCTCGTGGCCCGAGAAGGCGCAGCGCCGCAGCGAGGCCCAGTCGATCCTGGATAGTGATAGATCGATGGTGGGCGACCATCTCGAGGTGAACCTTGAGATGGGCGTGGCGGCGAGGCGCGGGCGATCCAGGGCCCGTCGGGCCGAGCGGGTCGTGAGCCGTTGAGGAACGGCGTAGCCGTCCCCCGCAGCACCACGGCCGCAGCTAGGGAGCTAGATGAAGGCGTGGACTCCGCCCCGAAGCCCACGGCGTTCTCGGAGGTCAGCCTCCGACAGAAGGCGCCCAGGGCCGCGGCGTCAGCCAGGGCCGAGCGCGTAGGTCGGGCGATGAGGTGTTCCTCCACAGTGAGGTCCCGGACTCGGGCTCCGCGCCAGCGGGCGGGGGCCAGGAGGTCGGGAGGGCGAAGGAACCGGCAGCCGCCGATGATGGGGAGGTCCAGCAGCTGAGCTGTGGGGACCGCCCGGTGATTGAGGCCCAGGATGTTGGAGGCCTCCTCCCATATCTTCAGCAGCCGGAGACGGCGGGGCTGAAGACGGGTGCCGTCCGGTGGAGGGTGGATCCAGGCCTCGCCGCTGTTGACTAGCCAGCTGAAGGCATTTCTGCCCCCGCGGAGCGCAACCTGCACCCCCTTGAGGCAGACGAGCTGGAGCAGGGTCGCGAGGTCGAGGAGGCCGAGGCCTCCGATGGTGATCGGCCTCGCCATGACATCAGCGGGAAGCCACGCCGTGTGGTCTTGTCCCCAGACGAACCTCGCCAGTCGGGCCTGCAGCTTGGCGATGGTCGGGGGTGATGGTAAATAGCCATGCAGGTGATGCTGGATGACAGAGCCCACCAGCGTGTTCGCCGTTCTTGCTCGCCCGCCGAGGGAGAGGCCGCGGGTGATGGGCGTCCATCTGCGGCATGCAGTCTCCAGGAGGGCCAGGAGATGCTGCTCCCGGTGGGCGACGGTGCTCCTGGGGGCGATGTCGGCCCGAGGATCCTGATGGAGGAGGCCGACCAGGAGGCGCTGAGAGGGGAGTCGCAGCGGTTGCGCCAGGCGCCGCACCAGAGGCCAGCGCTCTTCCGGAGGTTCACGCCAACTCCGGAGGCCTGCTTGTATTTTTCGAAGACGGTCGCCACTCGTTCGAAGTCTCCGTCGCGATGAATTAGGAGGACGATGTCGTCGGCGTAGGCGATGACATTGCCTACGCCGAGGGTCAACTCCAGGCGACGTAGCAGCGGCCCCGTGGCGATGCTAAAAAGTGCGGCGCTCACGGTGCAACCCTGTCTTAGGCCGTTGAGGAGGGGGAAGGCGGTGGTGTAGAAGCCTCCGGCCCGGATCGTGGCGTCCGCCCCGGCGTAGAGGATGTTAATCCAGCTCATGAAGGCCGGCGGGAGGCGGAGGGACGTTAGCAGGGACTCCTGGAAGCCGCGGTCTAGTGAGTCAAAGGCGGACTCCAAGTCGACGGCCAGCGGCGAGCCCAGGGCGGTGGCCTCCTCGACGGCGTCCGTCACCGTGGCGATGTTCCATGACGGGGACCACCCGGGGACGGCGTAGGTTTGGCAATCTGGCACCAGGGCTTGGAGGTGGGGCTTGAGGCGCCGGTGGAGGATGGCAGCCAGCACCCTGTAGTCGGCCGAGGGCAGCGCGATGGGCCTATAACCTTCAAGGCCGCGGCCGCCGTGGGCCTTGGGCACCAGGCAGATGGAGCTGCGGCGCGTCGACGGAGGCAGGGCACCGCGGAGCCGTGAACACTCGGGCCAGAGCTCCCGCGAAGAAGTTCTCGTTGAAGGCGATGAGGAGCTCGCACGGCAAGCCGTCCCAGCCGGGGGCCTTTCCGCGAGGGAGGTGCTGGATGGCGTAGGCGATCTCGCTGGGGCTGATTTCGGGCCGGTGGAGAGGGTCCTTTTCGCTCAGCTCGCAGATGGTGATTGTGCTGTTAGCGATGAAGGCGGCTCCCGCAGCTGGGTCGCTGGTGGGACGGGCGAAGCAGGGCTGGAAGGTCGCGTACGCCTTCCGCCGAAGCTCGGGGCCCTCGATGACGTTGTCCTCTTCGTCCCTGATGACGCTGACCGGGCGTCGGAGACGGATGACGCGCGCCAGGTCCGGGCGTCGGAGACGGATGGCGCGCGCCAGGTCTGGCAGCGACGGGTAGTCGGTCCAGATGGAGGAGGCCTCGAGCTGCGCCGCGATATATCTCCTTGCCCGGAAGACATAGTTGTCGCTGGCAGCGTGGCGCGGGTCGTGAAGGGATCTGACCTCCGCCAACAGCCCCGCCTTGATGGTGGTCCACCTGTCTCACAAGAGGATCCCGTCGTCGTCGTGTGCTAGGTCTTCCTCCCACTCCCGGATGTAGCCAGCCAGGTGTTCTAGGGCAAAGCCCGAGCGGAGCATCGCGGCCAAGCGAGGCTGGGTGGAGGTGGGGTAGACGGCGGTGGGCGGGCCCACCTGGAGCAGCACGAGGCGGTGGTCTGAGAGGTGGTAGTGGCTGGCCGCGTAGGTGGACACGCGATCCAGGACTCCAGCAGGGACGAGGATCCGGTCCAGGCGGCTGGACTCGACTTGGTCGCCGTGGCTAGCGACTCTGGTGGGCAGGTGGGCGGCGTCGAACTGGGTGGCCACGTCGACCAGCGCGGCCAGGTCAAGAAGAGCGGCGAGGGCATCCGCGGAGGACGATGATGATGAGCCCTGATCCCTGATGTTGAAGTCCCCGAGGACCCAGGCCCCCTCCTCTTGTGCCGCTGTCGCCGCCAGGAGCTCGAGTTGTTGGTTCCTCTCGCGGGGTTCGTGAGCCAGATGAACGTTGATGACCGTCATCTCCTCGCCGTGGACATCGATAGTTGCCAAGGCAGTGTGGCCCGGGCACAGGACCCGCTGTTGTAGCACGGCTACGCCTGGCCCGAAGACGCAGGCGAGTCCGGATCCCGATATGGCTACGGGATGGGCTAAAACAACATCGTTGTAGCCGAGGCAGAGGTCTTGGCCGCTACCCAGATGATATGCTTTGTCTTTTGGACAAACGCGATGTCCACTCGATGTTGCCTGAGGAGATGACATAGGACAAGGCTCCTCCCCCGAGTGGCGAGCCCTCGCGCGTTGATGGTGGCGACGCGGTAGTTCATTGGAGCCGTTTATCAAGCAGCACCTTGGCCTTTCGGAGGGTCTTGTAGACAGTGGAGTCGGAGCCATGGCACGTGGCCAAGATGGCGTTGGTCATCTCGTCGAGGGCGGCGACCTGGGCCTTTGGTAGCGAGGGCAATCGCTTCGTCAAGTTGGTTATAGAGGTGAGTAGGGTAGGTGCGTCTTCCCTGACAAGGCCGTGGAGCCTGGATTGGTCGTTGGAGAGGGTGGGGGACTTGCCAAGGTGTTCTCGCAGCTGGAGGATTGCGGCCATCCGGGAAGGCGTGGAGGGAGTTGAGGTTTCCTCCTCCTCCGTCATCTCGTGGTCGAGCGGAGAGATCCCAGGCTCGAGGGGCCGCGGGGCAGCCAGAGGAGCAGGGTGAGCAACGGGGGCGGGCTATGCCAGATGCACCGGTTCGGCAGGCTGGGGCGCCGAAGGGATCGCTGGAGCCTCGGTTGATGTCTCCGCAGGTGTAACAGGGGACGCCGGTGTTGCGGGCGCAGGTGCCGGCTTCCTTGGCTGCTGAGGAGGAGGAGGAGGGGCCTTGCGTCGGTAGGAGACGATGCTTGCCTGGGGCTGCTGGTCTGTCTGGCGAGCGATGGGCAGTTGGCTCTGCAGTGGCCCTGCTTGCCGCATTTCGAGCACTTTATTCCAAAAGAGAGGAAGGCTGGCATGGTGTCTCCTTTGGACTTGATGTTGAGGCGGGCGGGCAGCATCTCCAGCTTCACACCCTCGCGGAGCAGGATGATGGCCTCCCGGCGGCCGTCGCTGAAGGCGTATTTCCCCATTTTGATCATGATGGGGGCGATGGAGGTGACGTCTCCATAAGGGCGCAGGGCTTCCACGATGGTGATGTCCTCGACGAAGCCGGACAGATTGGCGATGACAATGCGCTCTGCCCTCTTACGGAAGGGGAAGACCTTAAGGTGCGTGCCCTCGATGTCCAGGCCTTCCTCCACCAGACGGCTCGCAAGGTCCTTGCTCGCGAGGCCCACGATGTAATGGCCGTTCATTTTATTAAACTGTGTGGTTTTCTTAGACCCCCGACCATCTTGTCAATTGCCCGGAGGTAGGTGTAGGACGAGATGTCAGGGCACAACTCCACGAAGATGTAGTTCTCGTGGGTGTATGAGGTCTGCCTCGTCTTGGCGTCGGCGATGTTGGCGCTCGTCGCCTTGATCTCCTGAGGCGGCACTGTTCTCGGCCCTGTTGGCCGCTTCCGCTGCTGGGAGCTGCGCTGCTCTCCAGGCCTGCTGGGCTGCCTTGCAGCGTGCTCAGATGATGTTGAGCCGCGGCGCCTCTTTTTGCTTCTCACGACGACGGTGAAGCCGTCGTTGGAATCCACCTCCGCCATCTCAGAGTCTCCCCAGTTGAGCGAGGCCAGATTGGCTGGAGTAGCGCTGGACGTAGCAGCAGTCGACGGCTCCGTGACGTCACCACGCGCGGCGGCCGGATTCACATGCTTGCTGCCAGCCGGCAAATTTGCATGTGTCCTTGAGATTCAATAGAATTTTCTTTAGAAGAAATATTCTCAATTCCGTTTTTCGGTGATATTTTTTCACCTGGTTGAGATAGGTGCTGGGCCTTTCAGGCACTTTTTCAGCAGATGCTGGGCTACCTATCGGTACCGAATTCGGCATGTCCAGCGACATTCACACGCACTCCAGAGGCGAAAACGGCGGAGCTCGCGAAAACGTGCCCGCTCGCTCGAGTGTGTGTGTGTTGATAATATGCTTAATATCCACTTCATTGTTAAGTAAGCAACACTAAGTTGGTATCTACTTTCTTAAAGTTTAATTTGAATGTTTGCAGTGATGGCTTCATTAGGTTGTGCTAACCTAAAGTTAAATTAACATATTCAAAATGTTTTAATGTCCATCGATACAGAGAGCAAAACAACAACTGACTCACCCGTGCAGCCAAGGCCACGCTCCGCTGCGTCACGTGGGAAAACATACGTAGATGTTCTCGTACATGTTCTCAGCACATCCCCCTTTTTAAGATTTGAAATATATATATACATTACAAACTTTAAATGCATAATATAATTAATAATGAAGGCGATCCACAGGTTTAACAATTCGTCCACTCCGGGTTCTTATCTGGCCGTCTTCTGAGTCGTTAGAGGGATGATCCACAACTGGGGTCTTTTCATTTTCAACCAGTTCCTCCCCCGAAAAGGTCGGCGTCGATGGGTCGGCTGGATATTGCACTGTAACTCCTTTTCGTAGATGGAACCTGTTTCGACGTAAAGTCCCAACTGGAGTATCAACCATATATGACCTTGGTGTCGATGCTTTCTGCTTTACAATCCCCCAGGTTCGCATATCTGTAATCCAAACCGTGTCACCTTCGGATAGCTCCTCCATGTCCGTAGCTCCGCAGCGTCGATCATATCTGGATTTCATATCCTTTCTCCTTCTCCCCTCCTTTCTTTTCAGGGTCTGAGAGTCCACCAACTTTGGATTAAGATTCTCTGGTGCAATTGGCAAGGTCGTTCGGAGTTTACGTCCCATGAGAAGCTCAGCAGGGCTGTAACCGTTCTCCAAAGGGGTCGATCGATACTCCAGGAGTCCAAGCGATGGGTCTTGATTTTTCTTGAGGATCAACTTAGCAATTTTCACACCTGCTTCTGCCATCCCATTGCTCTGCGGGAATCGAGGACTTGAAGTGACATGTGTGAATCCGTACTGCCTTGCGAAATTTGCAAATTCACGAGCAGCTCCAAATTGCGTCCCATTATCGCTTACAACAGTTTCTGGTATTCCATGTCGGGCAAATATGGATTTGCAACTACGCACCACCACATTGGCTGTGAGCCGATCCAGCTGAATCACTTCAGGAAAGCGAGAATAATAGTCAATGACGACCAGATACCACTTATTCTCGAACTTGAACAAATCCATTCCAATCTTTTGCCACGGTCGTGTAGGAAAGTTGGTTGGTATCAAAGGTTCATGTTTTGAGACGGCTTCCTGGATACAGACACTGCACTTTCTGACCGTTTCCGCGATCTCCTCCGAAATTCCAGGCCACCATACCGTCTCACGTGCGCGAAGTCTTGTTTTTGTAATCCCGAAGTGCCCAGCGTGCAACTTATCTAGGATCTCCAGTTTCATACTTGCTGGAATAACAAGACGACAGCCACGCATCAGTAGTCCATTTTGAACGCCGAGTTCATCCTTGACATGCCAATAAGAGAGCAGAGCCTGTGACATTTTCTTCTTATCTGGCCAGCCTTTCTCAAGGTAGTTGACTACTGCTTTCAGGGTCGTATCTTCTTGTTGAGCTTCAAATATCTTCGTCAACATCTGGTCTTTGTCGGTGATACTCGAGAGAACTGCATTTATATGCGCTGAGGTTTGCCGTTCGTTTTCACCTCCCTCGGTTGTAAGAAGTGGTTGTCTGGATAATGCATCGGCGTCGAGCAGCTCCTTTCCAGGGATATGCACTATTTCGAATCCAAACCTCATCATACGCATTCGGAAACGTTGCAGTCTTGGGGTCAGCGAACTCAATTCTTTCGTCGAAAATAGAGGAATGAGAGGCTTATGGTCGGTCTCAATTCGGAAACGCTTTCCAAGCAGGAAATCTTGAAAACGTTCGCAGGCCCATGTAATTGCGAGAGCCTCTTTCTCGATCTGAGCATATCGTTTTTCGGTAGGTGTCATAGTTCTAGAAGAATAAGCAACAGGTCGCCAGATTCCATTCTTACCTTCTTGCTTCAGTACCGCTCCCAAGCCGTATGAAGATGCGTCGGATGACACCATAGTTGGTTTCCTGACGTCGTATGCTGCCAAGATGGGTTGAGTCGTGAGCAATTCTTTCAACTTTCGGAATGCTCGCTCCTGGCTGCAATCCCAAACGAAGTCTTGACCTTTCACCAACAACTGGTTCAGTGGAGCCACAATTTCAGATAAATTTTCCACAAAGCGTCCCAGATGGTTCACCATGCCAAGAAATCTTCTTACGCCATGAACATCGGTCGGAGAAGGCATCTTCGCCACTGCTTCGATTTTCGCTGGATCTGGTCGAATACCGTCTTCGTCCAGTATGTGCCCAAGAAAATTAATTCTTGGCACGCCGAAAACACACTTGGCCTTGTTTAGTGTAACTTTCGCCTCTTTCAGTTTTCGGAGCACTAAACGAAGAATTCGATCGTGAGTCTTGGAGTCGGAGGCAAATATCAGGATATCGTCCAGGTAACACATTACACCGTCCATGCCTTGCAAGATTATTGACATAACTCTCTGAAAATACTCTGGGGCGAGTGAGATTCCAAATGGCATTCTGCAGTATTTATATCTCCCAAAAGGAGTGATGAAGGTCGTTAAATGCTGGCAGTCCGGGCTCAACGGAATCTGGTGAAAGCCACTGTTCGCGTCCAGTTTCGAAAAGAATCTTGCTTCCCCCAGTTGCCCCAGCATGTGCTCCACCACTGGCATGGGATGCACTTCGCGCTGAAAATGTTCGTTCAGCCTTGAGAGATCCACACAGAGTCGTATGTCGCCATTCGGTTTACCAGCAATCACAGTCGGTGCACACCATTCAGTCGCAACGTTAACTTGTGCTATGATTCCCGCCTTCTCGAGCTCTTCCAATCTTGTTTTGAGCTTCTCCATCAAAGGTATTGGTACCCGTCGAGGAGTATGCACAGCATATGGTTTTGCTCCAGGTGTCAATTTGATTTCGTAAGGGTTTCCGATCTGTCCCAGTCCTTCAAATACTTCGGGGAATTCCTTGATCGGGTTAATTCTCGTCGCAACCACTTCAATCCGCCTCGCCAGGTTCAAGAGCTCACATGCCCGGCGACTCAGAAGAGTTTCACTCAAACGACGAATGACATAAATCTTCTCCTTGATTTCATAACTGCCATTTCGCAGCGTTGATATAAACATACCCACAGTCTGAAGTTCGGAGAATTCAGCAGCTCTAAGGTTGATATCACTTTCCACTAGTCGTTGCTGTCCCATTATCTTCTTGAAGAGACACAGAGGAACACATGTAACATCCGCCTGGGAGTCGAGCTTGAACTTCAGCTGTTTCCCGTTCACTTGGATTTCTGCTGTCCACCGCCTCCTGCACTCGTCTTCATCATCATCGAGATTAGATGAATCCTCCACAGCTGAGACCTCCAGGAGAAAACCAACTTCTTCATCAAGTTCAGAAACTGCTTTGACTTCCGCAGTCTTCGCCTGCTTATCTGGGCAGCAATTTGCAAAATGGCCAGTTTTTGAACATAGGTTACATCTTTGTCCTTCAGCACGGCAAGCCTGTCCTTCCCTGTGGGTGAAACCTCCGCATTTTGGACATCGTGATCTTGTCTTGGCTGACTTCTCCTTCTTCCCCGAAGGCTGCTGTTGTTGTTTCGGTGAATGTTTCTTCGAGTTGAACTTCACCTGATTGACCTTTTGGCTTGTTGAGGGACGCTGCAGGTCGATTTGCTGCTGTCGAACGGCTTCCTGCTGTCGAACCATTTTCACCGCCTTTTCCAAAGTCAGTTCGCTGTCCAACTGCATTCTTTCAGATAAAGCTTTGTCCCTCACTCCAACCACAATTCGGTCACGGATCAACTGCTCATGAAGACCCTCAAATTCGCAACTATCAGCCAATTTGTACAATGAAGTGATGAATTCGTCCACTGGCTCCCGATCCTCTTGGATTCTTGAATTAAATTTCGCACGTTCGTAGATAATATTCTTTCTGACACAGAAGTGGCTGTCAAACGCCTTGAGGACGGAATCAATTTTCGTTGCCTCTTCTTCCTTTTCGAACTTGAAGGTCCTGAATATATCATCCGCGCGGTCGCCCATCAAGTACATGAACAAATCGATCTTGTCCGCCTCCTCTTTCTTCTTCATTCCACTGACCACGAGGTATCGTTCGAATCTCTTCCTCCATTTGGGCCATTCGTTGGGAGTCGAGAAGTCGAAGGTTTCTGGAGGTTGAATCTGAGCCATGTTGAATTATCTTCCAAGGTACGCAAAAATCGATATTTTTCAATATACGGGTTCGTATTTTATCCAGTTATCGCTGCCACCATGTTTTAATGTCCATCGATACAGAGAGCAAAACAACAACTGACTCACCCGTGCAGCCAAGGCCACGCTCCGCTGCGTCACGTGGGAAAACATACGTAGATGTTCTCGTACATGTTCTCAGCACACAAAACTAAAGCTGAAATTGTTGATTTACAACTGCCAACAATCAGCAACGTGGGGAGATATGTTTTACCACCAAAGCTTTAGCCTTCGTAAAGACATTTTAAATTGTAGAAAGGTGGAAGACACTTGTATGCTCCGTTTAAAAGCTTGCATAGTTGCATTCAACAATTCTCCTTTACTAAATTCCTATGTGTTCGCCACTCTTCTTCTGGTTGGTTCTCTGATGCTCACTCTTCTGCTTAGAGGTATAGGCAGCGCAGAGGTCTTCTTCCAAAATGAAGCCGGCTTTCCAATCTCTAAACTAATGTGAAATCACCAGTCTCACAAAGCTCAACTCAACACACATTTTATTTCCAAGCACACTATATATACAATCAAACACACACACGTAACCAGGCACTCCTGGTCAAATATAATAAAACATTTACACAGAGTAATAATCACAATAAACTCCAACACTGTGAAATATTGTACGTAAGCCATGTGTGTGTGTGTGTACATATACATCCAGTGCGTATCGGTGCTGAAGCGGCCAAACCATCCTGGTGTGTTGTTGTCCGCAACTACATAGTTCATGGTAGGAGCGGTGAAGATCTACTTTACTCCTCCAAGGGATGTAGTGTCTCCCAGTCCTGAGAGAAAGAGGGACAGAGGCTCGGGGATATGGGTGCCTGCATTCTTCATGGCACGTATGAAGTCTCTCTCGTAGATGGTGGTGCTGCGCGGGCTCAGTTCTGCGAGCTCAAGGAGCCTCACAATGGCGTGAAGCGCCGAGGAAGGCATCTAGCTGGTTCCATATTTTTTTCTTTCCTTCCTGGGTGGAGCCTGTGCCTTCCTCCTCGATCTGTGTCACTTACATTGGCTCGATGGGTGCCGGTAAAGGCAGGGCTGGTGTGGGCGGGTTGGAGGCCGAGCAGGTAGAGCTCGGCGCCTCTCCAGGCGGGAGAGGTCGCGCAGGATGGAGCGCTGGGGCACTCGGAGCAGCAGCGGACGTCACTGGGGCATTACTTGGTGCCTCCTCTGATGGAGCTGGAGGCACTGGTGGAGAGGGCATGGTCGTTGGTAGACCGGTTTGTTTAGGCACGGTGGGAGGAGCAGCTTGGACCTGGGCAGGGGAGTCCGTAGGCTTTGGGTCGAAGTTCCGCTTGGCGAGCGCTGGGCAGTTGGCCCTGCGATGACCCTGCTTACCGCATTTCGAGCATTTGATCCCGAAGGAGAGGAAGGCCGGCAGGGTGTCTCATTTGGATTTGATGTCCAGGCGGGTGGGCAGCCTCTCCAGTCTGACGTCATCGTGGAGGTGGATGTAAGCCTCGCGGCGGCCATCCGCATAGGTATATTCACCCAGCTTGAACTGCAAAGGGGCGATGGTGGTCACGCGCCCATCGTCTTCCACAAAAAAGGGGAGGTTCCCTATGATGATTTTCTCCGCCCTCTTGCGGAAGGGGAAGGTCCTGAGGGCTGTTCCGTCGATCTGTAGGTCTTGGGCGATGAGGCGCTCTGCAAGGGCCCTGCTGTTCAGTCCCACGAGGACGTGGCCATTCATTCTGGTTAGTTGAATGATGTTCTTGGGCCTGCCGACCACTGCGTCAACAGCCCGGAGGTACTGGTAGGGGAAGAAGTCCAGGCAATGTTCAATATACATGCACAATTCTTGCGTGGAGGAGGCCTGTCGCGCTCAGGCATCCGCGATGTGGGCCCGCGTGGTCTTGACCTCTTGGACCTGCGGTGATCGCATTCCAATTGGGCTTCTTCGCGTAGCAGTGGTGGTCGCTCTGCGCGGTCCAGCGCCGCTAGTCTGCGCTGCTGTGGTGCCGGAGGATCCCGATTCGCGGCGCCGCTTCTTATGCTTCACCACGGTGAAGCCGTTGTCGTCCCTTTCCTCGACGCTTTCTGCCCAGCTCATAACAGGCTTCACAGCGCCGCAAGGAGAAGAATCGGCAGCAATTCTATCCCCGCGGCAGAATTTTCATGCATCTTGCCGGGAGGCATATTTGCATTTTTGATTTTCTACCGTTGTATTCTTCTGAAAATCGATTTTTTTCTGTTTTCTCAGCACTATGCTGTTCTTTTTGGCTGCGCCATTCAGGCCCATGTGCAGCTTTCTTAGGGCTTTCAGCCGGTACACAATTCGTCACACTTCGCGACATATCGCACACGCCAGAGGCGGAAAACAGCGGAGCTCAAAAAAGCGTGGCCGCCCGCTCGTGTGTGTGTGTGTGTGAAAATTGACAATTAAAACAATTTTATTGACATCTCGTCAATTTTACACTCAGCGAGAGTTATTTAGTAGAAATTTATGATAAGAAAATAATATAATAATAAATAGAGAAATAAAAATATACAAAAAAAAAAGAAATTATATGACAGATGATGAAGGAAGGCATCCTCGGCGTGCGAGTATTCTCCTCCAGGCGATGAGCGGGTCCTCCACGCCACCGAGCCCAACCTGAACAAAATGGCGGTAGATCGGCAGCTTTGCCGACGCGAGGATGGTCAGGGCGTCGTCCTCAAGGCCGGACCCGAAGATCCAAGCGGAAACTCATTTTACCTTAGGTCAGGCTTGCCCTTGGCCGTCCTGAGGAGCTTATAGACGGTGGTGTCGGTGCCAGGGTGCATGTCCAAGATGGCGTTGAGCAGCTCGCTGAGAGCGCCAGCCTGGGCGGCTGTGAGCGAGGGTATCCGTCTCTTTTGCTGGGTTCGAGAGGAGAGGATATGCAGGACCTCTTCCCGGTCAAGGTCGAGTTGTTTAGTCTTGGCAAAAGAGGGGCTGGAGGGCTTCTCGAGGAATTTCTTGAGTTGGTTGTAAGCAGAGACCTTCTGGGATGCCGTGGAAGATGTGGTGTTCTCTTCTTCCCCCGTCATCTCGATGTCGAGCGGAGCGGTCTCAGGCTCGAGGGTCCCCGGGGCAAGCAGAGGAGCAGGAGGGGCAACGAGGGCCGGCTGAGCAGGAGGCGCCGATCCGACAGGCTAAGGCGCGGAAGGGCACGCGTAAGCCTCAATCGGCGTCTCCACAGGTGGGGTAGGGGATGCCGTGTTGCGGGCGCATGTGCTGGCTGCCTTGGCTGCTGAGGTGACTTGGCATCGGTGGGAGAGGAGGGTGATGCTTGCCTGGGGCCGGTGGTCTGCCTGGCGAGCACTGGGCAGTTGGCCCTGCGGTGACCCTGCTTGTTGCACTTCGAGCACTTAATTCCGAAGGTCAGGAAGGCCGGCAGGGTGTCCCCTTTGGTCTTAATGTCCAGGCGGGTCGGCAGCCCTCTCTATTTCAACGCCGTCATGAAGGAGGACGTAAGCCTCGCGGCGGTGTATCACCCACCTTGAACTGCATGGGAGCGATGGATGTCACGCGCCCATATGGCCGCAGTGCCTCGATGATGGTGGCGTCTTCGACGAAGAAGGGGAGGTTACCGATATAGATCCTCTCTACCCTCTTGCGGAAGGAGAAGGTCCTGAGGGTTGTGCCCTCGATTTCAAGGCCTCCATCTATGAGGCACTCCGCAAGGGCCTTAGTGGTCAGACCAACCCGGACGTGGCCGTTCATCCTCGTCAGCCGGATGATATGCTTGGCCCCGCCGACCACTTTGTCCACCGTCTGCAGGTACTGGTGCGGCGAGAAGTCTGGGCAGTGCTCGATGTGCACACACTGCTTGTGGGTAGAGGAGGCCTGCCGCGCCCTGGCGTCCGCGATGTTGGCACGAGTGGCCTTGATCTCCTGGACAACAGGTGTCCACTTTCCTGGTGTTCGCCTACGCGGATTCGCGCCGGTGGTTCCGTTGTTTCTGGCGCTGTTAGACTGCGCCGTTGGATGGCTAGGTGTCAGGGAGTCACGGCACCGCTTCTTGGTTTTCACCACGGTGTATCCGTCCTTATTGCCATCCTCCTCCTCCATCGTTTCAGCCCAGGTCTTTGAGACCTTTTCTGGGCCGTTTGAAGAAGGCTTGTCCACGATGCCTTCTGCCGCGGTTATATTTGCATATTTCTCGCCAGCCGGTGGATTTGCATCTTTAGATATTTCTTTCTGTAGATCAAATTTCGCCGATAATTCCGCATTGGCTTGGAGTTTTGAGCTGGGCCTTTCAGGCGCACATGCAGCTTCTCCAGGGCCTTCAGCCCGTGCCACATTTACCACACTTTTCGGCATTTAGACACACGCCAAAGGCGCAAAACGGCGGAGCTCAAAAAGGGTGGCCGCTCGCCCGAGTGTGTGTGTGTTTCAGCACCTTTCTCAAAATTTCCGTGAATTTCTCTAAATTTAGCCCCCTCTGGAACATCAATTGTTGTCCTGGACAAGTGTAATCCTCCCTCGTTCGCCTCTGTTATAAGCACAGAAATTGTCCTCTGAGGCTCTATCCTTGTGAATATTTTACTGGACCGATTCTAATGTTTTCTCTGGTACTCCTCCTGACATGAGTCCCTCCAAAAGTTTTGTCTTCTTCTCCATAGCACATCGATCCGGTTAGAGGAATCATTTATCGTCGCGCTAAAGCTGACAGCCCTAGTTGTGATTAGAAATCAGTTATCGAGGGACCAGTCTCCAACGTGGAGTCAATTGAAGAATTCCTAACTGTGACAATGAAGCTTTGAAGGATGTTAAGATGCACGAGACAAGCCACACTGATCCTCTCCTGACTACTCCTCCTTTATTAATCACAATTTGTCCTTTTTTATCTTATACCTTTTTTACATTTCTTTCATAAAATAAATTCACATAAAGTTAAACGCCTAATATTTAAGTGCGTCTGATACTAGGGTAATTATAAAAACAATATTATTGGGGACCTATGCCCTACACTGGATTAGAAAAGATGAGTTAATTATTTGCAGGTGATCGTTTATTTACATAGCCATTTCAACGGCTATCTTAATGTTTCTTCTCTTGCTCAGCCCTATAGAATTTGTACAGGGCCAATGCATTGGATTTATTCTTTGTCGTCTTAGATAACAGAGCCTCCAGAGCAAAATGATTTGATCCAATTTTATGCAAAAAAAAACTTCCCTTTCACTATTTAACTTTAAATATAAAAATATGTGGTGCTCCAGTTCCAAGTCTTTTTTTTTATATTTTTTATTATTACATAATGGACATATTCTGTCAGTTGAGCTAAATAATTTAGAGTGGTTTTCTTTAAACAGTGAAAAGAGTATTCTTATTTGGGAGATACACATTTTGACTGATAATGGGAGATCTCCGATCAAATATTGGTCTGCTGTTATAGAAGGGAGTATATTTTTAAAGTGCGAATAAAATGCTTAATTCTCTATTTATAGTAGGTCATCTTGGCGAGCCTGGTCGGTGAGTAATTATAACAACTTGACAAATGAAAGTATTTTAATCTTATACACCCAGGGAGGGAATTGCTCTTATTCACATATTCTATTAAATATGTTTTCTCCATCTTGTTGAGTATATTTTATATATAAACATTTATATAGCAATTCATCTCATCATAAGTTGAGTCAATTTCAACCTTTTTTGTAAATTCGGAAAAGTGAAATTCTCTGCAATATACCCGAAATCTTGAGATAAATATAAAGCAAGAAACTCTAAAGCCGTTTTATTATTTCATATATTATATATAATAAATTTGTTCGATATAGAATTTTTCTAAGTAGTTCAAGGATACATGAGTATGTTTGTGATATTGCAGTCGTGGTAATAATAATAAAAAATAGTTTAGATCAGAATTAGCTTTGAGCTTAAAGAATATAAAGCACATAATTTGAGAAAGTAGTACCTTACTTGTGAGGCTTGAATAAGAAAATATATATTTACATATTTACAAAAAGACTTGAGCCTGCCAACGGTAAAGAGAAAATATGGTTTAACGGGCTACTAAGAATTGCCAACGGTAAACAACAACAAAATGTTTATATGAGGAAAACAGCGACCTCTGGCAGTCGACTTAAGAGTAGTTCGTTTTAGACATTATAATTTTAAAATAAAATGACTTTTATAAAATAATGTATAACATAATTGAAATGTTTTGTTACATAAGGGAGCTTTATGGCATGAATATTTGAGAAAAGCATTAGATGTAAAAGTTTTATTTGAGAAAATACTACATTAGAATTTTTTCTTCTTACATTTCCATTGTAGACTCCCGAAAACAATTTTAATGAAACATATACTGTTGTAAGATTTAGGTACTTACAGCTTGTAGGAAGGCATGAGGACGTTGAGGATTATATGATAATAATCTTTATTATCCATTTAGCAAGAAAGACAAAGTTATGGTAGCGAACAGTTATTGTAATATAGAGAAGAAAGGTAAACAAACAGTTGTGATAATGATAGGTCCAGTGTGGCGCTAGCTGTCGTAGCATTCAGTTATCCAACAAATCCCCGGCATGAATGTGGAGACATCACGAGGTTGTAGCGTAACTTCTCAAATGTCGGCCTTGGTAGCGGCTTGGTCAGAATGTCCGCCTTCATGTCGCCAGTTAAGCAGTAGACCATTTTTATCACTGTCTTCTTCTGAAGATCCTTCAGGTGATGGATCTTGGTTGCGATGTGCTTGGTTCTAGAAGACACTTTTTCGGATGAACATATCTTGAGACATGATTGATTGTCTTGGTGGAAGTAGATTGGAGCTTTCTGTTCCAGTTCGAGATCCTTTAGCAAGTCGAGAAGCCATAACAGTTCTTGTGAGGCTTCAGCTGCGGAGATAAGTTCCGCTTCGGTGGATGAGAGAGATACGCAACCTTGTTTCCCAGTCATCCATGAGATGGGGTTTGAACCCAGTAGGAACAAGTTTCCGCTTAGTGATTTTCTGTCGGTGTTGTCGCTTGCCCATGTGGCATCGCTGTATGCTTCCAGCGTGGGAGGTTTTTGGTTAGATATGCGTAGCTCGAGTTCTTTAGTAGTTTTTAGATATCTTACGATTCTTTTTGCTGCATTCCAGTCACAATTTCTAGGATTCTGGTTTCTGCTGCTGAGTATGCAGACTGGAGCTGCGATATCTGGTCTGGATACTACGCTTAGGTACAATAGTGAGCCTATCAGTTGTTGGTATTGGACGTTGTTTGGTAGAAGTTTTTCATCAGATATACCGGGGTATCCGCTTTCCATGGGAGTGAAAGTAGGTTTCGCTTCTTGGAGATTGTACCTTTCAACTAATTCTTGGATTTTATTCTTTTGGCTCAGAAGGAGTTCACCTTCTCTGTTCCTTGAGATTTCTATACCAATGAATTGAGTGGGGTCTCCAAGGTTCTTTATTTCGAATTCTTTTTCGAGAGTTTTTACAGTGTTTTGGATGATTATCTCGGAATCGCTTGCGAGGAGCATGTCATCCACATATAGAATCAAGTAGATGGAATGGTTTTCTTCATTTTTGGTGAAAAGGCATGGGTCTACAATGCTCTGTTTGAAGTTATTTTTAATTAGAGTGCTTGCAATTTTTGTGTTCCAAGATCTTCCAGCTTGTTTTAGACCGTAAATTGCCTTCTTTAGTTTGCAGACTTCGTTTGTTTGTTTTGTATGGAGTCCTTCTGGGAGTTCCATGTAGAGTTCTTTATCTAGGTCGCCGTGTAGGAACGCTGTCTTGACATCGAGGTGGTTCACTTTCATCCCTTTGTAGACTGATGCAGCTAGGAAGGCTCTAATTGTAGAATGCTTCACAATTGGTGCAAAGGTTTCTTCGTAGTCTCGGCCAAATTTCTGATTGAACCCTTTTGCTACGAGTCTGGCTTTGTACCGCTCTATTTCTCCTTTGGAATTGAGTTTTTGTTTATAGGTCCATTTACATCCTATGATCTTTTTGTCCTTAGGTAGAGGGGTTAGTTCCCAGACATTGTTCTTCTCAAGAGAATTTAGTTCTTCGTTCATTGCTTGTAGCCATTTTTCTCTTTCTATTTTTGGTAATTGTAGGACTTCCGAGTAGCTGGTGGGTGTCGGAATGTCTTGAGCTTCAGTTTTGTACAGCATGTAGTCATTTCTTATGGGAGGTATTCCCTTTGTTGGTCTCGTGGATCTTCTTTGTGTGACCACTTGTGTTCCTGTGCTTGTACCGGGTTGAATGTAATCCTCGGTTTCTGAGTCCTCAAGGTTTTCGGATTGTGTTCCTGGTTCCTGACTTTCCTCTGCATTACCAATATGATTAGAGGAAGTTAGATCTGTACTTAGTACTTGTGGTGAAGTTGTTTTTGTGGAAGCGAGGTGAAAACCATTTTCTTTTTCTAGAAATTTTACGGATCTGCTGATTGTGATGTTGTCGGTGTCGTGCAGGATTCTGTATCCTTTGCTTCGATCATCGTATCCAAGAAAGATCCCTTCGATAACTTTGCTATCCAACTTGTTTCTTTTTATCTTGGGAATATAGGCGAAGGCTTTACATCCGAATCTTTTTAGATGCTTCAGACTAGGCTTCCTGTTGGTCCATAGTTCAAAAGGAGTCTTGTCTGTAGCTTTCGAGGGTATTCGGTTGTGTAGGTAATTAGCTGTGGTAACCGCTTCCGCCCATAGAGACTGTGGGAGTCCTGAGTCAAACAGCATGCATCTTGTCATCTCCATTAGTGATCGATTTTTCCTTTCTGCTACTCCGTTCTGGGCTGGTGAGTAGGGGACTGTTAGCTGATGTTTGATTCCGCTTTGGTTCAGGAAATCTTCGACTTGTCGGTTTACGTACTCACGACCGTTGTCTGTACGTATGGTTTGGATATTTTTTCCAAATTCCGTGTGTGCTGAGATGACGTAGTCTTTTATTTTTTCATAGGCTTCGTCTTTTCCTTTCAGGAGGTAGATCTTCGTGTATCTGCTGTAGTCATCAGTGAAGGTGATGAAGTATCTCTTACCGCTGAGAGAGTTAGTTGGTAATGGACCGCAGATATCACTGTGGACAAGTTGAAGCGTTTCAGTTGCTCTGTACTCTGTCTTCTTTGGAAATGGGGTTTCGGTGAGTTTTCCTTGAATGCACTGAACGCAGTCTGTGCTGTGCGAACAGTTATTTAGACTTAGTCCTCTTGCTAGGTTCTCATTTCGAATCTTCTTAATTGATTCTATATTTCTGTGTCCTAGTCTGTCGTGCCAGAGCATGAGGCAATTTTTGTTCTTGCAGTGGTTTTGTTTTGCAACATTTGCTTTGAATGTGCGAGTTTGGGGGTTGTCATCCAGGTGGAGTCGGTACATTCCATTGTCAAGTATACCGTTCGCGAGGGCTGTGTTGTCTCTTTCGATGGTACACCAATCTCTGTTGAACGTTACTTTACATCCGTTGGAGGTGGCCGCACTCACTGACAGAAGGTTGTCTGTTAGTTCCGGGATGTAGAGAACTTTTGTGAGAAGTAAGGTGTCAGTCTTTCCTTGGGGTGTGATGACTTTGATTTCTCCTTGTCCTATCCCCTTGACCTGCAGCTTATTGCCATTAGCAACCACAACATTTTGTGTTTGTTCTCTGTTAAGTGCAGTGAAGAAGCTTTCGTCGTACGCCATATGAGATGTGGCTCCAGAGTCGACGAACCAGTTGTGTACACTTGCTTCTCGTTGAGTGCAATTGAGAGCTTTTGGGTTAGGTCCTTTTGTTGTTCTCTGATTTGTTGATTGTTCTTGGGTGACACTCGACTGATTTGTGTACTTTGGTACGTTTCCTCTTCTGAAGTTTTCATATTTGTACTCTTTGTTGCTGTTGTTTCGCTTTTGATAGTGCCAACATTCTTCCTTGGAATGGTTTGGTTTGTGGCAGAAAGAACAGAATTTCTTCTCTTTTTCTCTTCTTTGGCTTGAAGCTCCGTGGAGGCTTTTTAAGGCTTTTGATGCGGTGCTTTCGTCTTTCGAGCTTTCTACTCTGCGTGTGTGTTCATCAAGGAGTTTGTTCTTGGTGAATTCAAGCGTTAGCTCGTCATCAGGCCTTGATTCCAACATCGTGATGAGATTGGAGTAGCTCTTTGGAAGCGAGCAAAGCAGTATAGCCGTGATGTGAGAGTCCTTTAGTGTTTCGCCAATGGTTCGCAGTTTGTCAACTAGTTCCATCATGGTAGTGATGTGCTGCTGCATGTCTTTGTTTTCTTCGAGTTTTAAGCTGTATAGTTTCCTTAGCAAATAAATTTTTCCTGAGAGTGTTTTTCTTTCATAGATATTTTTAAGAGTGTCCCAGGTAGCTTTGGCTGTTAGTAGGTTTTTTGACATGCACTATTTGTGAGTCGGCGATGCTTAGATTAATGATAGCTCTAGCTTTTGAGTCTTTCTTTTTCCATTCTATTTTAGGTTCATCTGGAATATTTTCGGTGACAACTTCCCAAAGATCTTCCTTTTGCAAGAGCATTTCAATTTTGAAAGACCATAGTGAGTAGTTATAGCCGTCGAGCTTATTTAGGGTTACATCGTGGCTCGGGAGTGACGCCATTTTTGCTAAGCCTTTTTTCTTTGTCTTAACTCGTTAGTTGAATTTCATGCAATATTCAGTCTCATAATCTAATTGTTGTAAGATTTAGGTACTTACAGCTTGTAGGAAGGCATGAGGACGTTGAGGATTATATGATAATAATCTTTATTATCCATTTAGCAAGAAAGACAAAGTTATGGTAGCGAACAGTTATTGTAATATAGAGAAGAAAGGTAAACAAACAGTTGTGATAATGATAGGTCCAGTGTGGCGCTAGCTGTCGTAGCATTCAGTTATCCAACATATACTTTAGTTTTTCTCATGTTCAAAATTTGGAAATATATGCGTTAATATTGTTTTATTTGTGCATATATTGCTCTTAAAATTGGAAAAAAATTATTGTAATATTAATTGATATGGAAATCCTATTTTGAAAAACATTGTTTCAAACAGATTATTGTTGTATATATAGCGCGCTATTGATTTTTTTTGTCAAATATTTTTTTTCCTTTTAAAAGATTTTTTTTTACATTGGAAATGTTTTGACTGCAACAATTAAGAATACACATGGTTTTGTATTTTTGTTTCTATGTGAACTCATTAAATTATATATCTTGTAGAAATTTTAGTGTTTATAATTTTATAAAAAAAATATCTTAACGCTACTTTTTCTATTAAATGTTATGCTGAACCAAATGTCTATGTAAAAATATTGAATAAAATGTAATGTACATTGTAAATACACTGGTGTGTAAAGGTTTAGAAATAAATGGATAAAATGGAGTTTATTTTATAGTATCAAAGAAAATTTACATATTGAGCAAAGCCCACTGAAATCTTTTATCTTTCTATCAATTGTTTTATTGATTCAATTAACTTTTGCACATCATTTGTAAAACTATAAATATATAAATACACACTTTAACACATCATTTGTAAAACTATATATATAAATACACACTTTAACACATCATTTGTAAAACTAGAAATATATAAATACACACTTTAACACATCATTTGTAAAACTATAAATATAAAAATACACACTTTAACACATCATTTGTAAAACTAGAAATATATAAATACACACTTTAACACATCATTTGTAAAACTATAAATATATAAATACACACTTTAACAAATCATTTGTAAAACTAGAAATATATAAATACACACTTTAACACATCATTTGTAAAACTATAAATATATAAATACACTTTATAGGTCTGTGCCTCGAGATAAAACATAGTTTGTAGAGTATAATTGATTGTGAATAAAACCATTTTAACAACTTCAACATTGAAATCGTATCAAAATTCGAAACTAAGATGGCGCGCTAATGCATCATATTATAATTGAAATTGTATAATACCAGTTATATAAAATGATAATTTGAATACCACGAAGAATGTTACTTGGGTAAAATAAGCATTCCTCCTTTTTTTCTATAACTCCATTAAAAAATGAACACTATTTTTCCCTCGTTTGTGTGTACCTATGTATAGTATATTTTTAATGTACATACTTATTCTAGCATATATTTTATAAAACTGACTATATTCAATTACTTCTTTGTACAAATATATATTGATTTAAAATATGCATTTAGAAATTTGAAAATCTGTATAATATATTTTATCTTATAATGTTTTCTAAATAAAGAGATGTAACCTGATTTTAAAATATGTTATCTATATAATTTCACCTTTTTTTAAATATCTTGTTCCTTTTATAGAATAGGTGCCAATCTTGTTATATCCTTCTAAATTTATATTGTGTAATATAGAAAATAATAAAATATTTTATAATGCAAACTTATTCATCCTTACATATCGTGCTCACACACTTAGCCGCCATTTAGTTTCCCACATTAGTATTGTTGTGAAGAAATGTCGGGTAATCGTTTCACAAAACACTGATGCGAAATTCGGTAGAAGAATTCGCAGTGATGATTCTTTTGTGGGCTGTTGCAAGGTTTTAAATCAGATCACTAAATAGCAGAAAGGAGAGGGTAAAAGTCTCCTTCAAACTATCTTTATTTAAAACATGTTAAGAGGACAGAGGAAAACACCCAACTGGTCAGAAGCAGACCAGGCCGTGCTCTCTTCCTTTGTTGGCGGCTGGCGAGGCCGGGGCTTGTTTGTTTACAGTTACCCGAGCCGTCTGGACGACGTCCCGAAGTGGATCTCCATTATTCCACAATTGTAATATATCTTCTTATTCTTCTTTCTTATCTCCACTCAATCATATTAAGGGATCAAGTTGTGACCCTTGTTGGTGTCTTTTTGACAACCACCATGAATGGGTGAAGTAGAATGCGTCTGCCTTTGTCATTAAGACTGGGAGGACTGATCAGTGGCAGGCCGACTTAGCTCCAAAAGAAATCGCCGCCTCTGACATGAGGAACAGACGCCATGTGCAGCTGCTCTTAACATGGAGTACAAACGCTGCTCATCCTGTATCCCTGGATTAGGAGCCCTTACAGGGTACTATCAGCCGGGCCAGCTGAACCCAGGTTTTTTTACCGAGCTTGTTACTGCTCCCCCTCCTACTTTTTCATCCGGGCTTGGGACCTGCAAAGGCGGAGTTACCGTATTATATAATATGTATATATGGTTTTAACCAAGGACTTGGTTGTTGCGTGATGAAATCAATATATAGCGTGAGATATTCATGTTTTTAGTTCTTATGATAATTCTGTAATAGTAAAATATTATACAAATATATAACTTTTCAGTAGCATAAAATCTCTTTTAATGAAAAACTACACTACCTAAGATTATTGAATACTAGACGAATGACCCGATTAAATGTTTTATTCAAACACTATTCGTTACAATTATAAATTTGGCGCCGTGGATGTCACTCTTGTGAAACGTCCCGCTCCAAACTTTACAGTCAGATTAGTTACGATATACACATGTGTAAATCTTCAAATCGAGCGAGCGTCTATAAATATCTCGATTTAGATCAAGTATTCTAATTATTAAGCGAACCATTATTAATAAAATTTTGAGAAGATATCGATTTTAAACGTATTTATAACCTTGATAGAGGGCGCTGTTCGTGAGCTAAGTAGAATAATGTGAATATATATTTTTAATATTTATAATTTAAAATAGCCTATCGTTTTCCTCGTACTTTTTTTACCTATGTATGGAAATCTTGGTACTGTAAAAAAAAACTTTGCTTCAATAATATAAAAAAAAAAAAACACCCAGGCTAAGTTTCGAACTAAGGTTGTGGAAATTCGAAGCCGCACACCTAACCATTAAGCTACGCTTGGCATCATAAATATTCGCATGCAAAGCTATTTCAGGCATTACATATTTCTAACGACCTTTTTGAAATAGGTTTTTGAAACATGGAAATTTTAATACTTCAAATAAATAGAAATAGAGTGAACACAAATAAAACACCAAATATTTCGAATTAGAGCAGTTATTTTAAACGGCGAATTAGATCAGTTATAGCAAAAAATGAAAATATATAAATAAATAAAACATACCAAATATATCAAGAGCATTTACTTTAAACGGCGAATTAGATCAGTTTTATATAAAAATGAAAATATATATAAATAAATAAAACCTACCAAATATTTCAAATTAGAGCAGTTATTATATAAATATTTATATTATATGTGTTATTAAGCGAACTATTATTAGTTATTTTAAACGGCGAATTAGATCAGTTATATCTAAAAATGAAAATATATAAATAAATAAAACCTACCAAATATTTCAAATTAGAGCAGTTATTATATAAATATTTATATTATATGTGTTATTAAGCGAACTATTATTAGTTATTTTAAACGGCGAATTAGATCAGTTATATCTAAAAATGAAAATATATAAATAAATAAAACCTACCAAATATTTCAAATTAGAGCAGTTATTATATAAATATTTATATTATATGTGTAATTAAGCGAACTATTATTAGTTATTTTAAACGGCGAATTAGATCAGTTATATCTGAAAATGAATATATATAAATAAATAAAACCTACCAAATATTTCAAATTAGATCAGTTATTATATAAATATTTATTTTATATGTGTTATTAAGCGAACTATTATTAATAAAATATTGAGAAGATTTAGATTTTAAACGTATTTATAACCTTTTAGTACTTGATAGAGGGCGCTGTTCGTGAGCTAAGTAGAATAATTTGAATATATAGTTTTAATAATTGATTTATATATATTTTTTAAATAGCCTATCGTCTTCCCCGTTATTTTTCACCTATGTATGGAAATTTTGGTTTGAATTAGTGAACTACTGCGAATTTGTATACCGGACATACATACAAATATTCATTTTTTTATATATAGAAGATTTGGTAGGAGAGTACATAAAACGTATCTTTAACAAAATAGAGGTGTTGAATCATTACTAAAATATTGGATTTCAGACAAGTTTTGCTAATCTATATATATAAAATTGAATGTCTTTCCGTCTGTTTGTCTGTCTGTCTGTACTCTAATTTCTTGAATATCATGAATATCCTTAGAGTTATTTGCAGATTTGTAGATTTAACTCGAAAGCAGCGCCCCCATTGCGACGATGATAAGTTTTTTTTAAAACGACACTTGCAAGTTTTAACCGCATGAGTTTCTTTTCAACGACAAATTAATTTTATTTTTTATTTTTAAGGTGAAATATCGACAATTTCTAACCTTTTGGATGAGGTATGAAAGGATGAATTATCAAGAGTAATGACGAACGGAAAAATAAAAGTGTCCAGGGATGGGAAACGAACCCACGACCTTCCGCTTACCGGGCAGATGCCATGTCCACTAGACTACCCTGGACGTATTTTTCCGTTCGTAAATGATACATAAAGTAACTTATAATACAATATAATACACTGAGGCATGTAATTGTAAAACGACACTTGCAAGTTTAACCGCATGAGTTTCTTTTCAACGACAAATTACAATTTTTTTTTTAAAGGTGAAATATCGACAATTTCTAACCTTTTGGATGAGGTATGAAAGGATGAATTATGAAGAGTAATGACGAACGGAAAAATAAAAGTGTCCAGGGATGGGATACGTCCAGGGTAGCCTAGTGGACATGGCATCTGCCCGGTAAGCGGAAGGTCGTGGGTTCGTTTCCCATCCCTGGACACTTTTATTTTTCCGTTCGTTATTACTCTTCATAATTCATCCTTTCATACCTCATCCAAAAGGTTAGAAATTGTCGATATTTCACCTTAAAAATAAAAATTTTAATTTGTCGTTGAAAAGAAACTCATGCGGTTAAACTTGCAAGTGTCGTTTTACAATTACATGCCGCAGTGTATTATATTGTATGATAAGTTTTTTATCTATTAATTTTCTTATCACTAAGTTTATTATCTTAAAGATTATCAAAAGTAAGATTTTCTACCTATTAATTGCGCAAAAGTCAAAGTTAGTTTTATCATTTATCTACAACATATATATTTGGAGGATAGATAAAATGATGATTTTGTAATGTAGAAAATTAGGAAAGACAAAATTCAGGATATCGCGGCAATTTATTTGAGACAAGAATAATGATACAATTCCAAGGCAAAGATACTATTCCTTTAACTTCCAATTACCGAGGGAACCAATTAATATTGATTTTATTCAACTTATCGAGTATTTTTCAAGGGACCGGGAAAAAATGTTCACTAGATAAAACGATGATTTTGTAATGTAGAAAATTAGGAAAGACAAAATTCAGGATGACACGGCAATTTATTTGAGACAAGAATAATGATGCAATTCCAAGGCAAGATACTATTCCTTTAACTTCCAATTACCGAGGGAACCAATTAATATTGATTTTATTCAACTTATCGATTATTTTTAAAGGGACCGGGAAAAAATGTTCACTTTATCGAGAGGTTCAAATTTACGAGTTTCAAATTATCAAAATATATATATATTTTTTTTATATAAATTTATAGAGAATTGTTTTAACAAATGTTCGTTAGACAAACCTTTACTCGGGTAAAACCCGGGCGAAGCCGGGTACATCCGCTAGTATTATATATAAATTTAATAAACTATTTTTAATCAAGTGTTTTTTTCTTATTTTTCATATCTTGAGAATATTTATAATTGAGAAAAAATAGCTTTGAAATTTTAAAAAATGTTTGTCTTTTTGAAGGACACCTCGGCCATGAAAATATTGGTGTCAAATATAAATATCTATGCCGGTCAGACAACATCCATCCTTAATAGAATAAAAATTATGTTATTAAATAGAGGTAAAAATTACTTGTGTGTCGCTCAATATTGTTGACGACACTCTAACACTTGCAGAAAGCCTATTAGATGGTCTTACTAGACAGAAACAAAAATTACAAAGAGACGAGTAAAAGGGCATGCCTCAATTCTTAGGGTTAATTTGTAAAGAGAATATTGGAGAAACAGAGAGAGAGTTTTATTTTCTGAGCTCTTTCATTGTGTTGGAGATTATTTGTGCACACCATATATTAAAATTCACCTTTTGATGAGAACCGCAGTGTCAAATTTGAGAAATATCTGTAAATACGAATCTTTGTCAAGACATAAATTATTTTGGTGAATCAGTATATTTTTGTTTTATGGCTACGAGGATTGTACCATTCGAGGGCCCATAGGATAAATTTGAGTTGTGGATCTGGGGGGAGACGTCCGCTGAGACCACACTGGACTGCAAGAATAAAAAAAAAAACGAAATTCAATGCAAATATAAAATATATCCCCTAGCGCCAAACCTATAAAATATTGTGTTTAGTTTAAACAATACGTATCTACTATAATAACATAGAACTTTCAGTAAATAAGTTGGGAAAACATGAAATTTGTATCTTATTAACTTTTTGTAGCGTATAACGATTTACATTTTGTATCCAAAATGTCTCCAGTATCATCTCAATTTTTTTATTCATTCGGTCTGCGTAGAAGCCTGTACATTCATGCCAAGTTTGATATTATTCCACCACGCTTTCTTCTGGGTCTAACGCCTTCTAATTCCCCTAGTGTATTGTCACTATTGCACTATTATAAATCTACCTTGATTTTATTTCAGATCTTTTGATAAATATCTCTTATTTTCACGAGAAAATAAATAAGAAGCCACCAATTTTATTTAAACAGAAAAACCATTTAAAAAAGACTTTGCAATATGAGGATAGATCCAAGTTAAAACTCGATTTACCAAAATAGAGGATGTAGCATGATGAAGTCTCAGGAAATATATTTACCTAGATACAAACACACCATTCGTTATTAATATACAAAGTAGTGTTTATTTTCTGTTTAAGCCTTAAAATGCATTTCTTCTGTCCCTCTTTATTACCTTTATATCTGTATCTCTCTTTGGAAGATTAAGATTTACTACTAAATACGAACTAAAACTCTATTGGCTGACCCTATCTTTAGTCTAATATCGTATTACTTCAATTTCTTCATATTCACGTTCTCTAAACTAAGGCGCCAAAGCTGTAATCATTCTCTAATGTTACTATTCCTATTAACATAAGGACGATATTTTATGCTGTCTAATTAAGCGCCTTCTCCTTTCACTACTGCTTCACTTTTTTTTTTTAATTATCAAGAATGGGTTAGAGGGAGGTTTCTGAAACATATCCTCAGTAACCTCTTCTGTTAGAGATAAGCATAATTAACTCTGGAAACCGTTCGAATAAAGATGAACCTCTTCAATGAAGGGATACGTAGTTCCATCAGAAACTTCTCAATAACAACAACCAACATGGTGTAAGGTATCAAAATACATGTGGATCTTGCAAAGTCTTTTTCGGGGTTTTCTTTGCCTATGCAGATATTTGTAAATATCATCCTCCTGATTCACTTGAAACTGCTTATAAAAATTTGCTTTATAAATCTGTCTCTTCATATTGGTAAATCGTTAAAGGAAATACTTGGCGAGTTCTTTGTGTATGTGTGGCATAACAAATACAAGGTTTTTAATTTGTTACTCTACGTGTATAATTGTGTGAATATTAAAGTTTTAAAACACACCTAACAACAACACACAGTTGATGAAAGTTCAGCCAAATGACTTTATCTTGTCTTCATGCTGACGTGGAAAGGCTCGACGTAAGTCTTGCCTGAAGCCCGTAACCTTGGAAGGATAGACTGCGACATGTCACCTGAAGGATTGTCTCGTTGTCGGGGTGAAAGAGAGGAACTTCACATCGGGTTGGGGCCACACTTCGTTTTTGTTTCCATCTCCTGCGGGATTGTCTTCGGAAAGCATCCTGTCGACTTCTCTGTGGCGTGAGGAGCTGACATCGGCGTAGCTCCTCGTCCAACTTGCAGTCACGTCCAGAGTGAGAGTGCACAGCCTGAAGGCAGAAGTAGACCACACGCATAGGAGCATGGTTACCTTGTTTTGGGGTGGCACCCTGGAAGGTGAGAGTGGACTAAAGAAAGGTTCCAGAGGTCGCTGGTGAATCTGGAATCATGGCTATCTAACTATACCTGACTCCCAGCTTATATGTGATGTCAGAGAGGGAGGATTCTGTTGGTCTCTCTTGTCCAATCAAGGACTGACAACGGCAGATATCATTACATCGTCCCTTATTTGCTTGGACAATGTTAACGACCTTTCCCGGGTGTGGGCTGCCATTTACTAAGATTTTTTTATTTTACCCCATTGTGAAACTATATAATTGGCTTTGTGTTGCTATGCACATAATTATATGTACAAAATATGGCATATTAAATACGACATATATATATACTAGCCGAATGACCCGGGCAACGCCCGGGTTTTACCCGATTAAATGCTTTTATTCAAATACTATTCGTTACAATTATAAATTGGCGCCGTGGATGTCATTCTTGTAAAACGTCCCGCTCCAAACTTTGTGTCTGAGAAGCGATATTTTTATAAAGAGATGATCTGGCTTTGTCTTCTGCTCGAATGAATGTTTTTCTGTTAGAATTTTGTTCCTGCTTACTAAAAATGAAATGGCTTCACCCGTGGTCTCTGCTTTTTGGAATTTTTTCAAATATAATTTTGTATCTGATAATCAAATATGATACAGCAATATTGTCATAATTATTTTCTGACTAAAAAAAAACTATTTTTGCCCAGAACCTGTCAATTTCAATTTTTCTTGGCTAAAAATGCGCCAAATATCTCTTCCATATTTTTTCTATGTCCTGTTAAAACACGTTTTACATGTACATTAGGTCAGCTGATATTACCTCCCATCTTCACCGCTAGAGGCGTTGCTTGCGAGCGAAAGAGCAAATTTGCAAATAACTCTAAGAATATTCGGGATAGAGACCTGAAATATTCAATATAAGTTTTTCCAGATTCTACTATACATACTGCTAAAATTTCAGTCATATTAGTTACGTATATTACGTAAAAGCATTCCATTTACAAAAGCAAAGGATGACAGAATTGATGACTCTGATACTTGTATATTTTAATAATAATATAAATGAGTTTTAAAAATTGTAAAAAAAAATGCATCGGCCGGTAATCGAACCCGGGCCGCCCGCGTGGCAGGCGAGCATTCTACCACCGATGCTTATAAAAAAAGGCCATATTTGGGTATTTATTCCATACACAAAAGCAAACAGTGACAGAATTGTTGATTGATTGTTGATTGATGACTCTGATACTTGTATATTTTAATACGTTGACTTATATGTATAGAGAGATATTAAGATATATTTATATTTTTTAAAATATATATTTATAATATTACCCGTTCGGGATGGTTATATTGGGTTGTTTGGATTGGTTGTTGTAAGACCCTGTTGACTTACTTGAGGTGGTTGACGTGGTGGTGATTGTTGGCGCAGTCGTTTGGCTGAAATGGTAGGTTTTCTCACAGGGGAAAATAACGAGAAGACACAGGATGGAATTGAGAAATAGGACCAGCGATTAAGGGAGAGAAGGGCTTTTGACTAATGGAGTGGCTACTCACATATTGAACATAGAGGTTACCTGAGCGAGAAGGACTGAAGCAAGTCTTGCTTCTTGTAGTGTCGAGCTCCCAACTGTTCCTTGTCAGGTCGAGCTCCCTACTGACTTAACTTGAGTCCGAGATTTACTTCGTTAACTCTCTATTGCTCTCATTGGTTGATATCGTCTACGTGGC
Organism: Cordylochernes scorpioides; assembly: GCA_030710605.1. NCBI lineage: Eukaryota > Metazoa > Arthropoda > Arachnida > Pseudoscorpiones > Chernetidae > Cordylochernes > Cordylochernes scorpioides. Next base: position 28,933,353 of record CP092863.1, on the reverse strand, counting down.
GACTTTTGATTGGATGTTAACTATTCCTGCTGGACTCTGATTGGATATTGGTGCTTCCATTGTCTTTCTCATTATTATCATGCTCCCGGAAGAAGGATGTCTTTGAACTCAGTTTTATTAGTTCCTGGGTAATAATATTTTGCTTCCTGGATAATGAAATTCTGGTAATGGTTGCTTCTCTTCTCTCCCAGTTCGCTTAGGCCTAACCTTTATTAAAACCTTTTGGATCATACATTGCCTATATTGTTGTGGGGTTGCATCTTGGTATATACAAATTATGACATATTTATGTTGAAAAAGTCTAAAAATATTAATTGAATTAGCTGTTTTTATAATACACTGCGACTTCGAGATATTAAAAGCCTATAACAAATTTCAATTAAAATTGGCATAATATTGTCAAGCGGCTCAGCGGTTCCAACCACGAGGCCCCATGGGACGCCTGTCAATCATCCCTGGACACTGGGTGTGAGGGGTTCGCGGAATTTGCCCGCCGGGGGGAAGCTGACATCCCTCATTAGGATTATCTTTTAACTTGGGGTAAGTTGTACTCCCTCTCTTCCCCTATAAATACGCCTTATAATAAATTATTTATTCCCAAATTTGCCCTTGCTCTATTTATCTCCTCGAAGTCGACGTCTACAGGGACGTGAACCAATTCTTCAACCTTTGCCACAAAGAATAGAAATGGAAGACGACCACAGACCTACTGTTAACGGATCCTACCTCCCTTGTCAGCGCCAACGAGATCCTTCTACCTTTTCTGGAGATGGAAATATAAACCCTGGAGAGTGGTTGAAAGAGTACGAGAGAGTTTCGAAGTACAACAGATGGGACGAGACCATGAAGCTTGCCAACGTCGTATTTTACTTGAACGGAACTGCTGGAAGGTGGTTTGATAATAACGAAGAATCACTCAACTCGTGGAGAAGCTTTGAAGACGCATTCCGCGGTGTGTTCGGACTGCAGGAGGATTCTGCCCGACGCGCCGAGGAAGTTCTGAAGTCAAGAGCACAGAAGGCCGAGGAATCCAGCGAGTTATACATCCAGGAGATTCTTAGTCTCTGCCACCAGGTGAACCCTCGCATGGAAGAAGGTGAGATAGTTGCTCACATTATAAAGGGAATTTCGGAGGACACATACCAGGTATTGGTGGCGAAAGATATACAGACGGTAGATGAGATCCTGAAGTTCTGCCGTCATCTGACAACCGTCAAGCAGCGCCGGATCGACCGTACGAAATTCGCCAGGTTGTCAAACGTAATGCACATTTCGTGTGTTGACGACTCAGACGACTTGGCCGGCTTAATTCGCCGCATCGTTAGAGAAGAGATACAAAAGGTTTTCTCAGCACCTGAAGTGATCAATCCGCTCCGAGAGGTGAACGCCCTGGAACAGACTGTGAGGGAAGAGGTCAGCCGTGCTCTACAACCTACCAGACCACAAGTCAACGTGGTACAACAACAACCACGAACGCCCTATTATAATATCGACCGACCAACCCAACCCAGGAAGACGGAACATTGGAGAACCTACGACGACAAACCTATTTGCTCCCACTGCGGACGACCCGGACATGTCGTCCGTTATTGTAGGGAACTGTAATATATATTAATCTTCAGTTTGGCAACGCCAACTATTTATCATCACTTAATAGCAATCATAATTTGCATGTAACTTGAGAAATAAACAATAAGTTTAGGTTTACTGCATCTTATTAAATTTCCATAGAGTATAAAGAATATAATTGTGTAAACGAACAACATAACATGGTGGCAGCGGTAAGTCTATCGTTTTAAAATATAAAAATATATGTATAATAACTATTTTAACTTTTATATTTTGCTTTCTCTTAAATTATAAAAAATAATTATGAATAATTTACCACCGCCTTCTACGTTTACAATAGATCAAAATGATCCTAATAAATGGCCAAAATGGCGTAAAAAATTCGAAAACTACATCATAGCAAGTGATCTTGATTCAAAAACTATACAACAACAAAGGGCTATTCTATTACACATTATTGGCGATTCAGCGCTTGAAATATATAATACATTTGGTTTTGAAGAAAATGCTCAAAGCCCTACTATCAAAGATATTCTAGATAAATATGATCAATATTTTAGACCATTTAAAAACACCATATATAGAAGATATATTTTCTTTACTTGTGAACAAAAGCTAAATCAAACTTTTGACGATTTTGTCACAGAAATTAAAAGTAAGGCTGAAGACTGTGAATTCGAAAATATTAAAGATTCTCTTATTAGAGACAGAATTGTTCTGGGTTGTAGGGACACAACACTTAATTAATTTTAATTTTTCCATTGCAGTAAGGACAGTAGAAATAGTTTTATTTTAAAAAGAATATTACGCCTCTAAAATAGTTTTATAATTTGATAACAGATGGCGCGCTAGTGCATCATAACACAACACTTAGAGAAAATATTTACAGAACCCCGATTTGACACTGTCATTGGCTATTAATCAAGGTCAGGCGGCTGAGGCATCGCAAAAACAATTAAGAAACATTGAAAAAGATTCAATTGATGCTATAAGGAAAACTTTAATGAAAAATATAAACCTACCACCTCTTTGAAGAATAGCTACACAAGTAATCCAGTTAGAGCCAATTTTAATAAATTAATCATGTGCTCAAAATGTAACATGGCTCATGACTTTGGAAAGTGCCCTGCATATGGAAAATAATGTTACAAGTGCAGACAGCCAAACCACTTTTCAAATTGCTGCAAAAATAGAGCAGTTAGGTGTATACAAGAAATTGAGGAAGAAAAGGATAACCTACTGATTATAGACTCAATCATGGTCGGCTAAGTGTTAAGGAAACCGTGGAAGGAACTAATTTACTTACAAGGACATCCTGTTGATGTTAAACTTGATACTGGAGCAGATGTAAATATTCTGCCGGAAAGGCTAATAAAAGAATGGCCTAATATGCCATTGCTGGAAACAGCAGATTGCAAAATATATACTTATACAGGGCAACAAATCCCAGTAGTAGGAAAATGCCAGCTAGATTGTAAGACGAAATACGCTTGCAGAAAAGTTACATTTTTAATTGTTAACAACTCAGCAGTTCCTATACTAGGTCTGGATGAGTGTGTGAATTTAAATTTAGTAAAAAGAGTGGAAACAATAAGTGAAATCAGCGTTAATCTTACAGGACTCTTGGATGAATATAAAGATGTTTTCAAAGGAAATGGCCATTTGAGTTATATGTATGACATTAAAATATCGGACAAGGCGGAGCCTAAAATAAGTCCAGCCAGAAGACTACCCAGAGCATTGCTTCAACCAGTAAAGGAAGAACTGTTTAAAATGGAAGAAGACGGGATTATCGAAAAAATAGAAGAACCGACGGTATGGGCGCACCCAATGGTAGTGGTAAAGAAACCATCGGGTAAATATCGGATATGCATTGACCCAAGGGAACTGAATAAATGGGTCTTGAGGGAGCATTACACCTTACCTGCACCTGAAAACATTTTGGCAGAAATACCTAAGGCTAAATTTTATTCTGTATTAGATGCGAAATCTGCATTTTGGCAAGTGCCGCTAAGTGAAAATACATCTAAATATTTAGTGATGAGTACACCATTTGGGCGTTATCGATTCTTGAGGCTACCATTTGGAATTTCCAGTGCACCTGAAATTTTTCAAAAAATTATGCACAATATTTTTTGTGATATCCCTAATGTGGTCTGCTATATAGATGATCTTCTAATATGGGGTAATTCAATTGTGAAGATCATAACTTTACTCTAAAAAAGGTTTTGGATTTAGCCAGAGAAAGTAGCCTTAAGCTAGTAGTTTAGTAAAGCGCATCCCCAATTCACTTTAATTGTCGTACGTCCTATTAGAGCCCGCTTCAAAAAATTTGTGTATTATAATTCATTCTAATTGGCTTACGTCTGGAGATTCCCCGTAATAAACTTTAAATACAACTTTTTTTTTTTTAAATGTGTTGCATCCCCAATTCACTTTAATTGGCCTATGTCCTATATGTGCGTTAAATAGCTGGCCGTCATTTTAATTGCCCTAAGGATTCCCAATTCACTTTAATTGCCCTCCTACGTCATAGGTGACCATTCCTTATTCCTTATTGGAATAATGTTATACGTATATGACGTAATGTCAGGCGCATATATATATATATATATAGGCCGATATTTTCTCATATTGTCAGCTTTCATACAGAGTGAAAGCAACATGGAAGTAAAAATTTTGCCAAATTTAGTTAAAGAAGTTATTGAAACAATTTTGGAGAAAGGTCTTTTATTAAAAAAGAATCAATTTGTAGATGTAATTTATGAATTCCCTATTTCTTTCGAATATTCTACTAAAGAAGAGGAAAGAAAAGTTTCCTATTTTAATAGGTTTTTTAAAAACCATTTATTTCAAATGTATGATGAAAGTGGAAATTTTATTGAGGATTTTTTGGACGATTTTATGCACACACCTGAGTGTGAAGGCGATGCATGGCTTTATTCAAAAGAATTATTTGAAAAAATAATCGAAGCTTATTCCCAAGCTTGCAATTCGGTTCTGCAAATCCAGGCTTGCAATCACGAAGAAGAAGACAACGACACTTAGAGGAAAAATGTATAGAAGGACTCTATGAACACTTATATATGTGTTTAAAATGTAATAAAGTTCATGTTAAAAACAAAAAAAAAAGTGTGTGCTCATTAAAAAAAATCTGTCATATCTTTTACCAACTAATTTAATATTTATGGAAATATGTGTCACAAATATGTTTTAAAAAAAAGTGTATATTTTTAAATGTCATAGCTTTACTATTGTAAAATTTCACCCACATGAGCTTTACTATTGTAAAATTTCACCCACATGATGACGACAAAAAAAAGCGAGTATAAAAAAAATCCGCCCACATGCTCCCGCTGGAATTTTTCTTGATGGTGTCTGAACGTAAGAGATCTCTCTCTTTTTTTTTTGCCCCATAAATCCTCTGCAGTTGTCATTTTTAGAGCCGCTTCTTGACCTTAGACCTGGCACAATTCGATGGACGTAATAACCACTTTTTAAATTGCAGCACGTCGTGTCGTGGAAAAAAATTTGTATTAAAATTCACTTTTTAATTGGCGTACGTCTGGATTCCCCTAATAAACTTTCCTTGTAAGAGATCTATCTTTTTTTTTGTCATAAATCCTCTGTAGGTGACCATTCCTTAGATGGAGGTAATAAAAACTTTAAATAACATTTTTAATTGCATATAGGCCGATATTTTTCTCAAATTGCGGTCAGATCATAAATTTTGTATTAAAATTCTACCCTATGCGTCGTGGATTGCAGCAGGTTTTTTTTTTTGGAGCAAGTGACAGTGTTAAATAGCTGGACCAAGCAGTTTCGGATTTAAATTTTTCCAACATGAGGTAAGTTTTGTTTCTTGTTTTATTGAATGTGTTTTTCTCATAATCAGAAAAACTTTACTAGGTAATTAAAAAAAAATATTTCAATGAGATTTGAACCTAGCAAAAAAAAAAAAAACATTAGAGCAATGGAGTTAACCAATACGCTAATGTTTTTTCATTTGGAATGGAATTAACCTGATATATATATTTATTATTATTTTTTTTAGGTGTCTACGCTTGGAGGCAAGTGCGCTCAATGGCTATCTAGAAAGGTGGTCTTTCCGCTCGACCGAAGGTATGGTAGATGTACTTCCAGACCTCTCTTGTGAATTGGAACAAGTTCTCGGACCATCGGGAGATGTCTGTATGGAAGAACTTTCAGCGGATGATTTGATACACATTCTTGAATCACCACAGGATGTGTGTATGCCAGGTGAACTTTCTCACCTCTCACCACTAGATATAGAGCAAGTGCTCGGAATTCCCGAGCAGGGTGGGCTCGACAACGCTCCCACAGTCGACGACCTCACATTAAGCAGGATTCTAGAGGCGGAATTTCATTTTTCGAGGTAAGAAGAAGGAATATTTATTATAAATTATATACTTAATATATTTATGTTTTCAGCCTAGAGGAAAAACTTGACAGCTTCGAAGCAGATATCATCGACATTCTGCAACAGGCCTTGCAGCGACATAAGACCATCCGATTTTTTCTACAAACGGAAGTGGAACTTATCAAGACAAATGATGCTTCAGGTAGGCGAGCCCATTTTGTTTCCAAGTGTCAGCGTGTGTTTACCCCAGCAATGTTGAATGGTTTAGTTAAAGAATCCCTAAGCCAAATTTACAATAGACTATTAACATACAATAAAGAGGGGTCATCTTTTATATTTTCAAACTTATTAGAAATCAATTTAAATATAGGTAGATATACGCCGATGTATGCTGGGTGTCAAGGTGTTAAACCACCGGCTTTTATCGCGAATAAAAGGGCACTACTTAACATAAATGCACCCGATGACATGTGTTTTTATTACTCTATCCTTGCTGCCTTATACCCAGTATCTAGCAATCCTCACCGTTCTAAGCACTACGAACCTTTTCTTTCTAATCTCAAAGGCGTTATACCAGCTCCAATGCCACGCGAACGCATTAAACATTTTGAGGAGCTAAATTCTCTCGCGATCAATGTTTATAGTGTAGAGGAAAAAGAAATCTTCCCCCTCCAGCTTTCCGAAAATGTAGATAGCAAAGAAATAAATTTATTTATATATAAAAGCCATTATTTTCTGATTAGGCACTTCAATCGTCTTTTTGACTCAAAATCGCGCTACGTTTGTCACTATTGTCTGTATTCTTTCAAATCAAAAGAATTGGTAATGGAGCATGAAAAAACATGTAGGGTTCACGGAGCTCAACGTGTCAAATATCCAAAAGAAGGTTCTAAGCTTTCATTTTCCAAATTTTCTAATAATTTTAAGCAGATCTTCGCTATATACGCAGATTTCGAAGCCATTTTACAGCCCAACCCCGACCCTTCCAAATACTCTGTCCACGTACCTTGTTCGTATTGCTATATCGTGGTAGATCCGGAGTCAAATATCGCCCACAAAGAAATTTATCGCGGCGAGAATCCGGCGGAAAAGTTCTTGTTGAGTTTATTCTCAACAGTTTCAAAGCTAAAAGAACGTCTCAGAAAATATCCTTCCGTCGATATGAACGAGCAACAAAAAATGACTTTCTAAACGAGCAAACTTGCCACATCTGTAAAAAACAATTGGACATTAAGACAAAAGTAATCGATCATTGTCATTGGAGTGGTCGGTATAGAGGGGCCGCCCACAACATCTGTAATTTAAATTACCACAATAATTCAAAATTTCGATGCTTATTACACGGAGCAAAGAACTACGACAACCATTTTTTAATCAAAGCTCTCCGTCATGTGCCTCATAAACATCTTAAAATTATTCCTATGAATATGGAAAAATATTCGGTCATTCTGGTAGATGATGTCATATTTTTGGATTCATTCCAATTTCTATCCGCATCGTTAAATACTCTTAGTTCAAATTTACCACAAGATGGGTTCAAGGTTCTTTCCCAATGTTTTCCGTACCAGACCGATCTGCTTCGTCGTGAAGGTGTCTATCCTTACGAGTACATGACGGATAGTTCAAAATTTTCAGAAACAAGCCTCCCTCCCATTGAATATTTTTCCAGCAAACTTTTAAATGAATCCTGCTCCAACGAATCGTACGCTTTCGCGCAACAAGTATGGGAGGAACTTAACTGTACAACGCTCGGAGACTACCACGATATATATTTAATTGGCGACGTGGCTCTTCTAGCCGATATTTTTCAATATTTCAGAGACCTCTGTCTAAGACACTATCAGCTGGACCCAATTTTAAATTTTTCTTCACCGTCTCTCTCTCTTGACGCAGCACTAAAAATGACAAATGTTTCGTTAGATCTAATCAGCGATCCTGACATGTATCTGACGTGCGAGCAAATTCGCGGAGGGGTCGCCATGATATCAAAGCGATATGCCAAAGCAAACAATCCTTTTATGGGAGATGAATTTGACTCAAGTAAAGATACATCATACCTTTTTTACACAGATTGCAATAATTTATACGGATGGAGTATGTGTCAACCTCTTCCAACTGGTAGGTTTCGGTGGCTGACTTCAGAAGAATGCAACCAAATCGATATTTTAGCTCTCCAGGACGACAGTCCGATCGGCTATATATTTGTCGTTGATCTTTGCTATCCCGAACACCTCCACGATTCGCACAATGATTTTCCCCTCGCTCCAGAACGTTTACAAATAGTAGAATCCATGTTGAGCGATTTTCAAAAGTCTCTTCCACACAGCATCGCTTCCTCGATCAAACTCTGTCCCAATTTTTTCCCCAAATCTTCCTACACGGTTAACTACAGAACTTTGAAATTCTACCTTAGTCAGGGACTTAAACTAACAAAAATTCATAAAATTCTTTCGTTTAATCAGAGTCCCTGGCTGAAACCCTATATAGATTTTAACACAGATCAACGTAAACAAGCCAAGTCCGAATTTGAGAAGAGTTTCTGGAAGTTGCTTAACAATAGTGTCTACGGCAAAACCATAGAAAATCTAAGGAAAAGGGTTCGGGTAGAAGTTGTAACAGAGCCGGAAAGAGCCGCAAAACTTATGGCAAAACCCACTCTCGATAGTTTTCATATTATAGAAGAAGATTTGGTTATTCTTAAAATGAAAAAAAGAAATCTGACTCTCAACAAGCCAGTCTATATCGGTTTACTATATTAGAACTTTCTAAACTAAAAATTTTTCAATTCCATTATTCCACTATGCTTCCTTTATTCAAAGCTCCGTCCTTCAAAATAAGTCTATGCTTCACCGATACTGACAGCTTTCTCTATCATATAACTACTCCACCTTCTGCCGACCTTTTTTCTATTCTCGATAAAATCCGAGATCAGTTAGACACTTCAGATTATCTTTTAAGCCACCCACTATATTCGCAAGTAAATAAAAAAGTAATAGGCAAGTGGAAAGACGAATTGTGCGGACAAATTATGACAGAATTTGTTGGACTCAAAGCAAAGATGTATAGTTATAGGGTTTTAGGAGGAGACGAGAAAAACATAGGGAAGGGGGTTAAAAAACATATATTAAAAAATGAATTGGCTTTTTAAAACTATAAGGACACACTTGAAACACACAAACGACATTTTTTAACACAAAATCTAATACAATCCCGTAAACACACGCTGCATACAATAGAACAAACAAAGTTGGGCTTAAACGCCTTCGACGACAAGCGTCATTTGTTAGACGATATCAATAGTTTAGCTCACGGACATTATAAAATTTGTTTGTAAATCACTAGAAAATTATTGATATTGTAAATAAATGTACTTTTCAATGTTTGTATTCTTTATTGTAAATAAATTTACTTTTCATTTTTATTGCCCTATATCGTTAAAATTTTACACAAATAAATTTACTGGCAATGCGTTTCTTTTTTAAATCTCTACAGACCTTACCTCTCATTCATTAAATCATATCATTGCAGTAAGGTCTGTAGAGATTTAAAAAAGAAACGCATTGCCAGTAAATTTATTTGTGTAAAAATTTACTTTTCATTGTTTGTATTCTTTATTGTAAATAAATGTACTTTTCAATGTTTGTATTCTTTATTGTAAATAAATGCACTTTTCAATGTTTGTATTCTTTTTTTTAAAAAACATCAAAAATAATGCATAAAAAAAAAACTTCACCTAAATTTAACATCCTATTCTGGAAAAAAAAAAGTTGAATTATAAATAAATAAATGCATTTAAAAAATTAATCATTGGGGATCGGTCAGCAAACTAGGTTCAATTGTTGTGTCCTTAATGTGTCTTAAAGGGAAACAAAAAAATGTTATATAAAATAAATGATGCCTTCTCTGGCTTCTTTTCAACATATATTTACAAACCAAGAACTCATAATTTATTATTATTCGATGATCATATGAATGAAATTAAAAAAGAATTGATGACCATAATTGGTCGTCAAAGATGTCGTTTTTTTATTTCAGCAACTTTGGAATTTTATAAAGAAAAAACGGATCTTAGAAGAGTTCATTTCTCATCACGCTGTCAAAGAAACTGGGGCAGCCTTTCTGTTGTCTTAGACAACATTTTAAAACAGATACAAGCCAATATAGAGACATTCCAAAGCAGAGGCTCAGGTTTTGCTTTTTCCAAACTCATAGACATTCAGCTACATATAGGAAAATGTGGTACGGGTTTATGCAACTCAGAGAAAACGAAATAATTGAGATTTCGAAAAATCTTTTCAGATGCGAATGTCAGCTTCCCGAAGTCGAAAATGCAATCTATTTCAAGATTGAAGGGGACGCATTAATTCAACTTCCGAGACAGAAAAAAAAATTTCCGACTATGAACCGACGCTATGGTTTTTTAACAACTGTTCAATATCCCGGTTCAATAAAGATGACTATTGGAGACTTTTCACATTATCTCAAATGTTGTAAGGAATCGCTTTATAAACAAGGAGTCGCCATTGTTGGAGGATCTTATGTTAAGACTTATTATTTTGTCATAGATGGTATAAATATAAATTCCGCTTAAGAAATCTCTCAGTCATGTCGTCTCAAGATGATATTCAATTTCGTTTACGACATCCGTTTAACGCGTTGGTTGTGGGTGCCTCTCAATCGGGAAAAACAAGTTTAACAAAACGATTAATTGATTTAATCGAACCCTCTCCCGAGAAAGTTATTTGGTGTTATTCGTCTGTTCAACCGTGGTTTAAGGATTTCCCCTTTGTTTACATAAGCGGCTTACCACCCAATAACTGGGATGTTAGCAAGCGCACTTTATTGATTCTCGATGATTTATTTTTTGATATTAATCAAGACATTTGCAAAATATTTTGCAATTATACTCATCACCGGAATGCTTCTATTATAATTTTAGCGCAAAATTTATTTCCGAAAAATCCGCATTTTAGAACCATTTCGTTAAATAGTCATTACATTTTCTTGTTTAGAAACCCCAGAGATGCCCAGCAGGTATATACGCTTGGGCGACAAATGTATCCCAATAATCCAAAATTTTTAGAAGCGGCTCTAAAAATGGCAACTGCAGAGGAATTATATAAATTTATCTGCATAGATTTGAAACCTCAGACGCCTGAGCAATTGAGGATCCGTTCACATATATTTCCTGGGGAAGCTAATTTTATTTATTCACCAAAATGAATCGATTATACAAGCATAGATATACGCTAGAGTCTCTAGCAAAGGCGCAAAATGTGCTAGATAGAAAAAAAATTACTCACTCCATCCCTGACCGATTGTCTCTGCGAAATATGTCTCAACATTTTAAAAGGCAATGTTAACCTTTCATCTAAACGCAAAACAAAACTTCGTCGCTATAAAAAGATGATGAGAACTCTCGCGAACAGAAAGATTTCTCTCGTCAAACGGAGACGTCTACTGACTAATCAGAAGGGAGGTTTTTTGCCCCTTATTTTAGCGCCTATTCTGTCGGCCTTGGGATCCTGGATCGGTAAAAAGTTGTAAAAATGGCCGAAAGATTCGCATTTCCTAATCCGTCATTATATCCAATTTATACACAAACGTTATCTCTCGAACAAGAGATCGACGCATTATTAACAAAGAAGTCTTTGCCGGACGATCAGAAAGTGAAGCTCTTAGCAGAATTAATGCGACGTTATCAACGTTCATTCGACACTCCGCCACCGCCGCCGCAACCCATCGAACCTTTAAATGAACGAAATATAGATGCAGAAATTATCAATTCAGTCCCGATCACTTCAAAAAAGTATGTAGACATGATTATTCAACGTTTAAGATCTACTAACGAAGTGATTTGGAATCAGAATGGTGAAATCATAATCAATAATCAACCTATTCCGCAGTCCAACGTCGTCGATATTTTTACGTTTCTTACGACGCGAAAAAGGAAGAACGTAAATGTACCTGTGGGCTTTCAAGATTTAGCGATAAGTTTAAAGAAAATAAATATTCCACAACAGTGGATTTTTAATTCGACCGCTAAGAATCTCATATTTAAGAAACAAACGCCAAGTGTAAAGCGGGAAGAGCTCTCGCCTTCTTTATCGACTTCAAAAAAAGAAAAAAAATGGATCAATTATTAGCCAAAGTGTATTACAACGCGGAAGAACCGGGAAGTTTTGGCGGAATCGATCAATTGGCTAAGAGCGCTAAAATATCGAAAAAATCTGCGCAGAAATGGTTGGAGACACAGGACGTTTACACCCTTCATAAACCCGTTAAGTTAAATTTCAAACGACGAAAAATTATCGCCTTAGATATCAATGAACTATGGCAAGGCGACTTGGTGGACATGATTAAATTTTCAAAATTTAACAAGGTTATCGTTACATTCTAACTATTGTCGATGTTTTTTCCAAGCGAGCCTACGCCATTCCTATCAAACGAAAAAATTCTACCGAAATTGTAAAGGCCTTCAAAAACCTTTTTTCGAAGGAAAAAGTCGTTCCCAAACTCTTGCAAACGGACGAGGGCACCGAATTTTTCAATAAGCCTGTGCAGACATTATTCAAAAAATATAATATCAAACATTATCATTCGTACAGCGATAAGAAAGCCGCTAATGTGGAGAGATTCAATCGAACGCTTAAAGGAAAAATGTGGCGGTTATTTACTCGAAGGGGGAGTTACAAATATATAGACGCGTTGCCGGATTTAATTAAAAGCTATAATAAAACTGTAAATCGAGTTACAAAGGTCGCCCCCGATGATGTGACTCCTTTCATGAGGGATGAAATATTTAATCGTTTGTATCCGCCTTCTACCGCCAAACGTTTCAAGTTCGAGGTCGGAGATAGAGTAAGGATATCTAAACTTAGAAGAACTTTCCGCAAAAGCTATCTACCGGGTTGGAGCGACGAGGTTTTCGTCATTTCCGATCGCAAGAATACTGTTCCGGCAACCTATATATTGCGCGATTTGAAAAACGAGTTAATTAAAGGAAGTTTTTACGATTTCGAATTACAACGAGTACATAAGAGAGACGAGGATTTCTGGCCTATAGATCGCATTATCAAAACAAAAGGGAAGGGTAAGACGAAAAAATATTTTGTCAGTTTTAAAGGCTTTTCGGATCGATTCAATTCATGGGTTACAGATCTACGAAGGAATTCTATGTGACCCTACCTTCGGATTCGAGTTTGGATTATTTTCCAAATAATACGCATTCAAATTATACAACGCGTTTGCCCCATTGTATCAGACTCGAGGGAAACTGGCTCGTCGCCCTTGCCGAATTAAGATTTGATAGAATTGTCAAAGAAAAGGAACATTTTAATTTTTATTACATCGTTTCGAACGACCAGGGTGATACGCTTTTGTCTCATCAATTCGAATATCAAGCGACCGATCCGCTAATCGCCCTCGACAAATTTAACGAGGATATCGTCAAATTATTGTGGAGTCACAACATTAAAAACCACGGACAGTTCGATTTTCGGAATGACATTTCAACTTTAAATTTACCTCCTAATCATAAATTGATCATTTCTAGGAATTTATATAATTATCTCAAATTCCCCGAAGCAACAACTTTATTACCATTATGGATCTTGATTGAAGAACAAAAGACAATATCGACCGAGCCAATCATTCGAGAGCGAACGGATAAGAATATACAATCGGTTTTTGTTTACTCCGATATATGTAAGTTTGGTATTGTGGAAGATTCGGCTTCGCCACTTCTTCGGCACGTATTTCTTCCTCGAGACAAAGGTAGCGTAAACTTTGAAACTTTGTTCTATAAACCCGTTAATAAGAGCGAGTTTCAGACGATCGAAATAAATATAAGAGACCGCTACGGTGATTTTGTATTATTCTTAGGCGAGAGCGTCAGCGTGACTTTGCATTTCAAACGAGATGACGATGCATAAACATCGCTCTATCGACCCGCATACATGCTGTCAGTATTACGCGCTGCAACAGGGTGGTAATATTCCATATTATTACGCCACACAGGCTGGAAGGGGATGGTTCGGAAATATTTTTCGAACAGTAACGCCCGTTTTGAAACGCGCGGGGAAATACTTTGGCAAAAAACTTTTATCCACCGCTTCTAAAGTAGCGGGAGATGTCGGCGGCGGAGAAAATTTCAAGCAGAGTATAAAAAAGCGAATATTTGAAACTGGAAGGGATATCAAAGACGACGCTCTCAAACGATTTCAAAGCGGAGAGGGCAAACGTATAAAAACCGTACGTAAACGAAGAAGAAAGCAGAACAGGGACATATTCGCATGATGGAACCTCTGTGTCTTAAATCCGAGCTGGACTTATTTTCGGGTTTACCGATTCAAGTAGCTATAGAAAACTCCGATTTTGAAGAAGTCCATCCTATAGCGACTCTATCGGACGGTCCAATCGAATTCTATATTCCGGGCACGTTTGAGCACTACATCGACCCGTCGTTCATTTTCTTACAACTCGCGGTTAAAATTTCGGAGAGATGGAAGCGCCATAGCCGCCACGGATAAAGTCGGACCTATAAATTATCTCCTGAATACGGCTTTTGAGAATGTAGAAGTTTTTTTAAACGAAAAGCAAATCGTATCGCAAAATAATTACGGGTATAGAAGTATTTTAGACGCCTTGCTAAACTTTCCCGAAAATGCACAGAAAACTTTTCTCAAATCTAGCTTATTTGAAAAGGACACGGCGAAATATTTTGACGAAACAGACCCAAACGGTAATAATTTGGGATTGAAAGCTCGACATGCAGTTATGGATTTAAATAAAGAAATAACACTTTTCGGCGCGATGAATTTAGATTTAAGTTTTCAGCACAAACTCTTGCTAAATGGCGTCTCATTAAAAATCCGTTTGCATAGAGCTAAAAATTCCTTTGTTTTGATGTCCAATACTCAGGGTTTCGTTCTGAAGATAACAAAGGCCTCTCTTCTCGTTCGAAAAGTGACTGTTTCACCGTCCGTCGTTCTCGCGCATAATAAAACTTTGGAGAATGGCGTCGCAAAATATCCAATACGTAAAGTAGATGTAAAAACTCTAACGATTCCCAGCGGAACCCATTCGACAATCCTTCCGAACCTATTTTTAGGTCCAGTACCAAATCGTATTGTCATCGGATTTGTGACGAATGGTGCATATAGTGGAGATTTCACGAAAAACCCGTTCAATTTTCAAAATTTTAACATAAATTATATTTCATTAAAAATCGGACAACGAGTTCTTCCAAACCGTCCGCTTACTCCGAAATTTTCCGAAGGAGAATTTTACAGAAGCTACATCGATCTCTTTTCCAACATGGGTCGATATTTAAGTTCCGGAGAATTGAATATAACTCCAGAAGAATTTCAAAACGGATTGACTCTGTTCGCGTTTGATACGACTCCCGATTTGTGCGCTTCGGATCTACATTCTAGCGCTACGCAAAATTCGAATATTTCTTTGGAAGTGAAATTTTCGAGCGCACTAACATCGACAATTAACGTCATCCTTTATTCCGAATTCCAATCCGAAATTCATATCGATAAACTGCGGCAAGTGAGTTTGATCGAGTAATGCAGGATTGTTACATAAACGAGGCGACGTTAGTTCATAGCTGCGATCAAAACGCGTTGATAAAACTAAACGATGGCTTATACGTTCCGAAATCTTTATCTTTAAAACAAAATTCGTATTATGATGCTGAGCAAAGAAAAATTACCAATGTTCCTGAACCAACAGACGACACAGATGTCGTTCCAAAAGGTTTTTTAACCAAGAAAATTAAGCGTTTGAAAAAGCAAGTTTTATTGTTAGACGAAGAAAACAAACACTTTGATTGCAACGGTTATAAAGTAACAAATTTAGGTAACGCTGAAAATGACACGGACGCCATCACAGTTTTATATCTCCGTGATTATTTAGGTAAATTAGTTACTAGTACCGAAACCTTAGATTTTCGTTTTATGCTCATGGAAGGAGATTCGATAGCGTTAAAATGTGAATTTGCACAACACAAATTCTTTCTCGATGGAAAAATTAGGAAGTATCGGCTCAGATATGAAAACGTGCCGACAGGTATTAACACCCCCGGGTGTTATATCGTTTTTAGAAATGACGAAGAAGAAGAAGAAGCTCCTGAAATACAAAAAACAATGTAAGAGTGTCGTTAAAATTATACGTCGACTACATTGGCACCTTACGATGAATTCGAAACAACTCTTAAGATTGGCTACGCTCGACCCTATCATTTCTAAAAAATTTGCGGGCGTGTTTCCGTCAGATTCGCTACCGAAATATATCGATGGTCGCTGCTGTAAGTATTTTGTTGTTAATCTAGATCCGTCAACAATGAAGGGAAGTCATTGGGTCGCGATTGCCTTTTTGAATAAACGAACAGTTTTTTATTTCGACCCTTATGGTATTAAACCTTTTATGCCCGCGATCATAAATTTTATGAAACGCAATGCGAAAAGAATATTGCACAATAAGCTCCAGATGCAATCTCGCAATAGTAAAAGATGCGGCGAATATTGTTTGTATTTCCTAAATAGAGTAAGCAGAAATAAAAAAATGACAAGGATGAATTCCTAGCAGGTTACTCGGTTCGTGCGAAAAAAAATTCGCCAGTATGGGGGTGTGTAAGAGATATGGAAGACGCTGTTGACGACATTTGGCAGTTTGTCCCTCCATTAAATATCAATATCTATAAATATAAATTATTCAAGCCTTCTATTTCATGGCATTTAGCGCGTAAAAAAAGCATAGACGTTGAATTTCTTAGTAAAAGAATCAGTAATATAACTCCTCATCCATTTCATACTATCGAAGTTATTTCCGTAAATAGAGGAGAAATTTTTAAATCTTGGAGGCCCCTTCCAATCGGTGTCAATGCCTTCTTGTGCTTAGGCAAAGAAAGATCTCTAACGTTCAGACACCGCCAAGAAAATTCCAGCTATTTAACGCACAAACTAGAATCGGGAAATATAATTATCCTCGAAACTCGTGACGATGCAGAGGTATGTGTCCCTAAAGCGAGTTTCCGCAACGGGTGTTCGAAAATTATTTGGTTTTCTTAAATGGGTAATTGTGATAACGCTCCTCCTCTGTGGCATAATAATAATGACAGTATCTCCCATTATGACAATTCCCAGCCCATCTTCTAATAGTACGGAAAGACCTATGGGTTGTGCAATCTCTAATGCGATTTTGAATCCTTGTTTGAACGGTACCCATTTAGGAAGACAGATCTACGCACATTTGTGCAATGACGTCATTGACATAAGACAATTTTATTTGTGGAAGGGACAGTTGAAGCCCGGTGAACGAAGCGTACAGCTGACTATTTCGGAATTCTCCTGCCAGTGTCATGTACGAGATATCTTGTATCGTTGATTTTGAAGCTTTTCCGCTAGAGAGCGGTATGCTACTTCGCCAACTCTCTTGGACGCACCTACACCGCGACCTCGGTGAAAGAATTGAAATATATAATCCCAATTATACATATTGTCATTTAAGTGAGAGGGACAAAAGAACAGTTAGATATTGCACGAAGAAAATTCACGGACTATTCATGTGTCAAAAACCAAGGAGAGAAGGCAATTGGATTTGCGACGTGGAAAAATATATTTTGGAATTATATTCAAATTTTGGAGGCACTTTCGCATATAAAGGCGGATGTATTGAGAAAAATATATTCGATAAATTAAATATTCCATCGATCGATCTTGAAAAAAAGTATAACGTACCCAAATCGAAAACAATAGGCGTGAATTGCAAATTGCACGCCGTATATATCGAACATTGTAGCTTCTGCGATGTGTGTTCGTATAAAAGCTTTCTTGAATCCCACTATTTGTGCAATAAAATAAATGAAATGCTTGTGTAGAGCTAAAAAAAAGCTTCGTGCTAAATTTTTTTGGCGATGGGGTTGGCATTTCTTTCATGATAAAAAAAAAAATCAAATTTAAAGCAAAAAAAAATAACAATAATAAATAAATAAAACCCCAATGAGTAATTTGGCTTTTTTACCTCCTGGGTCTACATGGAAATAAAAAGCTCAGAGTGCGATATGATGCTGGACAAAACGCTTCTCGCTCTTCCTCTGCTTCGAAATTATAAACTTTTTTTCAAATCTCATCGACGTGTAGAGCTCCGGAAATGCAAATCGAACGGCAAACCCACCCGAGTCGGATTAGTCTTCAACGCTAATGAAATAAAGGATCTATTTTATTATTTAGAATCACCTAAATTGAGAATTTTAAGAAGTGATTTTGAAATTATCATGATGAAGAAGGCTCGTGGAATTTATAAGACTATATTTTTACCTATTGAAGTTGCTGATATATTCTTCAAGTATTTGTATTTAATTATGTTTGTCATTTTTCCTCAAATAACTGCGGAAGAACTTATAAATGCTGCAAATAGCATATTTCCTGACAAGTATATTGATATATGTGTCAAATTATCTAGATTATTCAATTTAAAATTATATCCTAATTCTAATATTAAAAAAAAAACCGACTTTTATATGAATCCCCTTTTATTTGAAATAATAAAAAATCTTTAACTAATCTTCTTGTGTTTTTTTTTTCTACACTAAAATACATGCATTGACGGTGTTTTTCATACAATTTTCAAATAACCCTAAACAAAATGTGGTATACATTTTTTTTACAAAATAAATAAACCAAAGATTATTCAATTTAAAATTATATCATAATTCTAATATTAAAAAAAAGACTTTTATATGAATCCCCATTTATTTGAAATAATAAAAAATCTTTACCTAATCTTTTTTTTCTTTCATTATACATTTGAAATAAATAGTTTTTGAAAAAACCTATTAAAATATTAAACTTTGTTTTCTTCTTCTTCCTCTTTAGTGCCAAAGTTAGATGGAAAAGCTTGGCCATTTAAAAATGTACACTTTTTTTTTAAATATATATTTTTGACACACATTTCCATAAATATTATATCGTTATATCAGTTGGTAAAATATATGACAGATTTTAAAAAAAAAAATGAGCACACAAACACTTTTTTTTTTCAACATGAACTTTATTACATTTTAGACTCAAAGAGAAAAAAGTGTGCACACAAACGGAGCATATTTACAAACGTTGGATTTCTAAGTTTGTCGTACTCCCGATGCGTTCCTTGAAAATCAAGCAGCATTCTTCTTTGATGATTTCGTCTAATTGAAATTGCTTCAGCTTTGAATATCTTTTTGGAAGAAATAGTGTCCGCTGAGAATCTTTTACTTCTATAACCGCCTTGACTGATGGACCGAAGCGGGTTTCAACTAGTTTGAGTTCTATCAGTTTATAACTGCCTAATTCCAGCTCATCAAATTTTATGAGAGGTGGATAAGAGGTAATACTGTTGAATGCCTCCATAATCTGACTGCAATTTGAGAAAATATCGGCCTATATATATGTATATATGACCCTGACATTACGTCATATACTTGTAACATGTTTCCAATAAAGAATGGTCGCCTATGACGTAGGAGGGCAATTAAAGTGAATTGGGAATCCTTAGGGCAATTAAAATGACGGCCAGCTATTTAACGCACATATAGGACATAGGCCAATTAAAGTGAATTGGGGATGCAACACATTTAAAAAAAAAAAAAGTTGTATTCAAAGTTTATTACGGGGAATCTCCAGACGTAAGCCAATTAGAATGAATTATAATACACAAATTTTTTGAAGCGGGCTCTAATAGGACGTACGACAATTAAAGTGAATTGGGGATGCGCTTTACTAAACTACTTAAGCTTACATTAAATAAACTTCAAATGGCCACAGGGGTAGTTAAATTTTTAGGTCATACCATCTCACAGGAAGGAATTTTACCTGATCAAGATAAAGTTAGAGCCATTCAAAATATGCAAATACCTAAAAATAAGCAAGAATTGTAAAGGATACTTGGGACCGTAACTTATCTAGCCAAATTCATACCGGACTTATCATCAAATACTTCTAATATGAGAAACCTGCTTAAAAAGGATATAATCTGGAATTGGGATATTGCAGCAGATCAAGAGCTGAATTTTATCAAAACTCTCCTAACTAGTCCACCTGTATTGAGACACTTTGATCCTAATGAACCACTAGAACTTTTTGCTGATGCAAGCAAAGATGGGTTGGGTGCTATACTAATGCAAAAAGAAAAACCTTTATCTTATGCATCTGCATCTCTCACTTCTCCGCAAAAAACATTACTCCCAAATTGAAAAATAATTATTGGCTCTATATTTTGGATGTAAAAGGTTCCATTATTTCCTTTATGGTAGAAAATTTACTGCATATACAGATCATAAACCCTTGGTTTCTTTATTGAAGAAAAACTTCGATCAAATGTCACCTAGACTCCAAAGGTTGTCATTGTATTTATTAAATTATCAATTTGAATTGAAGTTCATCCCAGGAAAGAGTATGATACCTGCTGATACCCTTTCCAGACATTTCTTGCCCCAGGAACAAATGGAAGATAAAGAATTAGACTTATGTACTCAAACGTTTGTTTTAATTGTTGAAATCAAAGACCAGAGATTAACGAGACTACAGGAGGATACTTTAAATGATAAAGAATGCTGTTTGCTGAAGCAATATATTTTAACAGGTTGGCCCTTACACAAAAAGAACTTGCCTTCCAACCTCAAACCTTATTGGGAATTCAAAGAAGAACTTCATGAATGGCAAAACTTGATTTGCAGAGGTGATAAACTTCTAATACCAAAAACCCAAAGAAGCGATATTTTAAAGATACTCCATGCTTCACATCAAGATATAAACAATACAATTGCATTAGCCAAAAGATCCATTTACTGGCCTGGAATGAATAAAGAAATTGAAGAATTAATCAATAACTGTTCAATATGTCAACAAACATCAAGAGCAAATCTTAAAGAACCTATGCTTCCACACCAAGCACCTGATTATCCATGGCAAAAGGTAGGGATCGACATTTTTCAAATAGAAAGCTTAAAATATCTCTTAATATTGGACTATTTCAGCAAATACCCAGAAATATATCAACTCCAAGATATGACAACAGACACCATAATAAGGAGATTAAAGAGAACTTTCTCGAACTTTGGAATTCCTGAAACTTTGGTGAGTGATAATGGGCCTGCATTCTTTTCAAAGGAGTTCCAGAACTTTACTAGAACTTGGAATATAGTCCATGTAACTTCTAGTCCTTACCATGCACAGAGTAACGGGATGGTAGAACGAACAGTTCAAACTTTAAAGAAATTGATAAAGAGATGTGGGGAAGAAAGTACAGACCCCTACTCAGTTCTTCTCAACTTACGAAACACACCACACAATAATTTGCCATCACCTGCACAAATTCTGATGTCAAGGAATTTAAGGTCTATAATACCTTCGAAGACATCCTAGTTCGTGCCCTCTATGATTAACAATGAGGCGATCCAGAAGCAGCTAGTAGATAATCAAGTTAAAATGAAGAACTATTACGATAGACACACTAGACCGGCAGACCCATTATCTATCAAGGATAGAGTTTGGTTTCAAAAAGATAAAAGATGGATCCCAGGCCAGATAACAAACCAAGCCCATGAACCCCGATCCTTCTACGTGAAAGATCAAGAAGGCAATGAATATAGAAGAAATAGTATTCACATCCGCGAGGATAAACAGAATGAAACAACCCACACAGATTGGGAGAAACCACTAGAACTGAGCCAGGAACAAGCTAATTTGCAAGACCTGGAAGAATCCACATCACAGCATTCTACACAGCCTACATCTTCTGGACAACTCTCTTCTCCTGGATCCCCAAAGAACGTGACCACCACAGGGACCCCCAGAGAACTGGACCAATGGTTCCCCAAA
Organism: Cordylochernes scorpioides; assembly: GCA_030710605.1. NCBI lineage: Eukaryota > Metazoa > Arthropoda > Arachnida > Pseudoscorpiones > Chernetidae > Cordylochernes > Cordylochernes scorpioides. Next base: position 28,911,537 of record CP092863.1, on the reverse strand, counting down.
GAACCTGATCACCACTAGATCTGGTAGGGTGGTTCGACCCCCACGCAGATTGAACCTTTGATGGTTAAAGAAGGGACATGTAATATATATTAATCTTTAGTTTGGCAACGCCAACTATTTATCATCATCACTTAATAGCAATCAGAATTTGCATGTAACTTGAGAAATAAACAATAAGTTTTGTTTACTGCGTCTTATTAAATTTCCATAGAGTATAAAGAATATAATTGTGTAAACGAACAACATAACAGGAACGACGGCAGGTCTTCGCTGAAGCCAGGACAAGGAATGGCGGAGAAGGAAGAAATGTTGGATTTTCGAGTCGACCCCCGAGATATGACGCCGACGACGACTATATAACGCCCAAAACCTCGACGTACTTCTACCGGAGCTCTTCCCCACATCCAAGCCGCGCAAGGTCGCCAGCCCGAAGACAATCCCAGTCGCCAGCCCGTCGTTTCAGCCGTTCTCCCAAGCCTCAGAATGTGGAAAACTAAGTGGAGCGGCTTCTAACGGGGGTGAGGTCGCCATTGAGGAAAATCCTCCAGGGTATATCGCCGCTAAATTAAAAGAAATTTTTGTTATGGTCGAAATAAATGGACGCAAAATTAAAGCATTGGTGGATTCAGGAGCCGACTTTTCTGTTATTTCAGACAAATTTCGACGCGAACTAAAGACACCTCTCTTCAAAGAACCAGGTCCCATTCTTAAAGCCGCAAACAAAAATTTAATAGAAACCATAGGAAAATGTGTCCTGAACATAGAATTTTATGGTCTAAATATCTCATTTGAATTCGTTGTTATGGTGGAATGCAGCCATGACATCATATTTGGATGGGACTTCTTCAAGGCCACCGAGGCCGTCATTGATTGTGGCAGAAATGAACTCCATCTCGGGGAAACCTCCGTCCTGGAATCTCGAGAGGAAGAAAACCAGAGATTGTTTGCTTCCGACGACTTCGTCGTCCCGCCTAAGTCAATAAAGAAGATCAGGGTGATAAACGAAGAAATATGTGGTGTTAGAGATGTTTTAGTCTCAACTTCTAAGGACTTATTATTAAGAAAGGAAGTTCTTATACCAAACTCATTGGTTACATTTCGACACGGCCGAGGTAGCATTTGGGTGGCGAATGGAGCGTCTTGGCCGCAACTGATTCCATCAGGAATGAATATGTGCACCATGGAAAGTTATGAGAATGAGAATATCTGCAGTCTTATTGAATTCAATGATGAGTTACAAGAAACGCAGCTAAAGTCACGTGAATGGTCACAGACGATAAACCTTACTCTAGATCCAGGGCTGTCTGAAATTCAAAGGTTACAGCTTGTTTCTTGCCTTGACGAGTTTATTGACATATTTGACTTTGAGAGTACTCCTATTAAGCTCACCAGTACTGTGAGCACAAGATAAACACAGGAGACCACTCTCCTATCAAACAGCGGCCCTATAGAGTAGCACCAAGTAAACGACGACTAATTCAAGATGAAGTGAACAAGATGATTGAAAATCACATCGTCAAGCCCTCTGAAAGTCCTTGGTCATCTCCAGTTATTCTAGTTCGAAAGAAAGATGGGACCTGGAGATTCTGCGTTGATTACCGTCGATTAAATAAGATAACAAAAAAGAAAACAATGGTTGCCTGTAAAGTCGGTTTTACGGGCGAAGATTTTACGTGACAACGGTAGAATATTTATTGATATGAATATAATTAAATTGCACAATAGGAACAAGGAATTGAATGAAAATAAGAATTGCACAAATTTTAACTATAGAAATATATTTTGTTTACTAAAACATTGTACATGTAAACTTAAACTTAACTATTTCCTATTTGAGTGATTTTGTTGAGGATAGGACGATGATAGGAGAAATATGAAATGAAAGGAAGTGTTTCTGCTGTAATGTGTCTTGCGAAAGTCAAGTCGATAGTTGTTCCTTTTAACGTAGTTGACTTAGAAACGTTTGATACGCAATCAAGATTATACGTATTTTTCATGAAATTAAGAAACGAGTTGTCAGGCTTTACGTTTTTGTTAAAATCACCACACAGAAGAATCGGTATACTAGAATCAATTTGCACGAACGGTGGCACGTACTGGCTGTTGTGAATGTACGGACCGAGTCCTTGCCATAGTAACATTCCAATATCCTGCATACTAGCTCCTGGATGAATATATACAGCACCGAGTATAAACTTGAAGCTAGTATTAGCGGCGAAGCAAGTAACTTCAGTCATGCACATGTCACCCTTGGTTTTAATGACACGAGTTACGTCTGTAATCGCAACTTGGAACACTTCCGCCGTAGATGTCGATGATAATTTACCATAGATCGCCACTCCACCAGCCGCGTTGGTATCTGAGTTAGGTCGATTATTTTCCCTGGATACGCACTCATAACCCTTGATTGGAGTTGGTTCACAAGTGTCGCGCATCCACGTTTCAGTCAATACTAAATAGTCTGATCGTGGTATCACTGTATCTGTTTCAATGTCCGCGGCATGGGCACTTAAACTTTGACAGTTGATGTTCGTTACAATAAGTTGTCCAGCGTCGGTTGCGTCGTCACAGAATTTTACGGCTTGTTTGGTAATTGTGTCTAGAGTGTGTCCACGAAGTCGTAAGTATTCATTGCGAATATCTCGAGTAGTCTGTGAGTCGTTTCCATCTCGGCCATGTTTGAAAACCAATGGAGAGTCCTTTTCTGTTATGATGTACAATCCGTCGATACTTGTGACGCGGCTCATGGCTACATATACCAATTGCTGTGGTTGTTTTGAGGAGTACTTGTAAACAATTGTAGTAAACGTCCCACCCTGGGCCTTGCAAGCATGGCCAAAATCGTTGTCCAGGAAAGTAGATTGAAATCTCCGTATTGACGATGACCATTTGGTATACCAGGTGGATTGTTCCAGTTGTATTGCTGTTTGGCTTGAAGAAGTAGTCGGTTGTACATCAGTCCGAGAAGATGCTGCTCTACGTTGTCGGAATGCACGTTGCCGTTGAGCGTTAGTTAGGGGAACGCTCGTTCTCTCCGCCACGACAGGAACGCTTGTTCTCTCCACCACAGAACAAGACGTTGAAGCAGGTGACTCTGACGTACCGCTGGTGAGGGCTATGTTAGCAGATTTACGTAGCTTGAACCTGCGTTGCCTCTCCGCAGCCGCTTTTGCAAAGGCTCTTACTTGTTCAGGAGTTCTTGTCAATGCTTTTCGTAGTCTGTACTCACGTTGTCGCTGAGCATTCGTTCTGGCGGTAGAGGTGGTGTGTGGAACAACGAAAGGTACTGCAGACGTTGACGGCACGATATCCTCCGTCTCCATTGAAGTACTGGAAGTTGAAGGCACCGTTTCCATTGTTTTGAGAGTGGTGATTCCTGTTGAACATTTGGAATTGAATGGATGAATTTTTAATTTTAAAGAATCAATTTGAAAATCAAAACACTTATTCAGATCGAAGGTTCAAATTTTTGCTAAATAATTTTGAAATTAAATAAAATTTGTAATTGTAAATGATGAAGTTGAAAATTAAAACATTTACTTATATTAGATGTTAAAATTCTTGCTCAACACAGTTTAAATAAAGTTTTCTTATATCTGCCACTTTTTCTTAATATTTGTAATTTTAAAGAATCAATTCGAAAATCAAAACATTTATTCAGATCGAAGGTTCAAATTTTTGCTAAATAAATTTGAAACTATTTAAAATTTGTAAAATAATAATTAATTAATTAATTAATTTTAAACTAATAATTTACTTAACACTATCAACATTTATCAATAGTATGACATAACCTATAAACTCAGTTTCTCAACTTTTGTGTCAATCTAACAATTAATCAATCAATCATAGTTTACGATAATGAAATATCAGTGTACAATTATTTACCTTTATTGTTGTAGTTGTTGTAAATGACGAATCTAAGCACTCCACATTTTCACTACAGACACAGCTGACGATACTTTAACCACACGTGTGAACTTGTATTATGACGCTTTCTTGTTTTTCCAACGCCAAGAACGTTCGAGAAAGACAAAGACAGAGACAAGCATGCGCCGATTCAATGCGCCTAATTCTCTAGCGCTGCGCGCGCAGCTGCGCGCGCAGCACTCTCGTTCGATGACTCATCGTAACGTTACCGGGCGTTACACTTTTTCATAAGTGACTCCCAGCCGCAACCTAATTTAAGACGTTGTCACGTCAAAAAAAAAAGATATTTACCAGCTGCCACGCATTGACGATGCCTTGGACAGTTTAGCTGGCTCTAGTTACTTCTCCAAGTTGGATCTTCGGTCCGGGTATTGGAAGATTGAAGTGGACGAAAAAGACAGGGAGAAAGCTGCCTTCATCACTCCAGATGGGCTGTATGAATTCCAAGTAATGCTTTTCGGTCTATGCAAAGCTCCAGCAACGTTTGAAAGGATGATAGATAGTGTTCTGGGCAGTCTTAAATGGAACATGTGCCTTTGCTACCTGGACGACATCGTAGTTTACGCACCTACCTTTGAGGAACATCTACGTCGTCTACAACTTGTATTAAGGTGCATCCAGAAAGCTGGACTAAACTTAAACCACAAAAAGTGTCTTTTTGGATCAAGGAGGATAAAGATTTTGGGACACCTTGTTGACGCCAATGGAATTCATCCAGATAAAGTTGAAGCCGTCTATAAATTTCCGAGGCCAAGGAATATCTTTGAACTGAGGAGCTTTCTTGGATTATGTTCCTATTACCGAAGATTTATTGAGAACTTTGCCGACAAAGCTAGATCTTTGCATGAACTACTGAAGACTGAAAAGCAATTCTATTGGGATGCAGCTCAAGAGAAAGCGTTTAAAGTCCTTAAAACAGCTCTAATTTCAAAGCCTGTCTTGGGACACTTTGATGAATCTGATGATACCCATCTACACACGGATGCAAGTGGACATGGTATTGGAGCTGTTCTTCTACAAATACAAGGTGGAAAGGAGCGGCCTATAGCTTATGCATCTAGAAGCTTGACAAAGGCTGAAAATAACTATTCTACAACGGAAAAATAATGCCTTGCTGTAGTCTGGTCTATTAGCAAATTCCGCCCATATTTGTTTGGTCGACCATTCACGGTTGTCACTGACCATCATTCTCTATGTTGGTTGGTAGGGCAGAAAGGTCTTCTGGCCGCTTGGCAAGATGGGCGCTGAAGTTGCAAGAATTTGACGTGACCGTTATCTACAAGAGCGGACGCAAACATAAGGATGCCGATTGTCTGTCAAGGAGCCCGCTTGAGAACGATCAACCAGGTGCTGTGATGTCACTAACCAACTTCGATATAGAGCAGACTAAAGACCCGGATTTAGCTAAAATGATCGATAATTTAAACTCGGGCTAAACCAGAAAGGAATTCAGCATTATCGACGGCATCTTATACAAGAAAAACTATAGCACAACTGGAAGACCCTGGCTTATGATGATCCCTAAGCACTTAAGATCGGAAGTTATGGCAGATTTACATGACGCTCCTACAGCTGGGCATTTGGGTTTCGCCCGAACGTATGACAAAGTCAAGAAGCGATTATATTGACCTGGCCTTTATAGAACTGTTCGCCAATATGTAAGCCATTGTCGGGAGTGTCAATGAAGGAAAAAATTACCTCGACGTCCGGCTGGACAATTTGTATCCATACCGCCCGTAGAAAAACCATTCTATAAGGTCGGGGTTGATCTCCTTGGAAGATTTCCAGTTTCTAAAGATGGAAACCGTTGGATCATTGTGTGCACCGATTATATGACAAGGTATGCCATAACAAAACGATCCCAGACGGAGGAGCAATCGAAACAGCTAAGTTCCTGGTTGAAGACGTCATCTTGAAGCATGGAGCTCCTAGAGAAATGATAACAGATCGCGGCAGAAATTTCATTTCTCAAGTAATAAAAGAGATCAATGCTCTGTGCGGAATTGTGCACAGATTTACAACGGCCTACCATCCCCAGACCAACGGCCTGACTGAAAGGTTCAACAAAACTCTGGGAGACATGTTGCCCATGTACACAGGTGTTGAGCAGAAGGACTGGAACCAAGTTTTGCCCTATGTAACTTTTGCTTACAACACTGCTAAACAGGAGGCGACCGGCCACACCCCGTTCTTTCTTGTCCACGTCCGCGAGGCCGAGACCTACATCGATGCCGTACTACCCTACCTACCAGATGAGACCTCTGACGACTATGTTGGAGAACTTGTGACCAGAGCTGAGGAAGCGCGTCAACTCTCCCGATCACGCCTTCTACAATCACAGGCGAAAGACCGTAGACTATACGACCAGAAACATACTCCAGTCTATTACCAGAAGGATGATCTTGTGTGGGTTTTTACTCCCATCCGAAAAGTAGGACTATCAGAAAAGCTACTGAAGAGATACTTCGGTCCCTACAAAGTGACCAAGAAGCTTTCAGAAGTTACGTATGAAGTAGAGCCCGTGGACCCCTCTCCCCGATCACGGAAAGCCAAGGATATCGTCCATGTCAATCGGATGAAGCCCTACCTGGACCCTGAAGAACAACATTCTATTCTACTAGGGAACACCAGCCGTGATAGATTTCTTTCCAGAACAAGGGCTGAGACAAGCTAATCAGCAGGTCGCTGTTTCTCTAAGGAGGGAGTAATGTCAAGCGGCTCAGCGGTTCCAACCACGAGGCCCCATGGGACGCCTGTCAATCATCCCTGGACACCGGGTGTGAGGGGTTCGCGGAATTTGCCCGCCGGGGGGGGAGCTGACATCCCTCATTAGGATTATCTTTTAACTTGGGGTAAGTTGTACTCCCTCTCTTCCCCTATAAATACCCCATATAATAAATTATTTATTCCCAAATTTGCCCTTGCTTTATTTATCTCCGCGACAATATGTATAAGTTAAATTAGTCGCATAAAGAATATGCAATTAAGACTTTTAAAACTATATAGTAATATTTGAAGTTTTAGAATATTGTTGCGTTGGTTAACAAAGAATAACTTCCTTGGGTACAAAGGATCTTTAGGACTTTATTTAAGCCTAATTGATAAAATAATTACAGAAGAGTGCAAAAATAAAACAACAATAAATAACACAGCAGTTACAAACTCACCAACTGCAGGACGGTGAGGGAAAGCAGGAGCAGAACAGGAGACAGAAGTTCGTAGATTCTTCCAGGAAGTACACCGGCGTCGGCGGTAGGCAGCAGTCCGACCTCTTGAGACAGCAGCTCGCTTGGAGTACACCACGTAGCTTCGTTCTTCGACCTTTTTTATCTTTCTTCTCCCCTATATATACCGGAGTAAATTTTTCCAGAACGGTCATGGTTGGTTAGCCAATCACAAAGCCGCCAGGCTTGAGCATTGCGCAATCGCTACTGATTGGCCAATCCGTTGTTCTCCGATTTTTCTACATTTTTCTAGAACGTTCTAAAACATTCTCTTCTGGAATGCGCCATTTTTCTTTTTACGTAACACTGCCCCCTCCTTAGGACTGATCGTCCCGAACAGTCCATTGTTCTGGAACAGAACCTCTGAAAGGGCTAATCGGTTGTAGTGCACAACTTTGGGTTTAGAAGTCCGGGCCTTCTGAATTCGATAGATGACATCATTGAGACACTTGATGATCTTGTAGGGACCTTCCCACTGATACTGAAGTTTAGGAGAAAGTCCTTTCTTCCGTTGAGGATTATGGAGCCAAACCATTTTACCCTCTTTGAAAGTCTTGTGGGAAGTCTTGACGTTGTACCTGTCTTTCATTTTCTCACTGGAAAAGTGAAGCTTTTCTCTTGCCCACTGGTGAATGGTCAGCATCCTTTCTTCTAGGTGAGAGATGTACTCATTAGTGTTTTCGAAGGTTTCTTCTGGACGACCAAGGAGCACATCACAAGGCATTCGGAGTTCATGGCCAAATAGCATTCTAGCAGGGCTCTAACCAGTCGATTCATGCTCAGCTGATCGATAAGCTATCAGGAGCATGGGAAGATGTTGATTCTGGTCTCTTTGATTTTTGTCAACAAACATGGTCAGGTGTTGTGTAAGAGTCCTGTTAAAACGTTCAACCATTCCATCAGATTGAGGATGCAAAGGTGTAGTTCTTGTTTTCTCAATGCCCAGTCGTCTACACAGTTCTTGGAAAATATTTGATTCGAAATTTCTTCCTTGGTCGGAATGCAGAATTCTTGGCACACCAAAAATGCAGAACCAATCTTGCAGTAGCGCCTCGGATACAGTTGAAGCCTCTTGGTCTGGAATAGGGACTGCGACAGGCCATTTAGTGAAGTAATCCGTTATTACCAGGATGTACTTATTTCCTAGGTAGCTTTTTGGAAAGGGCCCCAAACATCAATTGCAATCCGTTCAAATGGGGCACCTACATTGTAGATCTTCAACTTTCCTTTGGATCTTGTTGTCGGTCCCTTTCTCGCCGAACATTGCGTACAGTTTCTGCGCCATTTTTCGACATCAGTTCGACTTTCTGGCCAAAAAAATCTTTCTCTAGCTTTGGCCAATGTTTTTCTGATGCCGAAGTGACCTCCCGTGGGACTGCTATGCATCTCCTGGAGAGCCAAAGGTAGATGAGATCTGGGTAACACCAACTTCCAGGATTCATGCTTTCTATCCTCGCTCTCTCATTTCCTGTATAAGACACCATCTCGCAGGGTTAAAAAAATCCAGAGGGACCAGAGACCTTTGGTTTTAGGACTGTACGGGGCCACATCTTCCCAGGATGGTCTTTCATCTGATTCTTTCCAATTTATCATTGGCAAGAGATCTCGGTCTTCACGTTGAGATTTTCCTAAAGCTTGTCCAGTCCAATGTTGCTCTTCTAATTCATCGCTTTCTTGCACTGTAACTTGCCTTACGCCATATTTGTCTTCAGCACGAGCACAATGTCCACATTGTGGAACACATGGCCTTCTTGAAAGCGCATCAGCATTCTGGTGGCGTTTTCCAGGGCGATGTTGAATTTCAACTTGGTATTCCTGAAGTCTTTGAATCCATCTGGCTAGCTGTCCTTCTGGGTTCTTGAAATTTAAAAGCCATTGCAAGGAAGCGTGATCTCTCCTGAGAATAAATTCCTGTCCATATAGGTAGTGATGGAAATGTTCAATAGACTTGACGATAGCCAGCAATTCTTTTCTAGTAACACAGTAGTTTCGTTCGGGCTTGGATAGGGTCTTGCTAAAATAAGCAATTACTCTTTCGGAGCCTTCCTGCACTTGTGAGAGGACGCCACCAATTCCTGTATTGCGTCTGTGTCCAGGATGAAAGAGTATCCAAGTCTAGGGTAGGCCAGAATAGGAGCAGCCACCAGCATCTCTTTCAGTTTTTCCATGGCTCGCTGACAATCGGGAGTCCAAACAAACGGCCTTCCACTTTCAGTCAAACGGTGTAGAGGTCTTGCAATATTGGAGAACCCTGGGATGAACCTTCGGTAGTAAGTGCATAATCCCAGAAAGCTTCTCAGTTGTGTCAAACCTTTAGGAGTAGGCCACATCCTTACAGTTTCTGTATTTTCTGGATCAGTTTGAACACCTTCGGAAGAAATTATATGCCCCAGGTAGGCTACTTCCTTTTTAAAGAGTTTGCACTTCTTTGGACTCAATTTTAAATTGGCAGTTTCTAAACGTTTAAACACCTTCTCAATGTTCGAGAGATGATCTTCAAAGTTCTTTCCAAGTACAATGATGTCATCAAAATAAACCATACATGTTTCGGTAGCCAGTCCTTGCAGAACAGCTTCCATTAGACGTTCAAAGGTTGCTGGCCCGTTGCAGAATCCGAAAGGCATTACATTGAACTGCCACAATCCAGATCTAGTTGTAAATGCAGTCTTCTCTTTGTCATCAGGATGCATTTCTACTTGCCAGTATCCACTTTTCAAATCCAGTGTTGAAAACCATTGGGATCCAGCCAATGTATCTAGAGTTCCAGTTGCATCAATGCGAGGAAAAGGATAAGAGTCCTTCTTGGTGATATCATTCAACTTCCTATATTCGACACAAAATCTTGTAGATCCATCTTTATTTTCACCAAGACAACTGGAGAAACCCAGGCACTTGAAGATGGTTCAATAATCAATAAGATCAAGCATCTCTTTTACCAAGGTTTCCGCTTCTTGACGTCGAGCAAGGGGTATCCGATGGGGTGCTTGTTTAATTGGGTTTGATTCACCAGTGTTGATTCTATGCTTTGTCAAATCTGTTCTTCCATAGTCTTCTGATGATTTGGAAAAAATGTTGTTGTACGTAGCAAGAAGTGTTGCCAGTTCTCTCTGCTGTCCAGGTTGAAGTTCTTTCTTTGTTTCCTCCCAGACTTGTTGAAGATGATCTGAAACATTGTCTGCTCTTTCAGACTTCTGCATCACTGGATGGTTTCTCTTAATCAAAACAGCAGGTTCTGCATTTCCAAGGCATGAGCCTTTCTTGATGGCACGTGCAGAGTCGTAGAGATGCACCACCCTTACTGATATTACGTCCTGTCCAGTGTCAATAAGTTCCTTTGCTACGAGAATCCCCCTTGAAGGTGCTTCGGAGTCTCCTTTCAGAATGACAAATTTTGGAATGACCTTTGTAGTTTCCAACTATCCTTTGATGACACATTCACTGCGTGGGGGAACTTGTGTGTCTTCTAAAGCTAACACTCGGCAGGCTTGAAAATTGTGAAGTTGCTGATCCGCAGCAAGTTCCGCATGATATCTATCGAAAGTCCAAATTGCCTCAGGACATCCAGACCAATGATGCACTCGTCCATGATATCTGCAACGTAGCCTTTATGCTGGAAAATCTTGCTTCCGATTTGTATGCTTAGCAAGACACAATGGTGCACTTTAGCCCGCTCCCCTGTTGCAGTTTGCAGTGAAATTGGCTTCATTCGAACCTCAGCAGGCTTTGGATACAGATTCTGGAAGACATCAGTTCGCACGAGGGTGACATTAGCTCCAGTGTCAATTACCATGTCGCAGCTTCTTCCATTTATGAAGCCCTATAGCAATAATCCATTTTCTGTATTTCGAAGACTGGAGACTTGGATGGTACCATCAGGGACATTCTCAAATGGCCCAGCCAGATTTCGCCCCGAAAAGCTGACTATTCGTAGCTTTCCTGGTTCTTCCTAGGGGCTGAGGGGTTTTTAGAGTTATCTGGACAGTTTTTCCTTATGTGGCCATCTTTTCCACATTTCCAGCAACCTGTATCACTGCGCTGTTTTACTTTTCGGGGGCAAGTTGGAGACAGGTGGTCATTAGCTCCACTGGTCCAGCAGCGACCCTTTTCTCTTTCTGGATTATCCAATTTAACTTGTCTAGCCAAGCGATAACTTCCTCTTGAGGCTTGTTGGGCAGCTTTAGGCTTCATGGCTTGGACAAGGGTTTCTTGTAGAGTAGTCGCACTTGAAAGTCTGGCAAACCTTTGGGTCTCAGGGTCTCCGATGGCATCAATAAACTGTTGTTGGGCCATAAAGTCTTCTGTTTCAGACGGGCACGTTGGAAAGGCTAATCTTGCCAGGGGTCGGATGTCGTTGGCCAAATCCTGCAAACTTTCTTTCTTTTCTTGTAGTATATTCTTGAACTTCACTACACGAAGCTGTTAGTAGTGTTCTTCTCCATATCTGGAATCCAGAGTGTCAATCAGGGAGTTGAAGTCTAGGTGGAGTTGTTCCGGAATCATCTGGAGTACATCCACTGCAGGTCCACGAAGTGCAGCAGCCAAAAAGCTTGCCTTATCTCTAACGTTCCATCCGTTAGCTTGGGCAACCACATCGAACTGGGTTTTGAAGGAGGTCCATGATGATTGTCCATCAAAGGTAGGAACTTTGACAAGAGGCCAACCCAAATTCTTATTCTCTTGCTGGAAAACCGGAGATCTTGGATGGCCCGTTTCGACAGCAGCAAGTCTCTCTTTTAACGAAGCCATTTCTTCTTTCATTTCTACTTTTACAGAGGAAATGTCTTCTTTTACAGCTGAGATTTCATCTTCTAAGCATTTGAATTTAAGCCGCAAGCTTTCTTTTAGCTCTTGATGTTGAGCTTGAAAAGCCTCGCGAGTTTCTTGATTTTGAGCTTGCAAAGCCTGGTTGAGAGCTTCAGGAGTTTCTTGATTTTGAGCTTGAATAGCTTCACGAGTTTCTTGATTTTGAGCTTCCAAAGCCTGGTTTTGAGCTTGAATAGCTTCACGAGTTTCTTGATTTTGAGCTTGCAAAGCCTGGTTTTGAGCTTGAATAGCTTCACGAGTTTCTTGATTTTGAGCTTGCAAGGCCTGGGTCTGAGCTTGCATAGCCTGGTTTTGAGCTTGGATCGCTTTCAATATTTCTTCCATTTTTCTGGTAAGTGCCATAAATTATTCAGGTTTCACCTAAAGATCCCACTTCTGACACCAAATTGTTGCGTTGTTGGTTAACAAAGAATAACTTCCGTGGGTACAAAGGATCTTTAGGAGTTTATTTGAGCCTAATTGATAAAATAATTACAGAAGAGTGCAAAAATAAAACAACAATAAAGAACACAGCAGTTACAAACTCACCAACTGCAGCACGGTGAGGGAAAGCAGGAGCAGAACAGGAGACAGAAGTTCGTAGAACCTTCTAGAATCTTCCAGGAAGTACACCGGCGTCGGCAGTAGGCAGCAGTCCGACCTCTTGAGACAGCAGCTTGCTTGGAGTACACCACGTAGCTTCGTTCTTCGACCTCTTTTATCTTTCTTCTCCCCTATATATACCGGAGTAAATCTTTCCAGAACAGTCATGGTTGGTTAGCCAATCACAAAGCCGCCAGGCTTGAGCATTGCGCAATCGCTACTGATTGGCCAATCCGTTGTCCTCCGATTTTTCTACATTTTTCTAGAACGTTCTAAAACATTCTATTCTGGAATGCGCCATTTTTCTTTTTACGTAACAATACATAGTAATTATAGTCATTATTAAACCGGAAATTATTTTTAGTTTTTTGATATTATATACCGCTGGGGTTTTAGAACATTGTTGCCTAATTTTACATTAATTAGGAATATCATCGCATCAGCCTAAAATACAGAAAACTGAGGGTACCAAGTTCTATATTGCCTGGATGGAGAATTGCCAGTACAGCACCACACCATCTCCTCCACTGCATGCACATACCTAGAGCTCGTGAGGGAGCTGAGGAGCTACCTCTCGAGGACCGGAAACATCAGGCAGTAGTTTTGAATGTGAGGAGGCTAACATTAAATGGAGATCTGATAGATCAGGTTTATATCTGTAGACACAAAGTTGGTTCTTCACGTGAAGATATTGTAAAAGGTATTTGTAAATAATAGTTATACATTATTTCTTTTATTCTGTTTTATGCAAAATTAAATTTTGCATATATATATATCACTATTTATGTTTTACATAGTTAAGATCATTTTTCTTTTCTTTTTCTGCTCGCTGGCACTCACTTCCGTGCAGCGCATTTATAATTGTAACAGCAAATAAACTGGCTTAATTTATCTGGAATCTCCCGCTCTTTATCTTCATTACAATCTGGTGGAGACGCTGTAATATCCCATTTACCTCTCAAAGGTGGACGTATCAAGGAGAAGAAGCCGGAGACTTCGAGGCTTATCGCCAACCGAATTGGATCAGGAAACTGAAATGTCAGTGAAAAGCGAAATGGAGGGATCCCAGTCGACTAGGACATCCTTTACCTGTCTTCAGCAACCAAGAAATCCGTCTGCGTTTGGAGGCAAGGACTCGGAGTGTCCTTATCAATGGTTAAGGGACTATGATCGCGTTTCCAGGCACAATGGTTGGGACGAATCTCTTTGCCTGGCTAATGTCATCTTCTATTTAGAAGGGACGGCCAAATGTTGGTTTGAAAACGTAGAAGAAAGCCTAAATTCTTGGCCAAGGTTTAAGGAGGAATTCCTAAAGATATTTGGTGATCAAGAGCATTTTGTGCGAAAGGCTGAATCAAAGCTAAAAATACGAGCACAAAGGATTGGTGAACCGTCTGAGTCTTACATCCAAGACATCCTTAACCTATGTCGACAAGTCAATCCAGCAATGGGAGAAGTCGAAAAATTGGCTCGTCTGATGAAAGGTGTTGCGGAGGACATCTTCCAAGCACTCCTTCCCGTTGAGATGGCAACGGTAGACGAATTCAGCAGACAGTGCCGAAGAATAGAAGACCGTAAGAAAAAAAGATTTGGAGTTGCTTATTTTGAAAGACTTGCCAATGTGGCTTCAATCTCGGGAGACAGTGACCTAGATTTTGAAAGCCTTATCCGGAAAATTATAAAAGAGGAAATTGGCAAGGCCCTTTCATGCAAAAGCCCTCTCACGTGCTCTGAGCAACTGGAAAATGAGGTTTACCAGAGAGCGGAGAATACATTGGCGCCAATACTCAAGCGCCCAAATTGCCCAACAAGAGGCTATAAACCCTGGCACGAAGTTCAAGATGCCAGAAGAGAATCCAAACCATACACCTCGAGGAAAACGGATGAATTTCGGACTCCTGATAATATTCCTATATGCTTTCACTGCAATAGGCCTGGACACGTGGTACGATATTGCAGAGAACGTCGTCGGCAATATCAGGAAGCAAGGGCAAATGAGTCTATAGAGTGCAACAAACGAGGACGAACCTACTACAACCCAAATTTTTTTTTACCGCCCACAATACTCTTCGAATTCTGAGACGAACGACGACAACTTCGGTGTCACGAATCGACGTACTCCCCCAAGAAGTTCATCCCCATACCCAGGACGTGGAAGGTTTGGAATAGAAAGAAGACAGTCCCAGTCGCCCAGCAGACTTTCAAGCCGCTCTCCTAGGCCAATTAACCGGGAAAACTAAGTCGCGCGACCCTCAAGGGAGGTGAGGTCGCCAGTGACGTAAACCCTCCATCGACAAAAGCCGACCTAGATTCTAATTATTTAATGGTAGTTATTAATGGCAACAAAGTGAGAGCACTAGTTGATACAGGCGCTTCGTACTCTGTAATATCGGATGCATTTCGTCGAAAGTTGAACATCGTGATGTTTGAAGGTCCACGAATGACGTTGAAGGTTGCGAACAACAGATTTGTGTCTCCTATTGGAAAGTGCATCGTAAAACTTGAAATAAGCAACTTCATGCAAGCGTTTGAGTTTCTAGTACTTTCGGGTTGCAGCCACGATGTTATCCTGGGCTGGAATTTGCTGGAAGCGTCAAGAGCAATAATTGACTGTGGCCGATCTGAAATTGCCTTTTCAGAGACGATTGATGATGAGTCTAGAGATTCTTTAAAACGCTTTTTTGTCGAAGAGGAATACATCGTGCCTCCTAAATCTAGTAAAATGATAACTGTCTCTACGTCCGAAGTTGCAGGGAGAAAGAGTATGATAGCTGAAGGCTCCAGGAAACTGCTCTTGGACAAAGAAATATCAATCCCAGCGTCACTTATTACAGTGCTACACGGTAAGGCGGAACTATGGATAACCAATTTCAGCACTCAGACAAGTCTGATTCCCTCTGGAATGTGTGTTGCCTATTTTTCGGAGATTGATGAGTGTGGTATTTGCTCAATCGACGATTCCCAACATCCCGCCGAAAACACTCCGCCGTGTGATCAATCTAGCGTCGAGATAAATATCGAGCCGTGTATTGCTCCAGAACGTGCGCCAGAGGAAAAACAGGAGCTGCTAAAACTAGTCAATCATTATGCTGAAATATTTGGCCCAGTTATCACCAGTAGAAAATCTCAAGACTCAATAAAGCATTGCATCATCACAGGCGATAGTGCACCGATAAGGCGTATGCCCTACAGAGTGTCCCCAGCCGAACGTAGGATAATTCAGAATGAAGTTGATAAGATGATAGAGGCAGACGTCATTCAGCCATCGGAGAGTCCGTGGGCATCACCTGTCGTCTTGGTGAAGAAAAAAGATGGTTCTTGGAGATTTTGTGTAGATTACAGAGGACTGAACAAGATTACTAAAAAGGACGTCTACCCTCTTCCCCGAATAGACGATGCTCTGGACTGTTTGAGAGAAGCACGAATGTACTCGACGATGGACCTTAAAACAGGTTACTGGCAGATTGAAATAGACGAGGAAGACCGAGAAAAGACGGCATTCATCACACCAGACGGACTTTTTGAATTTAAAGTGATGCCTTTTGGGCTTTGTAATGCCCCCAGAACATTCGAGAGAATGATGGACAGCTTGTTGCGGGGGCTCAGATGGACAACATGCCTTTGTTACCTAGACGACGTCGTTGTCTACTCGGCCACCTTTTCTGAACATCTCTCGCGTTTAGGCGCTGTTCTGAATTGCTTCAGAAAGGCTGGGTTGCGACTCAATTTAAGAAAATGTTGTTTCGGAGCTGACCAAATAAAAATTCTCGGACATCAAATAGACCAAGATGGAGTTAGACCTGATTATGAAAAAATAAAGGCCATCGCTGAATATCCGACTCCGGCGAACTTACAACAGCTGAGAAGTTTTCTAGGGTTATCGTCATACTATCGAAGATTCATTAAAGGCTATGCCGACATTTCAAGACCACTCAACGAGCTTTTATGCAAATTATCCACATTTAAGTGGGAAGAGAAACAAGAAAATTCATTTGAAAGCCTAAAGCGAGCCCTCTCCTCAAAACCGGTCCTAGGTCATTTCGACGAGAGCGCACCAACAGAGGTACATTGCGACGCTAGTGGATTTGGAATAGGGGCTATACTAGTACAGATTCATGTAGGGAGAGAGAGGGTTATCGCTTACGCATCTCGTACTCTAATAAAGGCCGAGCGGAATTATTCCACTACCGAGAGAGAATGTCTTGCAGTCGTATGGGCGATCGGCAAATTCAGGCCTTATCTATTTGGACGTCCGTTCAAGGTGGTAACCGATCACCATTCATTATGTTGGTTGGCGAACTTGAAAGACCCATCGGGTAGACTGGCTAGATGGGCTCTTCGGCTGCAAGAGTACGACATCTCCATCGCCTACAAAACTGGAATGAAACATCGGGACGCTGATTGTCTATCCAGAAATCCCATAAAAGACAAAGTTGACGAAATGTATGATGATTTTCCATTTTTGTCAACCATTATGAACATCAAAGATGAACAGAAACAAGATCCCTATATTCTGAAAATTCTTGATGGGTTGTCAGACAGTACTTCCAAGGACAACCGTTTCAAAATTGTGAATGGGATTCTTTATAAGAAGAACTTTGACCCAAACGGCCCATCTCTATTACTCGTCGTGCCAAGACGGCTCAGATCTGACATATTGAGAGAGCTACACGACGCTCCCATGGCAGGCCATCTGGGTTTCGCCAAAACATATGATAGGGTGATACGGAGGTACTTTTGGCCGGGACTCTACCGAAGTGTGAAAAAATATGTCAGCCACTGCCAAGAATGCCAACGCAGAAAGAACAGCCCACAATTGCCACCTGGACACCTGGTTCCTATACCACCCCCGAGCCGACCATTCCAAAAGATAGGTATAGATTTACTTGGACGATTTCCATTATCAAGAAACAAGAAGAGATGGATTATAGTATGTACTGACTATTTATCTAAATACGCAATTACAAAAAGCTTAGCGACTGGGGATGCCCAAGGGGTGGCAAATTTTCTGCTGGAGGAGGTGATACTGATCCATGGAGCCCCTCGGGAAATCGTGACGGACCGAGGACGCAACTTCCAGTCAAAGTTGATCCAAGAGTTGGCCAACTGCTGTGGGATCATCAAACGGTCCACTACGGCATATCATCCTCAGACCAATGGTCTTACGGAGAGGCTGAATAGAACCATGGCCGATATGCTGTCGATGTACGTAGACCTTGATCAAAAGAATTGGGACGAGATTCTACCCTTTGTCACGTTTGCATACAATACCGCGAAACAAGAGGCAACTAGATTCACGCCGTTCTTTTTAGTTCACGGGAGAGAGGCAGAAACCCCACTGGACGCGCTGTTTCCCTATCCAGAAACCACCGATAGTGACGAATATATTCAAGAATTGGAAACCAAAGCAGAAGAGGCACGCCAAATTGCACGATTCCACATTCTGAAAGCCCAAGACGTCTATAAAACAAACTATGACTCAAAACACAGGAGAGTGGCGTACCATCCAGGCGACCTGGTGTGGATTTACATACCAGTACGACGTGTAGGGCTGTGCGAGAAACTGATGAGACGCTATTTTGGACCTTACCATGTGACCCGGAAACTATCAGATGTGACGTATGAAGTGAGACCAGTTGAAGATCAAGGAAGACGACATCGAACCAAGGACATTGTGCATGTGCTAAGGATGAAGCCCTACCATGGACCCATCGGACAGGAGGACTAGGACCACGTGAGCCCTTTGCCCCAGGGGTGATTCTCCTAGCTGTGAGGACACAGCCCTTTATAGGGAAGGGGCAATGTAAAAGGTATTTGTAAATAATAGTTATACATTATTTCTTTTATTCTGTTTTATGCAAAATTAAATTTTGCATATATATATATCACTATTTATGTTTTACATAGTTAAGATGATTTTTCTTTTCTTTTTCTGCTCGCTGGAACTCACTTCCGTGCAGCGCATTTATAATTGTAACAGCAAATAAACTGGCTTAATTTATCTGGAATCTCCCGCTCTTTATCTTCATTACAATATTATAGGTTTCAGAAAAGTTTCCAAGTTACTAATTGGAGTCAGCACGGAATGTATCTGAATAAAACAATGGGTTAGTGATTGAAAGAAGTAGCTTGGCGATTCGTTCTCTTTGGTCGGGGGCTGCTGCTCTTTTATATAGAGAGTCAAGTCGTACGTACTCAAGACGTGTACTATAGATAGGCACACAATATGGGTACTATAGAGATTCATGGCGAGCAGCAGCCCCCTTAACAGTCCCACCACGAGAAGGTAGAGAACATGGGACCGCCTGAAACACACGGGTTAGACACGTGGAGACTTCCATCATTGGGCGCGAACCAGTTTCGAATGTTTGACACCCACTCTGATCTCCCTTATCGTACTTGAGGTCTATATGCCCGCTCGTACTCGACTGTGACCGGATTCATCCGAAGAGAGTCTCGACTCCACAGTTTTGCGTACATGGTTAAGCTAGACCTCGTTCCTCAGAGCTGAGGGGTCATTCTACTAATGGTTGGTTCTCAGGAAGTATCTCCCTAAACTATAAAAAGGGTAGAGTATCTGCACGCAGGAAGTCAGAAACGGCTCCTACCTGAACGAACGCCAAACATGGGTTAGATGGAAGACTCCAGCGGCTTCAGCAGCTGATCTGAAAACGTAAGTGGTCGTTAGTTCCAACAAGCAGCTGACATCAACCTGAATTTACAAAGCAAAGCTGGTAGAATTTTATAGTTGCAGCAGATCCCCAGGGTTTTAGGCTGCAACAATTAATTGTGTTTTTTAAAATGGCACTCACCGGGCATCTAGCTTCGGCAACTTGCTTGACCTAGACGTAAAACAAGAGATATTAAATCACAGTTTGGCATCAAGACCAGTCTAGGCTAACCTGGGGAAGAAAATTCCTTTCAATCCTTGTGGAATCGCCACCATTGAAGAACTGAAACAACCAACACACAGCCTCCTCCCTCTCTAGCTATACATACTTACTCGGTAGTCTGGGCTCCACCATTGAAGAACTGAAACACCCAACACACAGCCTCCTCCCTCTCTAACTATACATATTTACTCGGTAGTCTGGGCTCCACCATTGACGAACTGAAACACACAGCCTCTTCCCTTTCTAGCTATACATACTTACTCGGTAGTCTGGGCTCCACCATTGAAGAACTGAAACACCCAACACACAGCCTCCTCCCTCTCTAACTATACATATTTACTCGGTAGTCTGGGCTCCACCATTGACGAACTGAAACACACAGCCTCTTCCCTCTCTAGCTATACATATTTACTCCGGTAGTCTGGGCTCCACCATTGAAGAACTGAAACACCCAACACACAGCCTCCTCCCTCTCTAGCTATGCATACTTACTCGGTAGTCTGGGCTCCACCATTGAAGAACTAAAACACCCAACACACAGCCTCCTCCCTCTCTAGCTATACATACTTACTCGGTTGTCAGGGCTCCACAATAGAATAACTGAAACACCCAACATCCTTTACGTTAAGAACCTCCTTTTTACATTGCACAGAAATATCTGTTATGAACTCTATTTATGAAGTTTGAGTACGAAAAACCACAAATTACGTTTTTTTCAAAGACAGTTAACACGTCTAATATTTTATTCATTCTTCTTTTTTGTTTTTTTTGTTTTAGCTACTTTAGCATAAAATCCCACTTAAAATAACTGCCACAACAATATGAGCTGACCAAGACAATACAATAGCATCGGTCTGGGTTTACCACTGATGAGTCATGGCATATTTAAAATTTTCTTTAAGCTAGTGTCAAATTATTATTTTTATTATTATTATTTGTGCAAGATTCAGCGAAATAATTTCAATTTTGATTTATTGATGGCGTGTAATCCAAAAATGACAAAATGTTTGCGATGTAAGCGATGCTTTAAATGTTTGCATTTTTATATAATTCCCCAGAATCTATCATATGTATATCTCATATGTATGTTCATTGAATCGCCAACAACTTTTACCAAGAATCCCATTGGAATTCCAGCTGTATAAACCAATCAATCCAAGACAAAAGGAGAAAGTGTACATGCTCCACCAGCTTACCTCCCTGTATCCCACCCATATTTCACCCACCCGGGCCTACCTAATTTCACCTGCCCCTCGCGTTTATACGTGCCCTGGCCTTCGCTGCATCAGATCACGTGGCCCATGTAGACTTCTTAAAATAATGATTGGAAAACGTGTCGTTCAGCACGCAGCGATTTTCAGGGGAGGTTACCCATTCCTCCTGTTTGGTTGCAAAATGGGCTATAGTTTCATCGCAGCGCGGACAATAGAAATTTTACTTGAATAAGAAAAATACGTGCTCGATAGTTTCATTTCTTATATGTAGATGGCGGGTTGTAGCCTCATAACACTGACTTACAAAAGAAAAGTTTTCTTTTCCCCAATGGAAACAATATCTGATCTTAATGTGACTTTTTGTGCTGATTCTAAATGTACCATTAGTTTTTTCTATCACGCAAGGTTTCTGAGTGACAACCTTTTTTTCGTATTGGGATAAACACATTGGGATAAACATTATATATTTTTTGTCTTAAACTTCATTACATTAGCTAGTGGATAGATTTTCAGCGGGCTTATTCTTGCTTGGACAAGTTGGTTGGAAAACCAACGATTTGTTTAGTATTATTGTAGTGGAGATGGCAGATTTAATCTATGAAAAAACGTTATTTATATTATTATTTTTTTATATTTTTCAACACACACTGAATAATTTTATTATCCCTTTTCGTAATCTATTAAATTGTTTGTTATATATCGTGCACGGTACCAATATGCCAAGGTGTTGTGTGAATAATCCAGATAGTTTCTGTTCCACTGTGGAGAATTAACTTTCAAAGGCGAAACATTACACCGCTCATCAAAAAGTGCTATGAACTTTAGATTTAAAGTGGGCGAACAAGATAAGACTTGGGCCCCTCAACATTGTTGTCAAGCTTGTGCTCTGCCTCTTACAGGGTGGATTACAGTTTCCCTTTTAACTGAAACGGGAACTGTTTTTTCATAGACAACTCCAGGTGACCATTTAGGACCATGGTAATTTCTAGCAACAATCTTATGTCCTTCCTCCACCTCTCTATGGGGTCTCCATGTTCTCATGAATCTATCTTCTTGTTTACTCCTCTCCTTAGAAATAATTTTTAGATAGAATTTATTCAGAAGACATTTTAAATTTCTATTCATCAGAAACTGAGCTGGAGATTTTTGAGTAGAATTGTTCACTGTTATTATCATTGTCAAGAGAGATCTAGCCAACCTGGTTGACCAATCACCTTTGTCGTTTTTCGGAGATGTTTCAATGTTTGTATGGCTCTTTCAACTTGCCCATTAGATGCAGCGCGATTTGGAGCACACAAGAGTGTCCAATTCCATTTCTTTTTAAGGTCTTAAATAGTTCAGACGAAAACCAGTATGGTCGATGTGTAATCTTGACCAAGGTCTGGAAGGCCAAATCCAGAGGTATACACTAGTCTTTGGTGGTCATGACTACAAGACAAACAGGTTCTACATTAGATATCATTCTCTCAATGTCCTTGTCCATATTAGGCCACCAGTACAATCCTCGAGCCAATGCCTTAGTTCCTACTATACCAACATGGGTGTCATGCAAAATATTTAAGATGTCTCTTCTCAACTTTTCAGGAATTATCACTCTGCTCCTCCACAGCAAGCAATCTTTGTGAACTGAAATCTCACTTGACTTGCTGGAAAAATCTTTAAATTTCTCCTCATACCTCTGCTCAGGCCACCCATTCATTGCCCAAAATTTTATTCTAGACAGAATAAGATCCATATTAGTTAACTTTGAAACTTCAGAAGAACTAATAGCAGCATGTTCCGACTCAATGAAAAATACTTCGGGTGGGTTTGGAACTTCACTTGGTGATTTATTCAATGGAAGTCTATTGAGTGCATCTATATTCCCATTTGGAATATTTATATATTTCTTATTTATATTCTATAGAGTATGAATATGCAGGCAGAGTTAGGCACCATCTTAAACATGCGAGGTGATAAAACTTGAGGTATTGGTTTACTCGGGTTGAAAAGGCCAGCTAGAGGTTTATGGTCTATCAAAATTTTGAATTTCCTCCTCAGAAGATTCGGATAAAATTTAGATGCAGAAAATATTATTGCCAATGTTTCTCTATCGATCACAGCATATCTTCTTTAAGTTTTATTCAAGGTCCGAGAGTCGAATACAACTGGTCTTTCAACTCCATGATCTACTTGGGACAATATGGATCCAATACCATACTCAGAAGCATCACAGCTGAAAAATAATAAGCAGATCATCAAAATGAGCTAGAACAGACACAGAGCTGATTATGCTCTTAACTTCTTCAAAGGCTCTTTGATGTTTTCTGTTTCATTTCCAAGGATTATTGCTGTCTAAAAGTCTATGAAGAGGTTCAACTACTGTAGCTTTATTTCTTAAAACCTCTCATAATAACTTAGAAGTCCTAAAAAAGACATCAATCATTTTTATTCGATGGTGGTCTGACATCCTTAATTGCTCGAAACTTCGGACGGATGAATTCCTTCATTCTCAATTTTCATTCCTAAAAATTCAATTTCTGTAACATAAAATTTACATATAGTCACTTTTAAGACGAAGTCTTGTTTCTTTGAAACACAAGAACTTTTCAGTTTTTTTCCTTAATATAATCACAATTTATTCCTGATATAAGGACACCATCCAAATAAACTGCTACTCCATCAACCCCAATAGGGTTCATAAATCTTTGGAAGGTTCCCACGGCGGATTTCAATTCAAAAGGAAGGGGCTTAACTTTATACAATCCCCTAGGCGTTTAAATGCTAAGTATATCGGAATATTTAGCATCCATTTCTAATTGTTGATATGCCTGGGCTATATCTAATTTAGTAAATATATTACCACTTCTCAACCTGTCTAAAGGTTTTGGAATTGTTACAGTGGATATTTATCAGGTTTGGGTATAAATTAACCGTTGTGTTGGAACCATAAGAATTTGTCATGACTACATCATTTTTTATAACCGCAACAATCGGTGATATCCATTTAGAAATGTTATCGGTTCAATTATACCTTGCTCTCCAAGCGATTTTAACTTGTTATCCAATAACTCTCTTAGAGAAAATGGTACTGCCCTGTCCTTTCCAAATTTTGGCTCAGCATTCTCAGGAAAATCTATGTGAATTAAAGGCTCATTGTAAGCCATGGTAACCATGGTTGATAGGGCTTATAGTGTAAGAACTTAACAGACCTAACAATGTTACAAGGCCATCGTAACCATGATGGATATTGCTTATAGTGTAAGTACTTAACAGGTTTAACCATAGAAATATTTTATCATAAAATGTATAAAAGCTCCCTTTGATTAATGTAATTATCGGTGGGGTTGATGGCGGGTAGTTAGCGAATGCGTTTACTCTTGTGAAACCAGTTCGACTTTTGCAATTACAAATGTTGCAGGGCCCCGATCGGATACTTTGCAATCACTTTTAGAATGGCACTTTTTCTAAAGTCGGGGAACATTGACTCAAATTTTCTTCAGAAAATAAAAGTGTTCAATGCGGGTCCCAAGTCGTGACAGTTGAAAGTCGACGGTTTGTTCCACTCGTCCACCTCTAGATAAATCCATGGAAAATATATTTTAAAATCAATGGAAGATACAATACAAAATTCTTTCTTAAGTTTTATTTTAGTCAAATTATATTATTCCCTAGAACATTTAATTTCAATTAGTGTCATGTTTGTTATATACGTCACCTTAGAAGAAAATTCCCATAAAGAAAACTCTACCAAAAATAATTTAATTCGAATGTTTTTAAACTTATATCTATATATATATAAAAGTCAATGTCTGTCTGTCTGTTTCGCGATAAACTCAAAAACTACTGAACCAATTGGTACCAAATTTCGCATGTCGCTTTTTATAAACCTGAGGAAAATTTCGGCTACATTTTGATTAGTATTTTTGGCTATTTCTTTTTTTCATTTGAAGAGCTTTTTTACGCTGAGTAATCCGGAATGGAATGAATACCCAAATATGGCCATTTTTTATACGCATCGGTGGTTCAGTGGTAGAATGCTCGCCTGCCACGCGGGCGGCCCGGGTTCGATTCCCGGCCGGTGCATTTTTTTTTTTCAATTTTTAAAACTCATTTATATTATATACTAGACGTATGACCCGGCTTCGCCCGAGAATTCCCCCAATTGCAATTTCCTTCATACTGAAAGTACATCAATAATAAATATTAGAAGTGCCATAGAATAGCAATACAGAAGTAACACATAAACTACAGGAAAAAAGTGTGTGATGGCAAAAATTGTATTATATTAGTGTTTAGGTATTTGATTTAATTAATATAGTTGATATCCTTCCTTCCTTTATCCTTTCCTTTATATCTATAAAAATGAAATCCAAAATCGATGTTTGTTATCGCGTTGCGCAAAATCTACAGAATAAATCTTTATGAAATTTCGCATGTAGGTAGCTGAAGATTTCGTTTAATATATAGGCTATTCAAAAAACTAAAAAAGTTAATGAGCTTTTTTTAAAAAATAAAAAACTAAAAAGCGTTAGTTCCAGCCTTTTACCGCTTGGGCGCAGCACTGGTCGCGACGATAAATGAATTTGATTGGTTAATAATTAACACGTGGTTTGTTTACACGATGAATGTTTTTAAAAGGTAAGATTATCCAATCGCCGTGAAACTTTAGGAAGTTATTTACTATACTACTGGGAAGATTTCTGGTTTGAATTTGATTTGAAATAAATATTCTTTGCAATTTTATTTGCAAATTTTCTACTTTCACTCGCAAGCAGCGCCTATAGCGGCGTCTGGTTAAATTATATTTATAAATTGTAACAATGCTTAAAATGTTTTCCAAGTATAATAAATTTAATTTGAGAATTTAGTAATATAATATTCCAATGACGTAAAAAATACTTGGCATTTCAATATTAATATATATTTAAAGAAAAATTTGTAACGTTTTTGTGTTAAATGTTAAAATGTAATGTTAAAATATATTTTTACATTGTTAATTTAATTTGCTGTTGTTTTATAAAAATGATGATGCAACTTTAATTGTTGTTGTGAAAATATATTTACGGAGCTGCTAACCATAATAAATGATTTTTGAGCCCCTAATTGTTGTTGTTTATTATCGTTTGTTTATATAAAAAAATTACATTGTATGTGATGATGATAACAAAAACGAAATTTTAAATTAATATATATAATTCATTGATAAAAAAGAAATAATTATTTATCAAATTCACAAAAGTGATAATATCTTAATTAAAATATAATAAATGTTTTCAAAAAATTATGTGTTTCAAAAATATATTTAAACGTTTATAAATCAATATGTAGGTGGATTGGATGTTTTCTAGAATCGTTTTAACAAATGTTCGTTAGGCAAACTTTTACTCGGATAAAAACTGTGCGAAGCCAGGTACATTCGCTAAATACAGTTATTTACAAATCTTCGTTTGTGGCAAGATACCTTTTCTTCAACGTCAAATTACCGAGTGGACCAATTAATACTGATTTTTTTCAACTTATCGAGTATTTTTCAAGGGACCGGGAAAAAAGTATCGAGAGTGTAGACAAGTATAGATTCAGTAGGGATTGGATGTTTGCTAGAATCGTTTTAACAAATGTTCGTTAGGCAAACTTTTATTCGGTTAAAACCGGGCGAAGCCGGGAACATAATATATATATGTTTGTCGGCTATACACACCCTCAATATGTAACTAATCTCGCTGAAATTTAAACGGGACAGAGAGTTAAATCTGGAAGATTTTTTTGTCGCGCTTTAAACAAGAAAAATTATAATTAACCAGGTATTAAGCAACAATATTTTTTTAGTCAGAAATGATGATGACAATATTGCTGTATCATGCTTGATTGACATAAACAAAATTCTTTAGGGGAATATTCACTAAAGCAGACCACGGACGAAGCCAGATAATAACTTTTAGTAGGCAGGAACAAAATTCTACCAGCGAAACATTCACTCGAGCAGAAGACACACGAAGCCAGGTCATCTCTATATATAATATATCGTTTCTCGGCCTTTTGGCTAAGATCATGTAGTATATCTGTAGATATTTTTATTTATGTATATCGTTTTAAAAATCTATTCAGTAGAGAGAGCATATGTTCGCTCGAAAAATAAATTTCATATATTATATAAATATATGACGTAACGAATTATATTATCATTATTATCATAATATTCTGTGTGTTCCCGAATATTATTATCAATATTATTCGTTAGGCAAACTTTCACTCGGATAAAACCGGGGCGAAGCCGGGTACACATCCGCTAGTTATCTCTTCTCTATATATATATAAATGAATGTTTGTATGTCTGTATGTCCGGTATACAAATTCGCAGTAGTTCACTAATTCAAACCAAAATTTCCATACATAGGTAAAAAAATACGGGGAAGACGATAGGCTATTTTAAAAATATATAAATCAATTATTAAAACTATATATTCAAATTATTCTACTTAGCTCGCGAGCAGCGCCTCTAGCGGTGAAGATGGGAGGTAATATCAGCTGACCTAATGTACATGTAAAGTTTGGAGCGGGACGTTTCACAAGAGTGACATCCACGGCGCCAATTTATAATTGTAACGAATAGTGTTTGAAAAAAAAACATTTAATCGGGTAAACCCGGGCGTTGCCCGGGTCATTCGTCTAGTAATATATATTTATATTATCTATATTAATAAAATGCAAATTTCATAAGAGGACATCACTAAAAACTTTCGTTACAATGCATCAATTTCGACCAAATTTTCAACATTTATGTAAAACGAGATGGAGCAGGTTTTGCTTAACGTCAAAATATTTTTCCCTAACATTAACATGCGTAACTTCGCTGTTATCGATTAAATACAAAAAAATCAACAGAGTTAATATTTTTACATACTAGCTAATAATCTCAATCTAAAAATATAATATAAAAAGCCAACAATGAAGAGTGAATGTAAGATAAAAAGCCAACAATGAAGAGTAAATGTAATATAAAAAGCCAACAATGAAGAATGAATGTAAGATAAAAAGCCAACAATGAAGAGTGAATGTAATATAAAAAGCCAACAATGAAGAATGAATGTAAGATAAAAAGCCAACAATGAAGAGTGAATGTAATATAAAAAGCCAACAATGAAGAATGAATGTAAGATAAAAAGCCAACAATGAAGAGTGAATGTAAGATAAAAAGCCAACAATGAATAGTAAATGTAATATAAAAAGCCAACAATGAAGAATGAATGTAAGATAAAAAGCCAACAAAGAAGAGTAAATCTACTTATATAATTGCCTTATTCTGTCTGTGTGAAGTTCACTGTGTGAAGTTCACAGATAGATTTTGGTCAGAATATAATATAAAAAGCCAACAATAAAGAGTAAATGTAATATAAAAAGCCAACAATGAAGAATAAATTTAAGATAAAAAGCCAACAATGAAGAGTAAATATAATATAAAAAGCCAACAATGAAGAATAAAGGCAATGTGACACGGCAATGTGACACGGGAAAAAATGTTCACTAGATAAAACTATGATTTTCTAATGTAGAAAATTAGGAAAGACAAAATTCAGGATGACACGGCACACAGGGACCGGGAAAAAATGTTCACTTTATCGAGAGATTCAAATTTACGAGTTTCAAATTATCAAAATATATATATATTTTTTTAAATAAGTTTTTAGAGAATTGTTTTAACAAATGTTCGCTAGACAAACCTTTACTCGGGTAAAACCCCGGGCGAAGCCGAGTACGTTTTATAAGTTTATAGAGAATTGTTTTAACAAATGTTCGTTAGACAAACATTCACTCGGGTAAAACCCGGGCGAAGCCGGGCACATCCGCTAGTATATAATACTAGACGAATGGCCCGGGCAACGCCCGGGTTTTACCCGAGTGCGCATATACTTTAAAAACGTTTTAATTCAAATACTATTCGTTACAATTATGAATTGGCGCCATGGATGTCACTCTTGTGAAACGTCCCGTTCCAAACTGTGTGTTTTTAAAATGTTTTAATTAAAATACTATTCGTTACAATTATAAATTGGCGCCGTGGATGTCTCTCTTGTGAAACGTCCCGCCCCAAACTGTGTGTGTCTTGAAAATATAAAAATAAAAATGTGAATTTTCATAAAGATTTCATCATGTCGATTTTTTTTTTTTGTATTTCACCTACTAAATCGATAGAGATAATTACATTTGCAACATGAACTTAGGTATATTGACTAAATAGAAAACTGCATAGTAATAAAGATCATTTTTAAAGGCACCATATCGTTTTTTTTTCAATAAAATCGAAACAAAAATTAACGATAAATAACGATAATTGCCTTAAAAAGAAATTGCCTTAAAAAAAGAAACATTCGCGGTGATTTTGTCTTGCACTCGTTTATACAATTATTATATACGAATGACCCGGGCAACGCCCGGGTTTTACCCGATTAAATGCTTTTATTCAAATACTATTCGTTACAATTATAAATTGGCGCCGTGGATGTCATTCTTGTATAATATATAAATGAGTTTTAAAAATTGTAAAAAAAAAAAAATGCATCGGCCGGGAATCGAACCCGGGCCGCCCGCGTGGCAGGCGAGCATTCTACCACTGAACCACCGATGGTTATGAAAAATCCCATCCGTGAGCTTCAAACAGACAAACAGACAGAATAAGGCAAATATATAAGTAGATAAATGAGTTTTAAAAATTGTAAAAAAAAAAGCATCGGCCGGGAATCGAACCCGGGCCGCCCGCGTGGCAGGCGAGCATTCTAGCACTGAACCACCGATTCTTATTTTAAAAATGGCCATATTTGGGTATTTATTCCATCCCGGATTACTCCGCGTAAAAAAAAAAGTTTTTCAAATGAAAAAAAGAAATAGCCATCGGGGGAATTCTCGGGCGAAGCCGGGTCATACGTCTAGTATATATATATGTGTGTGTGTAAAGAGACAAGGGTCGCCTCTCCCGTCAAAATAGACGTCCAAAACCAGACGCCATCTATTGACTGTCGCCGCAACTAGCGGCCTCAGGTCGGTGACAAAGCCACAACACCAGCTTTGGCAAACTGAAAAGCGTCCGCCTAGAGACCATGGTTTCGGGCTAATGGCCCTCGTCAGTCTAGGGCGGACTTATTCCATGAGATTCACACGGGATCTAATGGAATCTTGACAATCTGCCAAAAAGGTAATATAGGTTTATTTGTGGTTCATGGCAGCCTCAACAAGGGTAGTTTAGTTAAGGTCCAAATATGGTAGATAAAAATAGCACTTTTGGTTTTCTATGCAGCCCAAAAAAATGGTAGTTTAGTTAAGGTTATAATGGACATTCGACTATAATAATTTAATTAGGGTATCCAAGGTATCTCCCTAACAATGGCAGTTTAAAGTTACTATTGAAACTACTATGGTAATTGAATTGTAGTTTTCATGGAAGCTCCAGCAATGACAGTATATCTAAGGTTAATATGGAAACCCAACAATGATAATTCCACTCGGGTTATTATTGGCAGCCCCAAAATTAACATCTAATAGTTTTATAAATAAAAATAAAAAAGGCATATTCTGACCAGGAGCACATGTGCTTTTCAGAAGGCAGAGCGCCATCTGGTGGAACAGAAATTAACTATTCATTGTTTTAACCTGTTCCCTGATATTTGGCCAACCCAATTTCTTGATAAATCAAGAAAAGCCATCCACGAACGCGTTTCGCGCTGTTGGCGCTCGTCAGCGTGGAGTAGGCTGTACCACTACGACCAAAAATATTTTTGGTCCCAGTGGCTTCCTGAAAAACCAAGAAATGGGTGTTTAAGGCCAAAATTGCGTAAATACGCTTAACATATGAAAAAACAATAGAAAAAATAAAAAGGTCAGGTGTTGATATTAAAAATATTATAAATAGTTGGTAAACTATGATAATACCTTAAAACCAACAATCATAGCTAATCTATGGTTACTCTAGCAACTACTTATTCGATATTTTAGAGGACATAAAGTTGGATTAAAAGAAGTTTGTATGTATAATCGGAGGATTGCTCGGTATTTGGATACGAATCCTTGCCTTTACTCAACGATGTTGGTAGGATTCGCTATACACTAGCCAAACACGGGATCAAAAAGGCAGCGGTCGATCAAGAGAGATGAACTTAACGTGATGACATTACACACAATTCTACGTGCATCTGGTTACTTAGTGACCACAATGATTATGGATATATTCTGATCAGAGAAAGGGAGTTGATCTCTCGGCATTCATCGTGTCGACTACCTTTGACCTGTGAACACCAGCAAGCACTTTTTCAGTATTTTAGAACTCATCCAAACTGGGTTTGGACTTACTATGGTATAATTGTTTTCAGTTACGAATCCTGCTATGAATTCGGCTCCGACAACCAGTGAAGACGTATGCAAAGACATTCAGGACAACAGTGACATTCCAACACGATTGATGCCTGCCACACGGCTTAACAACCAATTGTGAACTGAAGGGACATTTCATTTGATAGCCTGCCCTTTGACTGCCATCCACGGCATCCTTATAGCAGGGCGGTAGGTAGACAGTATTCTATGCCCAGTTTTGTTGCCTTTAATACCACGCAAATCTTAGGCTTACATTTCAGCAGGATAATACCTGACCGCACACAGCAATATTTTCTACAGCTTGTCTTCGTGCTTTTGTACAATACCTTTATAAACCAGCAAGGTCGATAGAACTCTCCCTAATTGAGAATATTTTGAGTTTATTTGGGTAAACCCCTTCTACCAGCTCGGGATCTTGGTATTCTCATCCAATAATTGGAGCAAAGATATCCCGCAGAAAGAAATCAGTCAACTCTATCAATCAATGCCAACCCGAATAACAGCATACACAAGGGCCAGAGGTGGGCCTGAGCCTTATCAATTGATTCACTATGTGTATCTCTCTTTCCTGAATATAATGTGTGATATTTCTGAGTAATTAATTGTTTCATTATCTCTAAACGCCTTCCACATCTACCAAATTCCGTTCTATTCGGATATTTCCTTGCTCGGCTTTTTTTTTTCAGAGTGTGTTATGCAACATATCGAAATGAAACCATCTTTAAAGAACAAATCCAAATAAAATGTAAAAATATCTAAATTCTTTAATATTCAAATAAGTTTCAAAAGCCGAATTGTGGAATAGAATTATCATACATTTCTGAATATATGCTATATTAATTGTCATAAATTATATTTCAATTTTTATTAACGTTTTATATTTAGAGAAGATTCATTCATTTATAAATTCTTCCAAATCAATGATTTAAACCATCAAAATATTAATTGAAATTTGAATTAATTTTCTTTATACTAAATATAAATATATATGTACGATAAAATTCAAGAATCAAGGGACGAGTTTATTTTATACGACGATTTATTACAAAACGCTCAAGCTTTCGGGCTGGCCGGCCCTTCTACAGGAGAAATGTGAAAACATATGGAACATTGAACAGTATATAGGGATTAGACTATTTACATATTTAAAAACTATAGGGACTTTGCATATCTATGAAACGTTGAGATGAATAATTAGCATACCAGGAAATTATGGAAAGGCGCAATTAACATGCATGATAATAGCTATTGAATGTAGTAGAGTTAGGAATATTTTCTAATGTCTATGAGGGAGGAGAGGGGGATACGCACAGATGGAGGATACAAGGCTATGGGAACAGGGATTGGTAGGATTCAGGGAGGTCGATGTGTCTATTGATGGCATGGAAGCCCTGGGAAACGAGAGCTTTCAAGGTGAGGCGCTGCTGGTTGTTGTATATGCGGCTATAGTGCACAGATGGATTGGCCAGATCGAAAGAGTGGTTGGAGGTCCGGATGTGTTGATATATAACTGATTTCTCATCTTGTCTGGAGATATTTTTGCTGTGCTCCTCGAGTCTTGTCCCTACGCTCCTGCCTGTCTCACCAACGTAGACAACGTCGCAATAAATATATATGTGTATAAAAAAGTCCGAAAGGTTTTCATATGAAAATTCGAATTGATAAAGAAAATGTTAATAAATTAAAAATATTGTTATTTAATTTCTAATTTCTAAATTCTGTATTTTAAATGTATAAATATACTAGCATTTAAAAATGTATATTTTAATTTTGAATGTCTTTAAATATTCAGAAATAAATTAAATAATAAACACTTATATATAGATTATGAAAAAGGGCGTACCTGGAACTGTAAAGAAAAAAAAAAACATTTTTTTTTCTCAAAATATTTCGAGAGATTGCTCTCTCTTTATCAATTTTGACTCAAACTTATATATAGGTTTTCAACTTTTAATTAGACAACATTTTATTTATATTTAGACCTTTTTCATTTCAATTTAGACATTTTTCATTTTAATTTAGACATTTTTCATTTTAATTTAGACACAAGGACTTTTCTATAAAAGTCCATGTGTCTAATTTAAAATGAAAAATGTCTAAATTAAAATGAAAAATGTCTAAATTGAAATGAAAAATGTCTAAATTAAAATTGAAAATCCCTAAATAAAAATGAAAGTGTCTAAATTAAAATGAATAATGTCTAAATATAAATTTAAAATGTCTAATTAAAAGTTAAAAACCTATATCTAAAATGCAGAGTAGTTATGAACGTAGAAGTGGATTTTTTTCTTTCAGAATATTAATCTGTATTAATTACAAAACAATATTAATCTGTGGTCAATTTTATTTTTACCGTAATATACCGGTGTTGCGTGTTTATTTCGTCATAGTTTTTATCAGTTTTAATGAAATATAATGTTATATATATACAATTTATAAATCCATTTTCGGTAAGTATATTTTTTGTTTGGTAATTTAATATTAATTTAATGTATAGAAAATTCGTAAATAATATATATATTTGGCGCAAATCATATAGTGAACATTTTTTATATTGACATTATTATTTCAATATAACTACAAATTTTAAAAAGTTTATTTCCCTTTAAAATGTTATAAAGCAAGTTTATTGTTCTTAGACTGTATTTAGTTTTATAGATTATAAAGTCGAATGATTTTAGTCTTTATATTATTTTTATAATTTATATAGATGACCTGCCATTTTAAAATATTATATAATGTATGTTTATATAATCAATTTACCATTTAATCAATTTGTTTTTAATAATATCGAACTTGTCTTGAGGTTTGTTACAAGTTAAGCCTATGATCTAAATGTGAAAAAATGATTTACTAAAAATATTCTTGTAAATTGAAACTTTTACACTAGATATATATTTTTATACTAATATATACACCCAATTTGTATTTTTTAATTTCAAAATTTTATACTTTTATAAAAACATTTTTACATAAAGGCCTTACTAAATTTGCATATTTTAGAAATGGCTTAAACTTTACATCTTCAATTAAACGCTATTATTCAAGTTTACAGAATTCTCTTTAAAATTGGTAATATATATTTCGTCATAAGACTATTTAGGTTGGGTTTATTCTCGAATTTATTGAAAATAAACATAAAAGATTATCCTTTTTATCCTACAATTGACATGTACCTTTTTAAAGATAAATTTGTTAAATCTTGCCTTAATGTTTCCAACACAAATCGTTATATTTGGGCGTTTCCAATCTAAATTATTAAAATACTATATAGAAATAATTTATCGATATTTGTTAAAAGTGAATACTAAATTATTTGCATAACTTGTGATTTTTCTAAACAAATTGTATGTTTAGAAATCGTCTTCGTTCTATTTTGTCTAAAGTATTTGAATAGGAATTGGATATAATTTATTTTTTTTTGTTCTAGAGAAATTTTTTCTATAAGGACTAACCACTCCAAGTGGCGGATGTTCCATTAGTTTGAATTCTCTAAATTGTTCCAAAATTGCTATTTAGAAGCCTCTAATCAATAAGGAAGTGCCTCTCTGAAATTAGCGTTTTGTGATGCCTTAGTTCTCTAACTATACACTAATTTGCATATTACACGAATGTAGTAAGATTTTACTACGCCATATATTTATAACGGTAACAATCCGAAGCGATATGTCGCAACTAACCTCAATGGTGCATTAGCTAACCATCTGTTATAATAAATCGAGATTATTTTGATGACCATGTTTTTTTTTAATAAATAATAAAATATTTACTGCTCTTACTGCAATGATAAAATTGTCAACTGTTTGTTAGCTGAGGCGTACTCGGCTTAGTTATCTAGTTGCTGCAGTGAACATCCAGCTGATGTCTCCAAGCTGCTTCGTTTTCCCCCCATAGTTTATCGACCTAATGTGTTGCTTTCCTGTAGAGACCTGCTATTTGTAATATGTAGAGATTGTAGGCCGTTTGGTTATCTTTATAACAGTGCGGTTAGATGGAGATTCTAACAAGATCCGCTCATACGAAGCTACGTCCTATTACGTACATGAATACCTAACTCAACACGTAGTTTATATTTAGCCAAAAACAGGCTGGTTATTGATCTCGATCTCATATCGCAAACATCCGAGTTTTAAATTGTTTCAGATTTTTCATATGAAAACATTTCTTCGAATTTCACCAAGTTTGTTAATTTTCAAGCTTAAAAGTAATTGCAAGTACCCAAACTGAGCCGTAACAAATTTCAATGTTAATATCAAATTATTTTTATACGTTTAAGCATACGGAGCAATTAATCTCATTGTACCAATTATATATATGAAAAATTAAAAATTAAAACAGGTAAATAGTTTCTTTTTATTTATATTTGCTAGCTTTCGAGCAATTATACTGCTCTTCAACGGGCGGATATTCTGTGTACAAACTTTAAATAATATATATACAGTAAAATTGAAAACTTTTTGTTGTTAGCATGTGCTCTCGCGGGTGTGCATCAGACTGTTTCCAGCTAAAGTGATAGATATTATACTGGGATTAATTTATATATATATATATATATAGACCTCTTCCATTCATGAAAAATTGAAATAAACAATTCATATTTGATTCCTTAGCGTCACACGCCTGGTCAACGAGCCTTTTTATAAATATTCCATTTTGCATAAACCGCCAATATGTAACTAAGTAGCCAATAATTAACCACAATCAGTTTTGAAATGAACTATATGTATTCTGAATTAATCACGAGTCTTGCGACAGATGGCTGGCCATCGCTGTGGAACACCATAGTTGCTCCCATCCTCTCTGCCAAGTGAGACATTCCGTGATGATCAGGAAGACTTCCAGGTACCTTAAACTGTGTGAATTGTCGTCCACGTGGTGAGATAACCTCCAAGTTGGATTCTCCTTCGCCAACGGTGATTCTCTACAAAAGGAAGATTCTCCTACCACTTCGAACCACACCATACACTAGCATGCTATCAATACCTTTTATTCCCATGGTTTGATTGACATTTGTCATTGTAATGGCGACATTCGATAGCACATGGGTGATTTGCACAATGGTCAAAATTCTAATTAATAATTTATATGTACATGTTCTTCTTTATATTGTCAACAAAGGATGTCAAATGTTGACCTTACCTAAACAAATTATGCTTTTTCTAGAGTAAAAAACGAACACATAAGCTTTAGAGGTGAAATATTATTCTGATATGCTATCCAAAACATCAACTTTTACTTGAAATCTAAACACCAATTTTGATATTTAAATGTGCCTTGGTTAAACTATTTCACTATTATCCCTTTCAAAGCAAAATGTTAAACAAATTTGTTAAACTTGCAATTTTTTGACGAACCAATATGAATATCATTTCTACATTACTTCTGACACATTGATATTTTGAATATTCTCTGAATATTTAGAAACTGCTGGTTTATAATTCAAACACATGTTCTCCACTCGTTATATTTAGATATGCTTTTTTTTCATAAATACAGTACAATTATTCCGACTCTTAGAATAATACTCTGATGTTAGAATGATGGGTTATTCTGTTGAATTACCAAGGTCAAAGATGTT
Organism: Cordylochernes scorpioides; assembly: GCA_030710605.1. Classification (NCBI taxonomy): domain Eukaryota; kingdom Metazoa; phylum Arthropoda; class Arachnida; order Pseudoscorpiones; family Chernetidae; genus Cordylochernes; species Cordylochernes scorpioides. The sequence goes on along the minus strand of CP092863.1, from coordinate 28,874,951 downwards.
GACCTTGATATATAACCCACAGTTTATGGTATTTACCCATTAAACTACAAAATAACGAGGAACCTATTTAAGAAAAATATTTTGTCAAAAATGTGTTATTCATATTTTAGTATTAGTGATGTTTTACACCAGCTAAAAGTTGTATATTTCCCTAATTAGGAATTGTTTGTCACCCAGATCCGTATTGAGAGCTTCTACGACTTGTGAAACAGAACTTGATTGGTTCTATATTAGACTAATTGTGCTGTATTACCTTAAAATACCTTACAATACCCTTATTTGAATCTAATTGATATTTAAAAATTTCTGATACATATCTGGGATCCTTTTAACAATGACTTAAACACTCATGAACACTATTTGAAATATACCTTCATTTCCATCATTCGAGGAAACATTTCGCAAAAGGTTAACAAGAGTTAAGTTCTTATACTTTGCTTCGATTTATAATTATAATTAAATTGTTTAATGGCCCTCTTTGGTTTATTTAGCTATATGCGGCAATAGCGCGATAACTCGCCAAGAAACGCTTGCGCGGAATAAAATTATATGTTAAAGGCAGTGAATATATGTTGGAAAAATGTAAAAGAATATTGACAATGGTTATACGAGTTTTTACTTGAAATTGGGCCTCTGTTTTATATCATTCCCACTTGTATTTTTGTTGTTGAAATGTTGAGCCTTCGAAAAATAAATGTAATAATTCGATAAAACATATTAACGCATATATCACTGCCATAAAATTTGATAAAGAGCTAAAACCTTTCCAACTTTAAGCTTTGGAATGGTGCGTTTCATAAGCACTTTAAATGATATTGATTCAATACTTGAGGCAAAGCTTTGACTAGCTCAAAACAAGGCTTATTATTTGATTACTAAACCCCAAGAAACTGCCAAAATTGCCAACTACTTGATTTCTAGTCAAAATACTTTTGATATAATCCATGGTTATAATAGTGTTATAATTTTAGTCCAAGTAACCTTTTGTTTGTAACGGTGTGGCTGCGTCATTACCCTGACCCTATTCGTACAATTCCAGAAATTTATACCCCTGTATTGGAATTATCAATCGAACAGAAGAAAAACTATCGCCTCACATTTTCTCCATCTTGACGCGGCAACGAATTGTCTATTTACATATGGAATTAGTTTTATCAGGTGTCGCAAAAAAATGAAACAATGGGTTTACAATAAAAGGATACCAAAATTGATTATTTGAGCTTATGTCGCTAACAAGCTTTCAAGCTACGTGGCTCTTTCTCAAAATTCCTATACAAATTATTATCAATATCTTGGCCTATTGATACAGAGATGTTGGTAAGGATTTAACAGATGATTTATCGCTATGAATTTACATATCACAGAGAAGCTGTCAATGTTTTATGAGGCACTGCCTATAGTAATATTCAGTTTTGGAGTAGATTCAATTCACAAAAGCATTTTTATAAAAAAATTGAACATCTCGGATTTCTAGGTCTCTCCAAGATTTGATGCATAACCGAGAGTAAATATTTTAGTGACTTGTAAGTTTAAGTATTACGTCATTGACATTTAGAAGAATCTGACATAGTATTGCCACGCTTAATAGATTAAAACAGGAAGTAGGTGAATAGCGTGGTAAGGTTCTTTATTTCGCACAACAAGCTTTCGGGCATCAGCTGCCCTTCATCAGGTATAATGCATGACTAGAAAGAGTGAACCGATATTTATATACAGTGAATTAGCATAAAAGAAACTAACTAAGATCTATTTAAAAATTACGAAATTTACATATGAAACTAAAGAGAAAAGTACGATATTTGTGAAGATATAAACTAAGAAATTTGTATAAGGTGAATTAAAGGTAAAGCACGGGAAGAAAGGACAGAAAAACAAGAAAACGTAGGTATCTAGGCATAATAAAGAGAATAGAGAGGCAAAAAAGGATATCAGTGACTAAGATTAGAAAAAAACAGTATATGGGGGGGGGGGGGGGGGGGAGATCTATTTTTCTGTTGAAACTAGGGACAGAGCTGGACACAAGAGCCTCAAGGACTAAACGTTGATATTTGTTCTTAACATCACTATATACCGGGATCGTGTTGCGTAAATTAAAAGAATGGTTGAATTCGTTGCTGTGTTGGTATATTAGGGACTTACGATCATGAGAACGGATGTTACGGTCATGTTCTAGGACTCGGGTGGCTATGGTTCGGCCAGTTTCTCCGACATAGGATTGTGGGCAGTCGTTACAGGGGATTCTGTAGATGGCATTGGAGAAAGATTGGGGGCTGGGTTTAATGGAACTTTTTGTGAGAGGATGGCGTAAAGATGTGCCTAGGGAAGGTGATTTTTTATAAAACGTACGGATGCCAAATTTACGTAGATAGAAACCAATGTCGGAATTCGTATTAGAAAACGGAAGAACGCAAACATCTTTATACGGGGGAGGAGTGGAACTGTCATGGTTTGGCGAATAAAAATGTCTATCAATAAAGTTGCGTGGGTAACCCGCAGATAAAAGGTGTAGGTAAACGGTCCGTTTCTCGATTCTACTAAATAAAGGAAGGGAGCAATGGGTCAAAACGCGCTTGGAAAGAGTTTTAACGGTGGTAATTTTATGGGAGACGGGAGCATGAGATAAAAAATGCAAGTAAGAAGGAGTAAAACCAGCCTTACGAAAAACAGTTGTATAGAAACGACCCTGGAGATTAACCACTAAAACATCTAAGAACGGGATACAATTAAAACGGGAGGAATTGTGAGTAAAACATAAATCGGGATGGTAGGAGTTTAAAACAGTGAGAATAGGGGAGTGGTCGGTGCTTTGATGTAGACAAAAAATGTCGTCAACATATCTCGCCCACATTACCATTCCCAGGTGGATCTGGGAAACTAACCATCGGTCAAAATGTGACATTACAATCTCAGCTGCGATTGTAGAGAGAGGACTGCCCATGGGGGAGCCTCTTATCTGCAAGAAAAAGCGCCCATTAAACTCTAGGGTGTTCATGCCCAAGCAGATGTTGAACAGTTCGGAAACGACTTTTTGATCTTTGTTAGAGACAGCAGGAGAGTTGAGGAGTGAGCTTAGGCCATCAAAAATCAAGGAATGTGGAAGGCTCAGGAAAAGAGATGTGACATCAAAAGTGGACATGGTGGAGCTGTCAGACTGAGGAAAGTTTTTTAGTTTGGCCATAAAATCAGAGGAGTCTTGAATGGAATAAATATTGTGGGCTTTGACCAGGGGCTTAAGGAAGTTTGAAAGGTGTCTAGCTAAATGCAATGCGGGCGAAAGATGGTATGCCACAATGGGCCTGAGAGGAACATCGGGCTTATGAGTCTTAGGGAGCCCATAAATATAAGGGATGCTGGAGATGTTTGAGGTGAAGAGCTTGAACTGTTCAGGGGTGACGCAACCTTTTTTGAGGAGGGATTTGAGTGATGCCTTGTAATTGTCCGAGATGGCTTTGACTCGATCAGTGGAAATTTCCTTAAATGTATCAGAATCGGAGATAATGTTAAGCATTTTCTTCCCGTATTCGTCCGCTTTCATCAAGACAACCTGTGAACCCTTGTCCGATCTAGTGATGATGGTGTCACGTTGATTCCTAAGGGCCTTTAGGGTGGTGAGGTCTCTCTTGACGGCACAAGGAAGACATGGTATGGTTTATAAGGCCCCTAAAATTATAAATCGATGAAATTGGATAGTTTATCGTTTTTATATATGTTTATCGGTATAAAATATTGGCCTTTTTCACTACCAATCTTGTAGTTTCAGATTGATATAGATGGATATTTCTATTTTGAGTAGTGTTGGTGAATTGAAAAGCTTTGAGAAAACATCCGCAGTACTTTTTAACAAAATTTATTCCAAACTAATTGTTCGAAAAGTAACAAACATCTTAAATATGCGACGGAGTTATTATACAATATGCAAAAAAGGTTGCCACAATAGAATATGCAAAAAAGTTAATAATTAAACGCATGATAATTGTCAACAAAATAAGTTATAAAGGTGAACTGAGAATAAAAGGCGTAGTTTATTCCAACCATTTCTGTATCAGCATATGATAGAACTCAGCAGACCACCTCCTGAATTTGGAATCTGAAACTGATCACTTCCTGATTTTTTTTTCCCCAAATGTGGGGTATATTTATAAAGATCTCACTTTGAGAATAACATTTTAATAGCGTTATCTTAATTACTATATTAGAATACCTGTTTATAATTCTTGCGAAAAAGAATTGGATCCAGTGTGCATACTGTTGCACCAGGTTGCGGCTTGGCAGACTCTTCAGCCTTAAATATTTCCTCAGACATGTCGTGCATCTTTCCAGAACTGTTTCAACCACCCTACCAATTTATATAAGGGAATAATGAGATAGCTTACTTTAAGTAGCCTCCGGAATTATTTCTACAAGAAATGTATTTAGCGATTTAATAAATTGAAAGACAAGTTTCTTTAATCATTTAACGGCGCAAGCTTTCGTGCAAAAACCCTTCAACAGGCAAGCTAAAGAATAAATACGACACTATGAACGTAGATACTAATGGCTGAAGTGAATATATACACATATTATTTAGATATTTATAGCAAAGAAACATGCAAATGAGTAATTTAACGGTTTGTAAAATAATAATCATAGAGGATAAATTTTCAAAGAGATACAAATTCATAGCTGGAGGCAGGAAATATTAGTGAAGTATGATATGGCTGATTTGGAGTTAAAGTATAAAAATAAGAAAATTACATAAAGGCCAGGAGAGCATGATAAGCGTCGGGGAAGTCAATTTTACGGTTGATACTGTTCTGTTTATGGGATTCTATGGATTTTAGTATGTATTTGGTGTTGGTTGTGAATGTACTTGTAATTTATGGTGGGGTGTTTGGTGTTAAAAGAATGGCCTGTATTTTGTATATGCTGATATAGGAGGGATCTGGAGTCATGGTTGGAGATGTTTCGGGAGTGCTCAGACATTCTGATGGCAACAGCTCTACCCGTCTCGCCTACGTAAGTGGCGGAGCATTTCTCACAGGAGACGGAATAAACTACGCCAACAGAACGGAGGGGATCTGGGGGGACAAGGGGCTTGGTGTGAGGGTGACGTAGGGAAGTGAGAAGGTTGGGGGAGTTCTTATAAAAGGTGCGGATACCATATGATTTGAGACTTCTGGCTATTTCAACTATGAAGGGGGAATAGGGGAGGAAACCATGATCTATAGGTTGTAGGTGGCAAGGGGGGGTTGGTGTATATGTATTCTATATACAGTTACGAGCGTCATTCCTCATCTCCTAATCAATCAACTTTGTCACCGTTTGCTTTTTTTTTTTTTTTTGGAATGGCGCCCTCCTATTGGTTGGCTACGATCACGCCACCTTTGCCCCCCCCCATCATGCCTCCCCCACTCTGTTTCGTTTTTGTAACTATTGTGTTGGAGCGGGTCGCTCCTTAAATAAATGCATATATTAGTTAATAACTAAATGGAATTCTCTCTTTCTTTTTCCCAGTATGAGACGCCTACGGAAGCCAACAGTACATAGACAGATAAAGCACATAGGCTATAGTTATTAACTAATATATGCATTTATTTAAGGCGCCAATTTATAATTGTAACAAATAGTATTTGAATAAAAACATTCAATCAGGTAAAACACGGGCGTTGCCCGGGTCATTCGGCTAGTATCTATTGTTAAATGTGAGAGGGAAAGATGCCTCAGAGAGGTGTGATATGATGCGATTTCTTTCAATAATTCTAAAAATGTCTAGGGAACAGTGGGTGTAGATTCTATTGGTGAGGGTTTTTACAATATTGATTTTATGAGAGGTAGGGCAGTGTGAATTGAAATGAGTGTAACTGGGGGGCATTGTTTTTTTATAATAAACTGTAGTGTGGTATGTGGAAGAGGTACGGATAATTAATATATCAAGGAAAGGAATAACATGGTTGGATTCTGTCTCTAGGGTAAAGGAAATGTTGTGGTTAAAACTATTAAGAGTTGACAAAATGGTGTTTTCCTGACCTTTCTTGCATATGTAAGTTTACAAGTTTTTCAGATCGATCAATACAACCTAGATATATCTACAAACTATTTACAAATGCTGGCGTCACGTGACTCAATATAAGCCGAGTAGGCCACCACAGAATCTTCTGTGACACTACCCCCTCCTTCAGGCTCCACCACGTCCTCGTGGTCCTCTTGAATTCTGTGGAAGTAGGGCTTTATTCTTGATATATGAACGACGTGTGGGCCTATGTTGGGTTCATCTTTAGGTGTTACAAGATAGTTCACTTCTGATAGCTTCCTTATTTTACGTATGGTCCAAAGTATCTTCTTAGAAGCTTTTCGCATTTCCCTATTTTTCTTATTGGTGTCCATATGGCTACTAAATTTCCTTTGTTGTATTTACAATCGCAATGGTTTTCATTTTAATATTTCTTTATCCGTTCTTGCACTTTTCGTGTTCTGGATGCCTAATTCTCTACAATTCTGAACTTTCCTCAGTAGATCATTCATATATTCATCGTATTCACCGGTTTTAGTCCCTCGATTTCGACATGGACGTTATCTAGGAGAGACACTGGCTCTCTACCATGTAGAAGAATGTCGAGAATCCAGTTGTTTCTTTCAAGGTCGAATTGTACGCATGGGTAATGAACGACAGTATTTCGTCCCAATTTTTCTGGTTCACATTTAAATGCTCAGCATGTTGATTAGTATTCTGTTCAAACTTTCTGTTAAACCATTTGTTTGCGGGTGGTAGCTGGTTGTTGGAGCTTGATCCTAACAATGTTAGCTCGGACTTCCGTCTAGCTCCTTAGCCTTTTGTCTGGCCTTAGATATTGACAATTTCTGGCAGAGGGTGGACTGTACTTTATCACCAGACCTGCGGATTGACTACTAAGAATATGCCCCTTCTCTAGGTGCGATGTAGCAGCAAGCCGTTTAAATAAAAGAATGACCAAACAGCCTCACTGATTTTAGCTGACTGACCTAACTTTATTATCACTTTCACTCTTTTTATACACATATATTTACATAAATTAGAAGAAATAAAAATTACATAATTATAGAACACAATGCAACCTGGCAAGTTATGTGCCAGTGCAGGAGGCCGAGGATCAACTGCTCGATGGGGCACAGCCTGGTCCGCAGGACCAACATCGGATACCTCCATAGAATGGGCAGGGGGCGCTGGTGCAGGAATCGGCACCTCCACAGTTGGAACAGGGGGTGCTGGTTGCTCTGGCTGCTGAGGTGCGACGGGTGACTCGGCACCTGTGGAAGAGGAGGGCGACGCCCTCTTAACGAGCATTGGGCAGCATGCCCTGCGGTGACCCTGCTTATGACACTTTGAGCATTTTATGCCAAAGGTCAGGAAGGCCGGCAGGGTCTCCCCCTTGGTCCTGATGTCCAGGCGGGTAGGCAGATGCCCAAGCGTTACGCCGTTGTTGAGGAGGACGAAGGCCTCGCGGCGGCCGACGGCAAGGTGTACTCACCGAGCTTAAACTGCATGGGGGCAATGGATGTTACCCTGCCATATGGCTGCAGCGCCTGGACGATGCTGTTGTCCTCGACAAAGAAGGGGAGGTTGCCAATGACAATCCTCTCAGCTCTCTTGCGGAAGGGGAATGTCCTGAGGAGCGTGCCCTCGATTTCAATGTTGTTCTCCAAGAGGCGCTCCGCAAGGGCCCTACTTGTCAATCCCACGAGGACGTGGCCATTCATTTTAGTGATTTGCAGGATGTTCCTCGGCCCGCCGACCATCGCATCAACCGCCCGGAGGTACTGGTAGGGCGAGAAGTCCGAGCATTACTCAATATATACGCAGTATTCTTGCGTGGTGGAGGCCTGTCGGGCCTTGGCGTCCGCAATGTGAGCTCGCGTGGTCTTAATCTCCTGGACCTGCGGTGACCGCATCCTAGGTGTGTTTCCTCGCGGAGCAGTGGTGTCACTGCGCGGTACAGCGCCGCTGGTCTGCGCTCCTGTAGTGCCGGAGGATCCCGATTCACGGCGCCGCTTCTTGTGGCTAACCACGGTGAAGCCGTCGCCGTTTATCTCCTCTTCCTCCACGTTCTCCGCCCAATTCTCGGCAATCTTTAGGGCGCTGTTAGAAGGCCTAGCCGCAATTCGATTCGCCGCGGCAGTATTTGCACGAGTCATGCCAGCATGAAAATTTGCATCTTTAGGAATTTTCCGATTTTCTTGAGATGCATTCTTTCGAGAACCTATACAGTGGACCCTCGGTTTGCGAGCATAATCCGTTCCAGAGCCATGCTCGTACTCCAAAACGCTCGTAGTGCGAAACTAATTTCTTATTTTTAATAATTGAAACTCGGGCAATTCTTCTTGCTACGAACAATTGCACAGTTTCCCACATTTTACATATTTCCCGAATCTGATCTGAAGGGAGGGATCCCAGTGAATTTTCATCCATCACGATTACGGGCAACCATCACGAGTTGCTCGTAATGCGAAATTTCACTCGTAATCCGAGGTAAAATTTTTCAAAAAATTTTGCTCGTACTGCGAAAAGCTCGTACTCCAAGGTGCTCGTAAACCGAGGGTCCACTGTATTTGCTGATTTCTCAACTCTGGTTTTCCCTTTCGATCTGAGCCTTTCCGGCCTCTTTCTCCTTGGTTTCACCTTGGTGAAGCCGTCTGTTTCCTCCTCCATGGGGAGTTGATTCGCCCGATCGACGAGATTCGCCCAGCCCGTCGACGGCTTGCCTGTTCCAGGCTGATGGTTGGTGGTGATCTTCTCGGTCGCCGGAGAAGTGCTGATTGCATCAGCAGTTGAAGATGGCAATTGGCTATCAGCCAAGGCCATTGATGATTCGGCGGGTGGGGAATCCCCCATAAAAATTTAAAATTACCCTTCGGAGACGGTTATAAATTCCAAGCCAGCAACGTTTGGGGTAGGAGCCTGTGTATAGCTGGACTACATGATAGAAAAAAATGAGAGTGATCAGGTATAGGATGGTTACACATACATGAGGAAGGTGCTTTTATCTTGAATCGATGAAAATATGAGGGGAAGGGCCCATGTCCGGTTATAAAATAATTTAGATATGCATTACCAAAAATGCGCTTCTCACTAATTAACTTTCCATTTACATAACTCTCTTCCTTTCATAGATTGATCCCAATCCCTCTGCCATATTTCCCTATTTTCTTTTTTAAACATATATTTCCTATATGATTTTGGCATCGGGATTGGCTGGTATGGACTCGGAAACTTATAAGAGTCCCTAGCAATTCTGTCGGCCCTTTCATTTCCGCTTATCCCAATGTGAGCCTTTACCCAATATAGGAAAATTTCTTTATTTTTTTCTTCAATTCATGAATTTTAAGTTTACTTCTCATTGTTGACCAACTTTTCATATAGGGACTACTTAGTGCTTCCAATGAGGATAAACTGTCAGATGCAATATGTATTTCATTATAGTTTTCATGTTCGAACCAGTCCAGGGCCATATAGATTGCCAGGTTTTCCGCCTGGAAAACACTATTATAGTAATTCATTACATAAGACCCTTCACATATCAATCCATTCTTATTGAACGCACACCAGCCTGCTCCCACCCCATTCTCCGATTTCGAACCATCTGTGAATACTATAAGTCCCTCACCACTCGGAGTTTCCTTTACAAAATTTATTTCCCTTTGGTCGGCTGGATTACAGAAAATTTTTTGGGGGGCAACATCTATCACATCCTCACTGTTACTGACCTCAAAAACATCCCTTGGTCTATTCAACGATGCCATCCCCGATTCAACATTTAATACCAACTCGATAGGCATAATTCCCGAGAGAAGTAGTGCAGCGTCAGTACTCAGAGTATTGTAGCCTCTACAGATCGCCAATGCGAACGGTCTTTGGGCAGTTCTTAATATTTTCGTCAACGCACTCTTACTCTCCTTATCCCCCCACCATACTTTTGCCCCATATACTAATGATCTCTCAAATCCTGCTAGATACAGTCTCTTAATCGCCGCAGGGGATAAACCCCATTTACTAGATGTCATTCGTCTTATTTCCTTTCCTTTTTTTCCAACCTTATGCTTGATGTATTTAGCATGATCGATCCAATTTAATAATTTATTAATAATTATACCGAGTATCTTTATACTATTGCTAAATTTTATATTTTTATTATAGATCTTTATACTTGGGTTTCTTACTCCCCCCTTACCTAATCCTTTGTTTGAACCTGGCGGGGCTATGTAGAGTGCCAGACATTTTTCGATTGATATATTTAATTTATTATCCCTGAGCCAGGATGATATTTTTTCAATATTTTCATTTCCAATTTTTCGATTTTAGCTCTACTATTTTCTGTGCAAAAAAGTACTAGGTCATCTGCATACGCAAAGATCTTTGTATTATAATTATCCACTATATCAAAAACTGAATTTAACATAATTAACCATAAAAGGGGACCACTATTACTGCCCTGCGGGCAGCCTTTTCCAATATTGAGTGGTTCATTTCGAGTTTTAGATGAAATATTTGAAAATACCTTTCTGTTTTCAGAAAACCAATGTATAAATTTATGATATAACTTGGAATTTTTAACTTTTTAGCTGACTTTATAATTATGTCGTAGGAAGCATTGTCAAATGCCCCCTCAATATCTATTGTTAATAAAATTAAGTGCTTGCCTATCCTTCTGTTATCCCTCACCAAACTTATAACCTCATGGAGCATATCTGGACCAGATTTCCCCCACCTGAAACCATATTGAAATTTACTAAGGTTTGATGATTCTTGAAAGTAATAAAAAGTTCTGCTTACCACACACTATTTTATCTAGTATTTTTCCCAATATATTTAACAAAGAGATGGGGCGAATGGAATTTATATTAGAAGGATTTTTATTGGGTTTGCGTAGAAAGATAATCCGACTTATCTTCCATCTCTGAGGAAAGTATCCTAATTTTAGACACGCATTATATAGATTTACCAGAATTTGAGGAAATAACTTAAACAAAAAGTAAATTGGATTTCTCATAATCCCATCAGGCCCTGGAGCCTTTTTCCCCCCCCCCCCCCAATATTTTTTAACGCTAATAATATTTCATATTCAGTGATAGGTGGAAAGTCTATTTTTTCCAGAATACAAGCTGTATTTTCCCAATCTATATAATCGCTTGTACTAAATTTTGTCTTAATATAATACTCGAAGCTTTCTTCAGCAGTCTTAGTGTAAGAATTATCAATTTTTTGAAATGATGCGAAGGAGAATGGTCTACAGATTTTTTTATTAACTATTTTATATGGTGAAGTGAAAGGATTATTTAGTGATACTTTATTAAACAAGTTTCTGTAATATTCATTTTTAAATTTTCTGATTTCTCTCTTATAAAATGCCATTGACCTTTGAAATTCAATAAATCTTGCTATTCTCAAATTTTGGTCATTTGTAGTACCTTTATACAATCTCTTAAGAGCCATTGTCCTTTTTTTTAATATATCCAATCTAGGATGCCACCAAGGGTTATATTTCCCATTACTTCTGGTTTGTGTGACTTTCTTCTTACATAACGATAGACAGCATTTCTGAATATTCTTCTCAATTATTGAGACCTGGCGATCTATATCCTCACTATTTATTGTTCTGACATCCATTAATCTAATATCATCAAAGTGTTTCGAACATTCTCTTAAATATTTTTTTTTTTATAATTTAAATTTACCTTATATCTAATTGGGCAGTCATGATATTGATCGTTTTGAGAAGTAAGACTTAATGTCAATGATATCACAATATGATCACTCAGGCTCAAGAAAGGGTTAGCCCTCCATTCCAAATTTCCAAGTATATTGGCAGAACTAAAAGTGAAGTCTATAAATGATTGTGTCCTATCGTTATCAAAAGTACTCACATTGGGATCGGATACCAGCATCAAATTATTCGAAAATACAAAATCATTAAGACTATCCCCTCGACTGTCTGTCACATTCCCCCCAAAAAGACTATTATGGGCATTAAAGTCCCCGATAATAATATTATTATCTAAGTATTTCCTAACATTATTTGTTAGGTTTATTATTAGATTTGTAAAATAAGAATCATTTTGGTTTGTGTCTATGGGGGCAACATAACAGTTAATAATCTGGACCCTCAAAACATCCGACAAAGTAACCTGGATCCCTATATGATAATCTGAAACATCAAAACAAAAAATATCATATTTGGGATTGACAAAAGTTATTATTTTATCATTTTTACTGATAATCCTATGCCAAGATTGTAATTTATTAATACATTTATCAGGCGGAGCTTCCTGGATTAAAATAACATCCGCCTCCAATTTTATTGCACAATGTATTAAATTCTCAACCGCCATATAACCCCTCCCCACATTTTGTGAAAAAATCTTTATAGACATTTAGATATGATATATATATTAAACAAATTTGATATATACAGTGCGGCAAATAATTTTTAAGACTCGCGCTAGATAAAGGCCAATAGCAGAGCCAGTTATGAAATTGCGCATGCGTATATATATTCGAAGCCTTATCTAGCGCGTGGCTTTGTTTCAGCCATTTTGGTTAACTCTTTAAAAACATACAGGCGATTTTTGAAAAGTAAATTTTTTTGTTCGTCGGAATTCTGAGATGGAACAGAGAGCGGCCATTAAATTTAATGCAAAACTTGGTAGAAGTGCATCGGAAACATATATTTTGATGAAGCAAGTTTATGGTACGTTATGTTTGAGTAAATCAAATGTTTTCATTTGGCACAAACGTTTTTCGGATGGAAGAAATACGCTAGAAGATGATAAGCATACTGGACGACCAAGTTCTTCAAAGACACCAGAAAGTATAGAAAAAGTGCGAGAATTTGTTGAAAACAATGATGGCAGAGGTTTTACACATCAACAAAGAAACGATTCGAACCATTCTGCATGAAGATTTAGGTAAAACTAAAGTCTGTACTAAATTTGTTCCACACACTTTAACGGGCGAGCAGAAATCAGTGTGAATTGCACATTGCAGGGACATCATTTCTGCCTATGAAAATAATTCAAACTTCCTGAAATCAATTGTTACGGGTGATGAAACATGGTGTTTTCAGTTTGACCCAAAGACAAAGCGCCAAAGTGCCGAATAGAAGTCAAAAAAACTCTCCACAAGCCAAAAAAACGCGAAAAGTGCCATCAAAAATCAAAACAATGCTGATTACCATTTTCGATAGTAGAGGTATTATCCACAAAGAATTTGTTCCCGCTGGACAAACCATTACTGGAGAGTATTATTTAAACTTTTTGAAACGTTTGATTGCCAGAATTCGTCGCATTCGTCCAGAATATCGCGATGAAGACAGTTGGTGTTTGCTGCATGATAATGCACGAGTCACTCCTCACTCATTGTTCGTCGCTTTTTGGCCAAAAATAACGTCTGTGTGTTGAATCATCCTCCGTACTCGCTTTATTTAGCACCATGTGACTTTTATTTATTTCCAAAAATAAAATTGAAGTTAAAAGGTTGTTTTTTTTTATGATATCCCGACCATCCAGAGAGCTGCGACGAGCACTTTGGAGGCGATTCCTCAAAGTGGCCTGCAAGAGGCATTTAATTCCTTATTAAATCGTTGTAACATATGTATTGAATCCAGAGGGGATTATTTTGAATAAAAAAATAGTAGAAATTGAATTAGCTTGTTTATGTTTTATTTTACAAACCCATTCTTAAAAATAATTTGCCACACTGTATATAACCATCCCGAGATCCACAATCAAAATAAGTGAAATGCCAAAAAGGGCTGATAATATATGATTGTGGAGAGTAATTTCAATACTTTTTAAAAAATAATAATCACAATCAAAAGAAAGAGATAAACAAAAAATTTTTTGTGTATATATTATAACAGAGTAGATATCATTAAAGATTGATATTAATACACAAACGCACAAAATTATATGAAACCATAGGCCTTCCAAGCTTAGCTCGGACTTTTTTGGCAAACCAATTATTAAAATCAAAAACAACCCCAAAAGCTCCTGCATGGCTATGAAAGGGATATTAATATGTGCAAAATCCAGCTGTTTCACCCAAAAGATATACATAGGTTGTGATTGAGCACAAAAATTAATATAAATTGATGATCTACCAAAGGTGCTTTTCTGTTTTTTTGAAAAAAGGATAACCAATAAACAAATAAAAATTCCACAACTACCCTGTATACTATAGTATTAAAACTAATATGTTCAATAGTTTTAATTATTAACCAATAAAAAGGGCTTGCTGAAAACCAGACATAATAAGGGAAATGAAATTGTGTGTTTCTCAGAGTAGTTTTTTGTCTCTTTGAGGAGATAATGATAAAATTATAAGATAGCACAAATATATTTGGTAGGCTCTTAAGAAAAATATTTATATGGATAAAAGTATCAAACATTACCAAATTATGTAAGCCCAAATTAAAATAAGCACATAAAGGTATGTAAAGTAATAGGTTTCCGAGGGTATATTTTAGCTTTTTTGATAAAGATAATAATATAACTGAAGTCAATCCAAAATTATTTTTTTTACATATTTGAAATAGGCAATTGTAACCACAATCAAAAGAATTACAAAGAATAAATATTTTAAATCAGCATATGCCCAAAAGAGAAGGTAAAATAGTATGTTTCCGAGGTCAGGTTTTAGCCTTTTTGTGAAAAATAATATTAAAATGAGAATTTTTCCAAAGATATTTTTTTTGACACATGAAAAGAAGGCTAATACATATGAAAAGCCATGATAAGTCAAAAAAAATAAATTTAAATTTATAGTATATACAAAAAGGGAAGTGAAACATTAGGCTGCCAACACTAATTTCATGCTTTTTTGAAAAAAAAAAATCTAAAACAGAATACCTTCCAAAAATATACTGTAGGTATATGTAGAAACAATATATATGCTTATAAAATAAAAGTATTTCAAAAATTATTAAGAATTTCTCAAAATTAAGACATAAAGGTATATTAACCACTGAAAAGGGAGATAAGGTGATCAAGTGCCACCTATGTAAAAATCGATATTGATCTAATTCCATCAATAGAAATAGGTATATAAAACCCAATTTCCCCAATTTAAACATAAATTTAGTATCTATAATATTCATAATACATAAGATCTTTATAAATATTGTAAGACTATCATTGTACAAGCAAATGCCACCATTGTTTTTAACTATTAATTGAGAATGTTTTTGAACTCCAAGTAAATTTAACTTAATCTGTAACATAAACTATTTCTTTTTTCAGAAGACTTACCCTATGAAGGTAACTGGGGCATTTGAAACTTAATGCGTTGTGCTTTACTTCCAGTTTTAATGCTGGATTTCTTCCATTGGCTCTTCTGCAGTTAACACATTCAGCCTCTTTCTTACAGTCCTTTGATAAATGGTCTTTCTCTCCGCAATTTCCACACGTCTTCTCTTCAATCTCGCACCCTCTAGTTTTATGAAAGTCCAGGCATTTTGTGCATCTGTTAACCAAGAAAATCTCCTCCCATTTTAATGTTCTCCAACCAAATTTCAATCTTAAAATTCCATTTTCCATTACTGATTTTTTCTTTAGTTCTGCGAAAGATTTTGGATCTATTGAACACAACCAATCTATTTTATTATATTTGTTTTTTCTTGAACTAAATGGGTTTATTGTATATTCGTTTAATTGTAAGCTTTCTTTTACATAGTCAATTAAGTCTTCTTTTGTAAATTCTTCTTCGATATTGAATATTTTTATTGTAGGAATTCTATCCCTTGGGATCCTTGGCTTTAGAGTTTTATTTAATGTTTCACTTTCTTTCATATATCCAATCATTTTTTCCGCATTTTCCTTAGTAGGCACTTCGATTGTACAGCCATTTTTGTTTGGAGTAATATTTTCTCTCTCAATTTCTAACATTTTAAGAGAGATATTCTTCTTTACATAAGTAATAATTCCAATATTCTCAGGTGCTTTTCCCTCTACAATGATCTTCCCCATTAATTTCTGGAGAGGTTCTTTATTTGCTATTTGAGAACTAGTGTTTGTTTTCAGAACTTGACTATATGTCCTTTCATTTTTTTCCATAAGATTTTTTAACTTATAATCGATTTTACTATTATTTTCCTCCATCATTTCCCTTGTTTCCTTCACCAATGCCTCCATCCTTTCACCAAAATCAATCTTCATATCTTCTATCATTTCCTTTTGTGATTTTGCGTTATATTCCAAATTTTTGTTTAGATTAATTAATTCCAGATTTTGTGGCAAAATTTTCATAAAATCCATCAAATCATTCTGAATTAAAGTTACCATCTTTTTCTGCGATTCCGCTCTACTTGATTTACAATTAATGAAATTTGCGATGTTTTCAATCAAACTGTTCAACATAGGAAACATTTTTTTTTTGTTTCTTCAGAAATTTCCATAACTTCCATTATAATTTCTATTTGTTTAACAATGAATATTTCATACTATGCGAAATTTTTAAAAGTTTTTCTCTATTTTTCCTTATGCAAATATTCCCAAGATTAACTTTCAACAAATTTGTTTCTTCTTTTTTATCAAATTTTAGGCTTAGTAACTTCTACCTTTTTTTTCGTAGTTTTCTACTTTTATAAAAAAAAATTAAAACATATAAATAAGAGAAATTATTCAAATATATATATACCTACTGCTTTTATATTCCAAAAAGTGAAAACACAGCAATTTTAAGGTAAGAAAGTATTTTTTTTGCAGAGCTCTTTTCACGCGATGTTTACCGCTCGCGATCTGCGCGCAGACTTATACGTCCAAACTTTTTGAAAACAGGCAATATAAATTTTCCTCATATTATATATAATTATAGGATAGAGTTAGTCTTTTTGCCAAAGAATATTTGAAGAAATAAAGGATATATAGATGGAGGGATGGTTATTGTATTATTTTATATAATTCTATTGTGTATATGTTCCTTCACTTGTTTATTTATTTATTGTTATTATTATTATTTATTTATTTATTTATTTATTTATTATTGTCATTATCATTTTTTTTTTAGTGAGAAGCGCATTTTTGGTAATGCATATCTAAATTATTTTATAACCGGACATGGGCCCTTCCCCTCATATTTTCATCGATTCAAGATAAAAGCACCTTCCTCATGTATGTGTAACCATCCTATACCTGATCACTCTCTTTTTTTTATTTTTTGTTGTGATATGTGTGTGGATATAAAGGCTTGGGTATAATTGTATTTTTGTATATAATTGTGTATGAAAAAATATGTAATATGAATATATGAAAAAATAGTACAAATGTAACATTGTACTGGGATAAGGTGCATAAATTAAGAAAAAGGCATCTCCTTATCGTGCAACTGAAAGTTGCTGATGGCTGGCGCCATCTATCGGAATAAATATCAACTATTCTCGTTGATTTTTAATTATTCCAGAATTGGCCAAATACCCATTCTTGATTAATCAAGAAAAGCTAACCACGGACGCGTTTCGGGCTGTTGGCCCTTATCAGCGTGGTGCAAGCTGTACCTCAACGACCGCAATTCTGGCCTTAACTACCCGTTTCATGATTTTTCAGGATGCTTTAATGACCAATTTTTTGGTCGTTGAGGTACAGCTTGCACCACGCTGATGAGGGCCAACAGCCCGAAACGCGTCCGTGGTTAGCTTTTCTTGATTAATCAAGAATGGGTATTTGGCCAATTCTGGAATAATTAAAAATCAACGAGAATAGTTGATATTTATTCCGATAGATGGCGCCAGCCATCAGCAACTTTCAGTTGCACGATAAGGAGATGCCTTTTTCTTAATTTATGCACCTTATCCCAGTACAATGTTACATTTGTACTATTTTTTCACATTGTGTAGCGTCCTCACGCAATTCTGGCCTTAACTACCCGTTTCATGATTTTTCAGGATGCTTTAATGACCAATTTTTTGGTCGTTGAGGTACAGCTTGCACCACGCTGATGAGGGCCAACAGCCCGAAACGCGTCCGTGGTTAGCTTTTCTTGATTAATCAAGAATGGGTATTTGGACAATTCTGGAATAATTAAAAATCAACGAGAATAGTTGATATTTATTCCGATAGATGGCGCCAGCCATCAGCAACTTTCAGTTGCACGATAAGGAGATGCCTTTTTCTTAATATATATATATATATATTTTTTTTTTCCTGATCTAAAGTTTAGATTTGGATTTTTATCTCCTTTATCATTGTTCCTTCCCCTTCATTAATGTTATAACTACTGCTATATCTCTAGAGATATTTGTATATTTTAAAATTATATGTAATAAAGTTAACTGTCGTTGGGGCCCCTTCTTGTGCGCCCTTGAGTGTCCTAGTGGAGCCAGACTTGGGGTCATCTTTCCCCGCTGATAGATCTAAAAAAAAATTAGATATGTCGTATACAAATGCAGACTGCCATTGGGGATGCAAGGGCTTTAGCCTATATCATCCCTTGCCCAGTCTATTGACTGTGCAAAATTTCTACTCTGTGTAGAGCTGGACAGAAGAAGAGGGGGTGTTAATTACTTCGATATACTTGGCGTTGGTTGTAGATGGTTGCTGTTTTTGTTGGAGATGGCAATATTTTGCCATGAGGGTAGATTGCTACGGTGTGATGAGTTAACCAGGTAGTTCCAGTCAGTGTCAGAAAGTAGAGGCTGCAGGGCTAAAGTCTTGTACTCCAAGTAGTGTTTGTAGCCTGTGTAGAGCTGGACATAAGAAGAGGGGGTTGTTGTTGTCGTGTCCAAAGAAGTCCCAGATGTCTCCTTGCATCTCCATCACTGCAGCAGCAATATCCACTATCTTGGGTATGTAAAGCTGCTGCTCTGGGTCTAAGTCAATTTTCTGCAAGGCTGCGGCCATTGCTGGGCATGAGAATATGTGAGTAGGTGTTAGTTCCACCACAGGACAGTTGTTGCATGCTCTATAAGTTCTTGTGCCATCTGGATGTAATGCCATTCCTTTATAGTGTTTTTTTCTAAGTCTTGTTATAGTTTTTGTCAGTTTTCTCTCTGAGTTTATTTCACATATTTGATCTATTCTTATTTTTTGTTTGATTATCTTGTATTTTGACAAAGCATCAGCGTCAAATACTGACATTTGTTCTTTCCTTTGGGTCAGATTTCTGGCTTCCTTTGCCAATTCATCTGCCATTTCATTACCCTCGATCCCAACATGGACAGGAATCCATTGTAGAATGCAGTTCTTCTCCAAAGGTAAGTAATGAGTTTAAACAAGGTAAAATCCTCTGGAGTAACTTGGTAAAGAAAACATTCAAGACAAAGAGGATGAGTTTCTTTTCTATGAACATGCGTTCGAGCTTTCGGGCATAATGTCGCCCTTCAACAGGAATAAAACTACAAATAGAATCAAGATACGTCTATATATATACAGGTGATTAGCATAAACAAGAAAACTATTATTTTTAGAGAGATAAAATTTAAGTTTTATGTATGATATACAAAACAGGAATCATGAGGGGCGTGGAGCCCGTAAGCTTGCAACCCGTGCATTTCAATAAAAAGATTCTCTTCGTTTTATAGCTATTTACAAAACAAAACTGGTAATAGGAGAAATGTAATTATGTTAATATATGGTTTAATCTATTAGTAAAGAATCTATAGGTTGTTGTGTGAACAACTTATGTAAATATTTCATTATAAAGTTCCGAAATATCAATGTGCCTATTGATGCTATTATATTTCAGAGATAGCAGTGCCTCTACAACCAATCTTTTATATTTATGCTGAATGTTAGAAAAATGCGAACGGGGTTCTATTGTATTAAAAGTATGTCCTGTGTTTGAAATGTGCTGGGCTATGAGGGATCTAGGGTCATTATTTATGATATTTCGGATATGTTCATCAATTCTGTCTTTTATGTGTCTACCAGTTTCACCTATGTATAGGCTAGAGCAATTATTACATTTTAATGAGTAGACTGCATTATTGAAGTGTATGGGTTTTAGGGGGAAACTGTTTTTGGTGATAGGGTTTCTAAGTAATGTGCCTGAATTAGGAGTATTGGAGTAGAAGGTGCGGATACCAAAGTTTTTTAGATAATTGGATATGTTGAGGCTCTGAGGGGAAAAAGGAATAGTGCAAATAGATTTATAACTATGATTAACGGCTGTTTGTAAAGGGTTATGAAAGTGTCTCAAAATAAAGTTTTTTGGATAGCCCAATGATAATAAATGTGATAATATGGTATTTGTTTCCTGCTGTTTTGATATTTTTGTGGTACAATGAGTAAATATGCGTTTAGTTAATGTTTTGACTGTATTAATTTTATGACTAAGTGGGCAGTACGAAGAAAAATGTATGTATGATGGAAAGAATGACGGTTTGTAATAAACACTTGTGGTGTATCTATTATCAATTTTTGTGATAAGTATATCTAAGAAAGCTAAAGTATTATTGGTCTCTATTTCAACTGTAAAACGTATATCTTGGTATAGATTGTTTAATGTGGAGAAAATGTTATCAAGTGAACTGGTTTTGACTATTGCAAAGATGTCATCAATATATCTGTGCCATGATAAAATATCTATGTGGTATTGTTCAACTATATGCTTATCTATATGGCGCATAACAATTTCTGATAGTGGGGAAGATAGCGGGCTACCCATAGGTGTACCTTTTGTTTGTTTAAAGTATGCCTGATTAAAGTTAAATATACTGTTATCTAAACTGATTCTGATCAAGGATATTAATCTGGAAATGGTGTTATTGGGGTAAATGTGATCTGATAAGAACTGTGTGGTACAATCTATGATAAGTTGATGGGGTAGACTGGGGTATAAATTCACCACATCGAAGGATACCATGATGCTATTGGGTAGAACCGGTGACTGTTGGATGTGGTTCAAGAAATCCGGAGTAGAAGATATGGATGCCGTGGCTCCACCATCCCTGAGCATAGGAGAAAGTAACCTGGCCAGGAAGGTGGACAAAGGGGCTGCAGGGGATAAATGGTATACTATTATAGGTCTAAGTGGAATATTGTCTTTGTGCAATTTTGGCAGGCCATATATGTATGCTTTCCCATAAATGTTCGACATAAAGGACTTGCATTCTTCCGTGGTGATGGATTTTTTCTTTACAAGAATATTAATTTCTTTTTTAAATTTAATGATGGCTAAATTCTCTTCCTGTGAGGAAATAGGGGTGAAAATAAGGGGATCATTCAATATTGCATTCATTTTGGTTGTATAATCCTTGGTGTTCATGATGACCGTTCTTGAGCCTTTATCAGATTTTGTAATGACAATGTCTTTATTTCTAGAGAGGGACTGGATTAACAATTTGTTGTTATTGTGGCTGTTATCCTGGATTGAGTTATTAAGAACTGTTGAGACATGTTTCCTGATCTTGTACTTCTCTTGGTGGTTTAGGCGGGTGATGGATGATTCTACGCCTGCGATAATTGAAATACGGTCAGGTTTAGATGGAAATTTAAATTTAAGACCTCGTGAAAGGATATTGAACTGTTCTACAGAAGGTTGGAAATTTGACAGATTAACTATTGTATCTTGTTGGTTTTTGGGGTGAAATTGAAGATTGTACTTTTTTGACCAATAAGAAAGTTTATCTTAAGAAAGAAATCTGTATATTATGATTCCTTCTGCTTGATGCAGGGATGGTTGGTTCAGGCATACATCAAGGGCTTTCCAGATAGCTGTCAGTTCACAAGTGAAGTTTGATGAAATCTTTCCTGCTCCTTTTTTGATTTTGATGTGTGTTCCATCTTGGAGTATTATGTTAATTCCGGACCCTCCATTACTCAGGGTAAGGTCTGATGATCCATCTGTGTACGCTAATAAATAATTTCTCGGATCATATATATCAATTGTGTCAAGTCCTTTCTTTTTAAGTATGATTTTGTTCTCTTTTTTTATTGCAGGGTTCTTTCAGGTTGAGATTGATTATATTTGATGGTAATGGGGTAGGAACTGTTGGTTCTTCTTGAATTTGAAAGTCTTTGTGTTTCATGTTTATATATGTGTGCCCTTTCTAATAATGTTGTCGTACTGAAGTGTTGAAGATCTTTTAAGTCTTTCTTTTTGTGTCCAATCCCACGTGATCACCAAATGATTTTATACAAATGAACTAGTTTTAACATTCTCCCACCAATTTTGACAAATAAATGGTCAAAATTAAATCGACAACTATTTACACTTGAAATGAAACGTTTACATCATTTAACAACTATATATGTCAGGCAATTTACTTTCTCTCTCATTCCTGCTTTTGTAAATCCTGAGAAAACTCTCAGGCTCTCTCCTCAATAAGTCGGATTTTGGATTTAGAATCAACTTTTCCGATTGGTATTTCACTTTATTAGATGCTATCTTAAGAGGATATAAACGCTGAATTGCTCCGACCAGGATACCCGTCGATGTTTCAACATGGGCCACCCTTGCTATCCCATCTTTACCAGAAATAAGCTTTACTACTCTGCCTTTAGGCCAAAACATCCTTTTAACATTTTCCAAACCAATTAACACAATATTTCCTATTTTTAGTTGTCTTTGGTTAAAATTTTCTGATTTTGGAATTAAAGTGCCCAAATATTCTTTCAAAAACTTTTGCTTCAATTCTTTTCTTAGTTGCCCTAGTTTTCTATACTTCACATGCAACATTTCTGGTTTTAAATTTTCAAGTTCCGGGAAGCTGGGTTCTGGACCATTTTGAAGAAACTCGTTGGGTGTTAAGGGCCTTAGATCATTGTCATCTTTAGAGACATAGGCGAGGGGACGATTATTGAGGAGATGTTCTATTTCACATTTTCTTTTCACAACAATTTGAATAGACTTGGCCAATCTAGCTCCCAGCACCATAGTCCAATTCTAGTCGAGGGATTGTAATCCTTTTTATTGGCGCCAATCTTGCCTTACTCCATATCAAAGTTATAATATTTTTTTCATTTTCTTAAATAGGCGACTGCTCCATAAGCTACTCGACTGGTGTCACAAAAGATGAGGCGGGAGGCCTCCGACTGGCCGCCGAGGAGATTTTCATCCCCAACTTTTTTAGGTTGTACCCCTTTATGGCAATGAAGGTGCAGAGGAGGGGATGTCCTTGGCGAGGGCCTCCATGCCGCGGCGGACTACGCACCGGGAGGATGCGACGAGAAGTGTGGCTGGCTGGTGTTGGTAGGCCGGTTCGGATTCAAGGGGCAGTTATCCCGACGGTGGCCCTGCCGTCCACATCTGGAGCATTTGATCCCGAACGCCAGGAACGCGGGGAGGGTGTTGCCTTTTCTGGTGATGTCCAGGCGGGTCGGCAGATTCTGCAGGGATACGCCATCGTTCAGGAGGAGAAAGGCCTCTCGGCGGCCGTCCGTATAGGAGTAACCCTCCACCGTCAGCCGGATGGGGACGATGGAGGTGACCTTGCCGTACGGCTTGAGGGCCTCTATGATGGTGGCATCCTCCACGAAGAAGGGAAGGTTGCCGATTGTCAGTTTTTCCGCCCTCTTCCTGAAGGGAAAGGCCCTGAGGGTTGTGCCTTCGATGACGAGGCCTCTCTCGATGAGGCGTTCCGCCAGGGCCTTGGTGGACAGGCCCACCAGAACGTGTCCGTTCATCCTTGATAGTTGATGTGCTGCGGCCCACCAACCAGCTCGTCCACTGCCCTGAGATAGTGGATGGGCGCGAAGTCCGGGCAGAGCTCGACGTAGAGGCAGTTGTCTGTGGAGCGGGTCTGCCGTGCTCTGGCATCGGCGATGTCAGTCCGGGTGGCTCTGGACTCCTGCATCAGCGGGGTCCTCCCCGCCAGCGGCAGGCACCCAGCCGTCGCCTCCTCAACAGCATCGGTAACCTGGCCGATATTCCAGGATGGTGCCCTTCCGGGGACGGCCTAGGTCTGGCGCTCCGGCACCAGCGCTGGTAGATGGTGTCTGAGGCGACGAAGGAGGATACCCGCCAGGACACGGTAGCCGGCCGAGGGCAGCGATATGAGCCTTTAGCCGCTGAAGCCGCGACCGCCGCGGGTCTTCGGGACCAGACAGATGGAGCTACGCCGCATGGATGGTGGCAGGGTGCCGCGGAAGTGGGAGGCCGTGAACACAGCCACAAGGCTCCCGCGAAGAAGACCACAAAGGCAACTAGGAGCTCGCAGGGCAGACCGTCCCAGCCTGGGGACCTTCCTCGAAGGAGACGGGAGATGGCGGCGGCAAACTCGGGCAAGGTGATATTTTCCCTGTGGAGGGGGTCTCCTCATCGATGTCAAGGGCGATGGTAGTCCCCTCAATGAAGACCGCGCCAGCAGTCGTACACAGTCCGCGTGGGCAAAGCGAGGCTGGAAAATATCGTAGGTCCTACGCCGCAGTTCAGGATCATCAATGACCGCGCCGTCCTCGTTTCTGATGGTAACAGCTGGGCGGCGGTGACTCACAAGGCGCGCGAGGTCCGGGAGGGATGGATAGTCGGCATTGATCGACGAGGCCTCAAGCTGCGCCCTGATGAGGCGTTGAGCTCTGCCGATGTAGCTGTCATCACAAGTGTAGTGGCGAGGAATGTGGAGTGATCGAGCCTCCGCGAGCAGGCCGACCTTGATGAGCGACCAGCGGTCCCATAACCGAGACGCATCAAGCTGGGATAAGTCCTCCTCAATCTCCACCAGATAGTTATTTAAATGCTCTAGGACCAGCCCAGAGCGGAGCATAGCGACCACGCGAGGTTGGGAGGGGCGGCTGGAGGGAGCAGCATCATGCGAAGATCGGAGAGGTTGTAGAACGTGGTCGCATAAGATGTTGTTCTCCCCAGGAAACGCGCTGTAACGAGGATCCTTTCGATATTATACAAGGAATATCAGTATTGTATTTTTGATTATCCTCGAACGACAAATTAGTCAAGTCATATTCTTTGATTCAATATAATCTCTAATCAAAGGAGTTTTGGCCAAACAGTGAACACAATTGTAGAAAGTAGTTTTGTAAGCTTGTATACTCAATAGTAATATGATATTGTATTGAATAAATTTTTGTATAAATTATTTTATTTAAAAATGTGAACCATATCTCTGAACCGTGTGTTAAAATTGGAATGTAGGAGTGACAATTTAACTTTCCCATTTTTGCAACAAATTCCAAGAGGCTTCAACTGGCTAATAATATTATTATTGTTTTGTTTTTTTTGTTCTTGAAGTTGTTCGAGGTGGCGGGAGATTTCGTATTGAAGGCTGGGATATTTTTCCTCCTGTTCTTGGACTTTGATTTTTCTTGAAAACCCAGATCTTTTGAAGATGGTTGTAATAATTTTTCCATTTCGGGATCCGACCTGTTATCGCATTCTTCAACTTTTTCTGAATGCGAAGTTGTCATCGACCATTCAGAATTGTTGTTGACATTTCCTCTTCGTCATCGCTGGGCCTTTTGGTTAGGAAGGTTTCCGCACCTGGACGTCCCGCCAGGAAGCGGCCGATATTAAGGATCTTATCTTATTTTGCTTCTTTATCCTGAACGATGTTCTCCGCTATCCCGTACCGGGTGATGATGGGAAACCTCCGACTGGACGGCGGAGGAGATTTTCACCCCCATCTTTTTTAGGTTGTACCCCCTTATGGTAATGAGGGTGCTGAGGAGGGGGATGTCCTTGGCGAGGGCCTCCATGCCCCCGGCCTTGTCGAGAAGGGCGGCCATCACCGGGTCGAAGCCCGTGTAGAGCATGTGCTCCCCGTAGGCCCCGTACTCGGTTGTGTGCCGGGGCATGTGCTCCGCCAGGGGGGCCTCCAGCCATTTGGTCCCATCCACCTGAGGTGCCCCTTTTTTTATTAATAAGGGTTATTTGAAAAAAAAAGTTTTATTTGTCATTATCTTAAGCGGGCGTGAGTAAGTATTTGTTATCCAAGCATGAGATTCCTTGTTTTTCACAATGATTAAGCACCTAGCTATTCTAAGGCCGTTTGAATCAGCTTATTATTTTATTCAATAATATATTTGCCGTCATTCGTCTCAATTTCTACTTTGACCAGTTTGACTGAAAGCCCTGGAATTCTAAATTTCTTACTTTTATGTAAATTTTCCCTTAAATTTTGGATTCATAATTTTATCATATTCTATCTGTTCGACTTCACAATTTTTGCTTCAATTCTCTTCAAGTCTTTCCAGGATGAAGGTTTTGAAGTTAGATTTCATTACAACAAACGTCTGAGAAAAAGCTTCCATTTTGATCTCAATTTCTATATATCTGATCACATCAAGATTTTTTTCCATCTGGACCATCACAAATGGTGTTGCATTTATTTATTTCTGCTCCTATATATATATGTTATATTCTTTGGTAACTTCTGGAAGATGTTTTACCCTTGAAATATTAGTCTTTGAGTTTATTTTACATTTTAATCTATAAAGTAATACTTAAAACCTCCCCGCATAAGTTTCTTTTTTGTGAAAATCAATATTAATTTCAAAGAGAAATATGTACTATTTCTAACTTTTTGGATGACGTATGAAAAGGTTGAATATATGAAGAGTAATGGTCTATATATGATAGGATGACGTATGAAAGGGTGAAAATGTGAAGAGTAATGGCGAACGGAAAAATAAAAGTGTCCAGGGGCGGGAATCGAACCCACAACCTTCTGCTTACCGGGCAGGTGCCATGTCCACTAGGCTTATTTTATTATTTTAATCTATTAACTACGGTAGAGTTGACTACTTTTGTCTGAGGCTGGTGTGAGCTAGTCAATAAGTGTTTTACACCATTATTCACTAGGAAATGTTTAAATCTATTACTTGTATAAATGCAGGAGCCCTATCAGTTGAAATAGATTCAGGTTTGATGGTTTGAAATAAGGTCTTTAAACATGTGATATAAGTGTCAGTATTTGTATTTTTACTATCAAATGTCCATAAATACCTGCTGTGATGGTCAATAAGCATGTGAATGCAATGCTTATTAGAACCATAGTTGTGTAGACCACCTAAGTATCAAGAGAAATAATCTGACCTGGGTGAGTGGCTATTGGCATTGCTTGTAGGGATCCACAAATGGTCCTTTTGTCTCTATTTTCATTTAATTGACATATTTCAGTGTTTTACATATTGAGTTATATCATGGGTCATGTTTGGCCAATAAATATTTGGAAGAATAATTTTTGTCATTTGTGTAATTCCTATATGTCCATGATTTAAATGTACTTTTTCAATTAGCTTTCCTCTCAGAGTTATTGGTACATAGGCTCTAACAAGTCCTTTTTTAAAAAATAGGATAAATGCCATTTTGTATTTTGAAGTTTTTGGGTGGTAAATCCTGTGATTTTTAGTGTTCTTTTATTTCTTCTAATGATATATAATGTGAAATGGGTGATCTAGACAGCATATCTGCTTCAGTATTTAGAGTGCCTTTAATATATTTAATTTCAAAGTCATATTGGGATAATAGTAATGACCATCTTAATAATCTATTAGTTGGATTTTTAAGTGATTTTAACCACTTTAAAGGCATATGATCTGTACGTAAAATAAAATGTTGATTTTGAATATATGGATGGAATCTTTTTATTGCTTCTATGATGGCTAAAGTTTCAATCTCTGAGACAGTATAACTTTTCTCACATAAGGGTGCAATCTTCTAGAATAGAATGCTACTGGATGCCTTTATTATTGGGTTGTTTTAAAACTGTTCCTACATCTATTGTTGAACCACCAGTGACAAGGTTTGTCAGTGTCATAGATATGAAGAATTGGTTTGATATTAGAGCAGATTTAAGTGTTTGAAAAGCTATTCCTGCTCTTCTGCCCTTTCCAAATTTTATTTTTCTGTAAAAGAAGTCAAAGGATCTCTAATTTGTGCATAATTTGAAATGAATTTATTATAAACGTTGATGGATCCTAAAAAAGCTTGCTATGATTTAATATTGTTTGGTCTAGGTAGGTTTTAATGGCTTCTAGATCAGGATTATTAGGTGTGTAAGTTCCTGACTGTATTTGATATCCTAAAAATTCTATTTTTGTGCGCAAAAATTGGCATTTAGCAAAATTCAATTTGATATTCTCCTTTTTAAAAATTTCAAAAATATTTTCAAGTTGTTCAAGATGTTCTGAAATACTTGAAGAGTGAACAATAATGTCATCAAAATATTTTAAAGCATATTCAATATTGTATTTAGTAAAAAGTGATCTTGTAGTTCTTTGGAAAATTGATGGAGCATTTTATAGTCCATAAGGAAATCTGTTCCATTCATAGCAGCCTGTTTGAGTAACAAATGCTGTTTTATATTTATCTTCTTCTTCTATTGAGAGATGCCAGTATGCATTAGTAATATCTAAGGTTGTAAAAATTTGAGATTTTGCTAACCTATCAATTAAGTCTTCAATTAAAGGAATTGGTTTATGTTCTGCTTGTGTAATATTATTTAATTTTCTATAATCTATACAAAATATTGTTAGGTGGTTGGGAATATCCGATTTTTTATGAACTAAAAGACATGGGGATGTAAATGAACTATTTGATGGCTTAATTATATTGTTTTTACATAATTATCTTATTTGTTTTTGTGTCTCATTATTATTAGACTAGCCGAGTGACCCGGGCAACGCCCCCGGGTTTACCCGAAGGGCCCACAGAGACATTAAGAGTAGAGATAGTGACTTAAAAATTGCAATGGGTGCAATCTTATTTTACAAGAAGCATCATTTCAAATATAAGAGTGGGTAAAAATACTTTCTAACTATATATACATTCGGTTTGATCTTGTATGTTTATATATCAAAATGAGAATGGAATCATCCATAACAGACCTTATCATTAATGACATATTAGACAGCACAGTGCAAAAATGTAGAACATTAATGTATAGAGCAGTGGGGGAAATAGGTAAATAAAGAGAAGACCGATAACACTGGTCAACAATATTTTTGCCCAAGAGAACCTGATGGTGTTTCTAGTCTAACTTTTCATGCTGAACTAAAAAATCTAATCAGAAAATTTCCATCACCCATGGTTTTTGCGTGACAGCCTTTTTTTTTTTTTTTGGTATTGGGATAAATACAGAAAAAATGCAAAAAAATGTTACGTAAGCATTTTTGCATAAACCTTATTACATTACACTGGTTTATCAAAAATTATTTTTCTTTGTCCCAAAAGAAACAGCATCATATCTAAATTTAACTCTTTGTGCTGATTCCAAATATACCATCAGTTATTTTCTATCACGCAAGATTTTTGAGATAAACCTACTTGAAATTTGGAAATGTTTCAAATATATAGGCCTATATGAACGAAATATATTTATTTTATTGAAAAGTAGTGACAGTGGACTTTCTTCTATACTTTGTTTGTGGTACATCCTTCTTGAGTGTCCAAGAGTAGTCAGCAAGCATACCGGGACTCCATTTACCTTGGTACCGCTTCTCCATGCTTGATATACCTTGATGAAACCTCTCACCATGCTCATCGCTAACAGCACCAAGATTGTCTGGAAATAAATCCAGATGTGAATGCAGGAAATGGATCTTGAGAGGCATGTTACATCCCAATGCCTTGTAGGAAAGCAACAGATCATTAACTATGTCTCGGTAATTTTCAGCCTTGACACTTCCTAAGAAGTTCTTGCAAACGTTTCTAAAGGAATTCCATGCTGCTTCTTCAACTTCATTCAAACTATTTTGAAAATTTTCATCCTGCAGCAATTCTCGAATCTGAGGTCCAACGAAAATGCCTTCTTTAATTTTCGCATCACTTATGCTAGAACATTTTTGTTTTAGGTAGGCAAATCCACTGGCATTTCGATCCATTGTCTTGACAAAGTTCTTCATTTATCCCAGTTTAATATGTAATGGTGGTAAGTAAATATTTCCTGAAACGATCAGGGGAGGATTTACAATATTTTTATGTTCTGGGGTAAAGATTTCACGGTTTAGCCAGCTTTTTTAATGTAATACCTTTCCCTATCTCTGCTATCCTACTCACACAGAAAGCAACAAAAATGTGTATATCCAAGCTGTGATCCACGCAAGAGAGCAATAACTTTCAAATCGCAGCATATTTTCCAACCGTATCTTTCATATTCTATTTTTTTCAAAAGCAGTTTCATGTTTTCGTAAGTCTTATTCATGTTGGATGCATGTGCTATTGGCACTGATGGGAATTTATTTCCGTTGTGAAGGAGAACAGCTTTCAAACTAATTTTTGAAGAATCGACGAATAAACGCCACTCTTCTGTATCATGGTCATGACCAAGCACTTCCATTAGACTAACAACATCAATGCAATATACTAAATCATTCTCTTGTTAAAAGAAGTCTTGAAATTCATATTGACGCTTGCGAAAAAGGCATACTTTTGTGCCTTTATGCAGCAGATTCCAGCCTTTTAACCTAGAGCCTAAAAGTTCACTCTGTTTTTTGGATAAATCTAAATCATGTACGAGGTCGTTCAAATCTCCTTGGGTTAACAAATGAGGTTCAGATGAAGCACCTGCTTCAAAATTTGTTTCATTCGACTGTTGCTCTCGTCTATCTGAATCATCGTCACTAAATATTACATTTTCAGGAGGCTGTGGCACAGGTAAAATATCACTATGAGGAACCGGTCTCATAGCAGAAGGCAAATCTGGATAGTCAACTGTATGTCTTGATTTGGATGTAATACCTGTAGTCTTTGTCAAAGAAAAATAACAGTCTGAAGAATGGTCTTTAGGTTCCCTCCATATCATTGGAACCGCAAAAGGCATATGACGTTCACCTTTAATCCACCCTATAAGACGTCGAGCACAAATTTCACAACAATGATGAGGATCCCAAGTCTTATTTTGGTCACCGACTTTACAGCCAAAATGAAGTTGATAGCACTTTTTGATAAGAAATGTAAAGTTTTGCCATTGAACTTTGAAAGTTAATTCCCCACAAATGTAACGGAAAACATAAGGAATATTAATGCAACGCCTCGGCATATTGACAGTCTAGTGCACACGATTTATAAAAGCAAATCGATAGAGAAGAATAAACTGATCACTTCAAATTTACCTGTCACTTCTGATTCAAATATATTAAACAAATCGTTAGGTTCAATTTAAATATATATATATTAAAACTGTTATTCAGCAAATAGCATTCCAGAGCTTGTCGTTATTTTTGAGTTGAAAGCAAAACAGATTGCATTATAAAATAAACATATTTAATTAAAAATTCAATAATTTTTTATTTAAATTAATATTTATGATTCTCAAAGAGAAAAAATTAATAACAAATAAAATAAAGCTTTCGGCTCCACCTATCAACTCTTCTCGTCAAAAATAAAGCGCTAGCTAATAATAATAGAAAAAATGGTTATCCTGCAACAACTATGGGTGATGGAAAACTTCTGATTTCGTTTTTTAATTCAGCATGAAAAGTTACATTAGAATCAACATCAGGTGTTCTCCGGCAAAAAAAAAAGTTTTTTTTTGTAGACCTGTGTAATCAAAATAATTGATAATAAATAGTGAATATTAGTGAATACAAAATTTAATTGAAGGTTAATGCAAAAAAATTCCCTTTCAGGTGAGAAACTATAGGCATTGGTGCTTATGCCTAAAAAAGTAAATAAAGTGAAGATCAAAATCGAAAAAGTTAAAACTAAATAGTTTATTAACAAACAAATACAAAAAAAAATCATTTCGGGTGAGAAACTATTAGTTAAATTTATTATAACTATATTCAAAATGGGAAAAAAAGACGTAGTAGTTATTTTGCTCCTCCACATTCTCATGTTTAATAAGCAATTTCTGGTGAGGAAATATAGCTATTGGTGAAATGTTCAAATAAATATATTTAAAGTAAAAAAAGAAACTGAAAATAAAATGCAATTCTAGTTTTCATATATCTGGGTTCAACTTTATATGTATTCTATCCAGAATTCGCACTTGATAAAAAGCCACATAGAGCTGTTCATGTGTAAACACAGGCTCTTGTAGCAAGAGACCCACTCTAGCAAAGGTTTGGCCATGAGCCTTTATTTATAGTCATAGTCAAACCCAACCTTAGTGGAAACTGATGCCTCTTCAGAATGAAGGGAAGGTTGTTATCAGAAGGAGCCAAAGAAGAACAAATAATACAAAAAGAACGTGTTTTAAAAACAAACAATTCGATGATGATACATAACAAATAAGATAAGCAACATTTGAAGGCAAAAAATCTACGATTGCAAAATCGAATAAATTAAAAATAAATAAATGTGATGAATTATCCTGTCGACTAAAAATGTGGTGAGGTCCTGTTGACTCTTGTAGAATCCTGTCGACTCTCGCTATACTGTGTTAACCGAGAGGAACAGTCAGGATGGGGAGTTTTCCAGTACCTCTCTGCACCTTGGGAGACCTTTAACAGTTCTCACAGGCAGTCGTGGTCGAGGCAGAGTGGAAAGCTTGGGAATGTCCACACAAAAAGCGAAGACACAGTTGCACTAGGAAAGTTCCGTGAACAGATAAAGGTTGAGCTAGGAGGGAAAGATGGAGATAAGAGTTCTTACTGGTCTACATGGTGGATGAGGAGGACCTTGGTGACAACCGACGAGGGCTTCCGCTGATGGTGAAGTGACTATATTTTTGGCTAGGGCGGAGGTATTATATATATTTGCCGAGAGAGGAAGTATTGCATTTCATCAGATGCAACAAGAGCGTGGATCGGCTGGCGAAATTGTACACTGGCGCCGTCCTGACAGTTTCCTATCCATCTTTAGATGTTGTTGTGGGACTTCCATCTATCTCGATTTTAGACGTTTTTGACTTCTATCTCTTGCTACAGCTCAGCTCTTAATCTATTAGAGTTTTATTTATTTATCCTCAGTTTGTACAAAGTACTTTACATATGATGAGGTAATGACACATGCCAATAATGCGTATAATCATTTAAAGATGTGTTTCTATTATACAACATTAAATTTTTTTAAAAGTATTATTCAATACGGGGTTGTGTGTGTTGGTTTAAATTATCATATAAATCTATTAATATTTGGAAAATAAAAATAAAACTGTCATGTGAAGCAAAAGATAACGAAAATTTTGGTATATAGATGGCTATTTATAGTTAAGTATCTTTGGAGGAGATAGCTTTTAACTTTACAACTGTGAACTCTGTTAGCCCATTATCTATATAGAATAGGATTTTCTGTAAGGTGTTTGTGCAATTGGTCCATTATCAGTTAACTTAATGCTACAAGGAGTCATATTAATTTTACTTACATTAAATTTATGCTTTGTAAGGTATCAAAACTATGCTGGAATGGAACCTCTGATTTGTTATTCGATTCATTTGAAAAATGATCATCAAATTTGGTAATTTTAGAAAAATTAGGTATTTGTTTAAAATTAGACAAAGGATTTACTTCGAATAAACAATATTTATAATGTGATATGGATCAGGGATGCAATTAATTATATGATTTATTAGGTTGGTTGGAGTACGTAAATGATAGTAAGACTTTATAGTTTTGGAAAAGGTTTTTTGAAAAATCTATTTGTAACCTAAATTTATAAAATGTTGGTAAGCCCAAAATAAGATATTCTATTTGACTATTACAAACAAACATTTATTGATACCTTGTAAATTTTCCTAAGGTAAGCCTAACTAATATTTTGCATAACGGGTAATTAAATCCTCTACCTGACCTATTCTTTCTTTTGGGGAATTTTCTAATACTTTATAATATAGTTTGAATATTTTAAAGGGATAATGGAAATAGACGATGCAGTGTCAAGTACACAAGATATTTGGTTTATAAATACAGAGAGTAGCAATTAAAAGAACTTTATTGACCTCTTGTCAATGCTTACACTCACAAAGAGTTAAGGTAAGAAATAATGAAATAAAACATTTACAATATATGTATACAGAGGGTGTTTCCTTTCAAATGAAACGATTTCAAACGTCCGTTAGAACTTTATTTTTCGAACGTGAATTTTTTTCATGTGTTCTATGTGCTTCCCCTTCTTCTTGGCTATCTCCCTGCATCGGACTTTCCAAGCTGCGAACACTTCCTTGACTTTGGAGAGCGAAACATTCGACCACTCCTCTTGTGCGGCTTTCCAAAGTCCGGCCTCAGTTTTGGGACGTCGGTTGAAGAGCCGTTGTTTCAACATACCGAACCCGTAAAAATCCAGTGGGCTGGCGTCGGGAGACTTCACTGGAATGTCCGAGTTCCTGATAAAATTTAGGCCTAGGGTGTCCTTCATTTCTTGTAGGAACTGTTGGGTTTTGTTGGAGGTATGGGAAGAGGCTTTGTCGTGATGAAGGAACACTTTGTCCATTTCCCCTGGGTAAAGGTCCTTCAGTTGTTCGATGACAGGTTTCAGAACGCATTCTATATAGAATTCTGAGTTCACCTTCACCTTCGATGGAACCTTTATGAGCGGAAGGACTCCACGCCCAGTCATTACCCCGACAACCATGAAACCTTTAGGGAAAGTTTCGGAGCATTGGTGAACCCAATTATCCGGGACCTGATTGCCTCTTTTGATGTAACAGATCTTCCGGATTCCATTGCAATACGTCACATACATCCATGCTTCGTCCAATGTTGCAGTATATTCCGATCTGGAACCGGCCAGGTGTTCCTCGTAGAGCTTCCGGGCATTCGTTGCACGGTTTTTCATGTGGAAAGGGGTGAGCTTGTGAACCTTGCCTTTTCGTCGGGTATCCAGTTCCAAATCTTTGTGAATGATGTTATTTATCGTTTTTAGCGATGTTCCACACATTCTGGAAAGTTGGCGCTGAGATGGTGGATTTTCAGTAGTTGCTAGCCGCTTTACTTTGGAAACCGTGGCGGGGGTCCGCACCGGACGTGGTCGATCGACTTGAAATTTTTGCCCATTGGATTCAGCTTCCCTTTTCTTTCCGATGCCATTTACTACCCTACATATTGTAGCTTTGCCAACATCTAGTCCTTCTGCTTTTAGCTTTTTCACTATGACGCTATAACTGTTTCCTTCTTTGGAAAGGGTCCGAATTGTTTGTTCGACTTGGAGCGTTAGTCTCTCTCCCCCCATGTTGCAAAAATCATGATACCTGATGAAAATGAATTCTCCAGAAGATTCTAGATCTATTGGAACCAGTGTCGTGTGCAGCATGCCTGCACGTGCAAAACGCGAGCGCTCGAAAATCGTTTCATTTGAAAGGAAACACCCTCCGTATATCAGGCGGAGCTCTCACCGAGGGGACGCCTGGATATTTTCAAGAACTAAGAGTTGCCTGGATTGTGGTCAGGTTTCTGCGGATTAAAGGATCTGCATCCCCAGCAAGCTCGAAGACTTTGTTGAGGAAATCAATAAGGATCGGCCTGTTTTCAGGCAAAAGGGTCCCAAAGAAGGTGGTCTGTTCGGGGTGCATGATCGCCCCGATGACATCACCCGGTTTTATCTGCTGGTGAGTCAATGGCCTCAGGGTGGATTCAAATTCCAATTGCTCGAATATTACCAGTATCTGATTCTGACGGCGCTCACTCTGAGCATACTCATGTTCTCTGGTCATGTTGTCAAGTTCGGTTTTGACCTTCCTGAGGATCTTGTAGATGTTGGTGGTGCCTCCGGGCTTCAGGTCTAGCAACCGATCGGCCAACCCGGCGAGAGCATCCTTCTGCGCGGGTGTGATCGGGTGTCTCCGCTTTTTGACCCTGGCTCTTGAGGAGAGGAGGTCCAAGACCTCCCCCCAGCCAAGTCCAAGGCCTTCTGTCTCAGTGAAGGAGACTCCGGAGTTTCTCTCAAGAAAGTCCGCATGGTCGCCTCTTATTGTTCGCCCCAAGGATGACGTGGGGGATGGCTCGAGGGTCCCCTGAACAGGCAGAGGAACAGAAGGGGCAACGTAGGCCGGCTGAGCTTGAGGCGCTGCTCCGGCAGGCTGAAAGGCCGGAGGGCGAGGGTCCGCGGAAGCCTCAGGTGCTTCCATAGATGGAGTAGTGATCGCCGGTGGAGGAGTCTGCACCTCCACAGATGATGCCGGGCGTGCTGTCGTAGGCGGCCGAGGCGTGATGGAAGGGGGCTCCATTGCCTGTGGGGCGCTGTTGGAGGTGGGCGGCGCCAGCACTTCAATTACCACTTCCATGGGCTCAACGAGAGCGGACTCGGGCTCGTGGGTACTCTTGGCGAGCAAAAGAGGAGGAGCCACGGTGTCTATAGCGGTTCTGGCAGGCAGGGTGGCGGAAGGGCCAGAAGCTGAGGTCTGAAGCGCAGGGCACTTACTGACCAACTTCGGTGACGAATCCGGGGCCGCTGGTGTTGGGCGGGTCGGCTGCTGGGACGCGGTGGGCGACGCACCAGGAGGATGGGATGCGGGGTGTGGCTGGCTTGTGTTGGTAGGCCGGTTCAGAATTGTGGGGCAGTTTGCCCGACGGTGGCCCTGCCGGCCACATCTGGAGCATTTGATCCCGAACGCCAGAAACGTCGGAAGGGTGTTACCTTTGCTGGTGATGTCCAGGCGCGTCGGCAGGTTCTGGAGGGAAACTCCATCGTTCAGGAGGATAAAGGCCTCTCGGCGGCCGTACGGGATAATGGAAATAGATGATGCAGTGTCAAGTACACAAGGTAAAGATATATGGTTTATAAGTACAGAGAATAGTAATAATGTTCTACCTGGGTTGATGGGCTTTGGAGGAGTATTCTTCCTAAGTGGGCAGTCTTTATGAAAATGCATTTGGTTGGGTAACTGGTCTGTGGAACATATCTTGCAGGGGTATGGGGGTAGGTTTATTGATTTGTGAGGTTCTTACTGGTGGTGAGTTGCTGCTGCTGTCCTGGGAAAAGGCTGGTATTGATGACCTTGGGAGTAGCTGGGGTTAAATCTTCTTACTGAAGTATATGGTCTATTTGAATAAGCGATAGACCTCTTCCTGTTTAGATAATCACATAAAGTAAAGCACGAAGGAAGATGAGTTTCTTTTTAATAAACGCGAGCGAGCTTTCGGGCCACACGCCCTTCTACTGGCAAAAAGCTAAGAGATTCAAAGATATACAAGCCTATTTATACTATGGTAAGCAAAATTTTAGCATATTTACATTTTTTCTTATAGACGGAGAAACAAAATACAACTATGATTACAATTAAGATATGCAAATATAGGGATTATATGGTCTATTGCTTGTACTTGTAGAGGGTTGTTGGGGTTCTTCTTCTTGATTTGATGATAATTTTAACAGAGTTGTAATTTTAATCCAATCTGATGGTTCTTGGACTCTTGCAGCTATTAAATATTTTTTGAGGTGGTTTGGCATCCCATCTGTGAGAGCCTCCATCTGGAGCATCCACCTGAGGTGCCCCCTTTTTTATTAATAAGGGTTATTTGAAAAAAAAAGTGTTTTATTTGTCATTATCTTAAGCGGGCGTGAGTAAGTATTTGTTATCCAAGCATGAGATTGCCTGTTTTTCACAATGATTAAGCACCTAGCTATTCTAAGGCCGTTTGAATCAGCTTATTATTTTGTTCAATAATATATTTGCCGTCATTCGTCTCGATTCCTACTTTGACCAGTTTGACTGAAAGCCCTGGAATTCTAAATTTCTTACGTTTATGTAATTTTTTTCAGAAAATTTGGATTCATAATTTATATCATATTCTATCTGTTCGACTTCACAATTTTTGCTTCAATTCTCTTCAAGTCTTTCTAGGATGAGCGTTTTGAAGATAGATTTCATTACAACAAACGTCTGAGAACAAGCTTCAATTTTGATCTCAATTTCTATATTTCCGATCATATCAAGTTTTTCTTTCCATCTGGACCAGCACAAATGGTGTTGCATTTATTTATTTCTCTGCTCCTATATATATATCAACATATATATTCCCCCTCAATTCCTCATGTCACGGATGCGCGCGCATCATCATTATGATCATTATCATTATCTAATGATAATAATAATAATAATTATTATTATTATTATTTTATTATCAACATATATAGTCACGACCGTCTTTCCACCGTCATGTCACGGATGCGCGCGCATCATCATTATGATCATTATCATTATCTAATGATAATAATAATAATTATTATTATTATATTAATATTATTATTATTATCAACATATATAGTCACGACCGTCTTTCCACCGTCATGTCACGGATGCGCGCGCATCATCATTATGATCATTATCATTATCTAATGATAATAATAATAATTATTATTATTATATTATTATTATTATTATTATTATCAACATATATAGTCACGACCGTCTTTCCACCGTCATGTCACGGATGAGCGCGCATCATCATTATGATCATTATCATTATCTGATGATAATAATAATTATTATTATATTATTATTATTATTATTATCAACATATATAGTCACGACCGTCTGTCGACCTCATGTCACGGATGCGCGCGCATCATCATTATGATCATTATATCATTATCTAATGATAATAATAATATTATTATTATATTATTATTATTATTATTATTAATCAACATATATAGTCACGACCGTCTGTCGACCTCATGTCACGGATGCGCGCGCATCATCATTATGATCATTATCTTCTATAGAAGCTTCTATCTTTATAATTATGTATATTGACAAAAAGTCAATTCGCTCGCGACTCTAGCGGTGAAAATGAGGGGTCATACCAGCTGACCTAATGTACATGTAAAGTTTGGAGCGGGACGTTTCACAAGAGTGACATCCACGGCTCCAATTTATAATTGTAACAAATAGTATTGGAATAAAAACATTCAATCGGGTAAAACACGGGCGTTGCCCGGGTCATTCGTCTAGTTAATATATAGTCACGACCGTCTTTCCTCAATTCCTCATCGCTGTCACGGATGCGCGCGCATCATCATTAGATCATTATCATTATCTAATGATAATAATAATAATAATTATTATTATATTATTATTATTATTTATTATTATCAACATATATAGTCACGACCGTCTTTCCTCAATTACTCATCGCTGTCACGGATGCGCGCATCATCATTATGATCATTATCTTCTATAGAAGCTTATATCTTTATAATTTGTATATTTACAAAAGTCAATTCGCTCGCGCCTCTAGCGGACCTAATGTACATGTAAAGTTTGGAGCGGGACGTTTCACAAGAGTGACATCCACGGCTCCAATTTATAATTGTAACAAATAGTATTTGAATAAAAACATTCAATCGGGTAAAACACGGGCGTTCCCCGGGCCATTCGTCTAGTCAACATATATAGTCACGACCGTCTTTCCTCATCGCTGTCACGGATGCGCGCGCATCATCATTATGATCATTATGGTAATAATGGTAATAATAATTATTATTATTATTATACTAGCCGAATGACCCGGGCAACGCCCGGGTTTTACCAGATTAAATGCTTTTATTCAAATACTATTCGTTACAATTATAAATTGACGCCGTGGATGTCACTCTTGTGAAACGTCCCGCTCCAAACTTTGTGTCTGAGAAGCGATATTTTTACAAAGAGATGATCTGGCTTTGTGTCTTCTGCTCGAATGAATGCTTTTCTGTTAGAATTTTGTTCCTGCACACTAAAAACGAACTGGCTTCACCCGTGGACTCAACTTTTTGGATTTTTTCCCGATATAATTTTGTATCTGATAATCAAACATGATACAGCAATATTGTCATAATCATTTTCTGACTAAAAAACAACTATTTTTGCCCAGAACCTGTCAATTTTATTTTTTATTGGCTAAAATCCGATAAATATATTTTCCAGATTTTTCTCTATGTCCTGTCAAAACACGTTTTACATGCACATTAGATCAGCTGCTATTACCTCCCATCTTCCCCGCTAGAGGCGCTGCTTGCGAGCGAAAAGGCAAATTGGCAACGCAATTTGCAAATAACTCGAAGAATATTCGGGATAGAGACCTGAAATTTTCACTATAAGTTTTTCCAGATTCTACTCTATATACTGTTAAAATTTCAGTCAGATTAGTTACGTATTGTGGACGTATATAGCCGACATAGATACCCACATACATACATACACTGACTTTTATATATATAGGGATATTGTCAATGTTATATCTATCTATTTATTTATTTATTTCGTCTCTATTTGCAGGTGTTTCATTCGCGTGACCTTGTCCTGGCTATTTACATATGGCGAGTTGGTGGAGTAGAGGTGGTCCCCCCGAACCTTGCAGCTGTTGGGCGATGAGCTCTTAACTAAGTGTCAGGGCCGGGTCGTCGGAATCGGGGATTGATATCTCCTTTATTTTGTATATCTTGTATGGTTGGATTATTTGAATTTTGCATTTGAAGGTATAATTTCTTAACGGAAGTTTGGTACATATCTTCTAGATCGGGTTGGTTCAAGTTCTCCTTCAGTATCTTATTTGATAGGTTGAATGGAGCTCCTATACTCGTCCGAAGGCAGATTCTCATAAATGCCTTTATCCTATTTTTGTCTGTGGTTGTAATATATTTGCACCAAACTGGGAGTGCCTATGTTACTATCGGGAGGATACAACTTCTGTATAGAGTAAACTTTTGTTTTGTAGTCAATTTGCTTCTATAGTTGAACAGGCTTGATAATGTTATTTTTGCGATTTTTGCTTTCTTTGTGATATTTTTGACATGCATGTTGAATTTCAACTTGGAGTCTAAGGTAACTCCAAAATATTTGACGCTGTCAGTCCAGTTAATAGGGCTCTGGTTTACCTTTAGGATGGATTGTGGCTTGAATTTTTTATTGTCTAGTGGAGGAAAAATTATTCCTGAGACCTTTTTGGGTTGATTTCTAATTTCCAATCATTGCACTATTTGGTAATATTGTTTTTGTAATTTTGGAATTGTGTAGTTATTATTCCTATTGATTTGAAGTTTGCTAAAATTGCTGCGTCATCTGCGAAAAGTTTTGTTTGACATTTTGGATGTGGAGGGAAATCGTTGATGTAGATGTTGAATAGGTAGGGTCCAAGGATTCCAAGGGACTCCAATCTGGGTTGGTTTTGCCGTGGTTATATAATTACCTTGCTTAATTGAAAAGGTCCTGTCCTGGAGATAGTTTTTCAAGAATTTGATAAAATCCCTTGGAAATTGATATTTTGTTATCAAGCTATCATACCATACTCTATCAAAGGCTTTGGTAAAGTCTAGAAAAACAGCACCTACTGCCTCCTTGTGGGAATTTCTTATTTGGATGTAGTCTATTACTGTGATTAGCTGGTGGGTTGTGGAGTGTCCTTTTCTGAATCCAAATTGTTGAGGAATGATAAAGTTAATAGAATCCATGTATGTCTGCAATCTGCGAAGAACAATCCTCTCGTATACCTTACCGATGGTAGAGAGAAGGCTGATTGGTCTGAGATCTTCAGGTGATTTTTTTGGAATGGTGATGATAATGGCATATGTTATATCTAAAATAATTATTTATCATTTACTATGGGAAATTCATCTGAGGGTAATTGATCGTATTAAAATATTCTTCTCCATTATATTGTCCATCATTCAATTGTTCTCCATTTTATTGTCTGGCATTCAATTGTTCTCCATTATAATGTCCGGCATTCAATTGTTCTCCATTATATTGTCTGGCATTCAATTGTTCTCCATTATAATGTCTGGCATTCAATTGTTCTCTATTATATTGTCTGGCATTCAATTGTTCTCCATTCAATTGTCTGGCATTCAATTGTTCTCTATTATATTGTCTGGCATTCAATTGTTCTCTATTATATTGTCTGGCATTCAATTGTTCTCCATTCAATTGTCTGGCATTCAATTGTTCTCTATTATATTGTCTGGGATTCAATTGTTCTCCATTCAATTGTTCTCTATTATATTGTCTGGCATTCAATTGTTCTCCATTCAATTGTTCTCTATTATATTGTCTGGCATTCAATTGTCTGGCATTCATTTGTGCTCTATTATATTGTCTGGAATTCAATTGTTCTCCCTTATATTGTCCGGCATTCAATTGTTCTTTATTATATTGTCTGGCATTCAATTGTTCTCCATTCAATTGTCTGGCATTCAATTGTTCTCTGTTATATTGTCTGGCATTCAATTGTTCTCCATTCAATTGTCTGGCATTCAATTGTTCTCTATTATATTGTCTGGCATTCAATTGTTCTCCATTCAATTGTCTGGCATTCAATTGTTCTCCATTCAATTGTCCTCTATTATTTTGTCTGGCATTCAATTGTTCTCCATTATATTGTCCGGCATTCAATTGTTTTCCATTATATTGTCTGGAATTCAATTGTTCTCTATTATATCATGGAAAAATTAGGTTTTTTTAGTAGCCGGCCTATAGATTCATACATATGTCATGATACTGCTTTGGTAAATCAATATGTCTATTAATACTATTATTGTTAATGGATAAAATTGCTTCTAAAATTAATCTTTTGTATTTGTTATTGATATTGGAATACAGGGTGGTAGGGGAGGATAAATTGAAGGAGTGGCCAGTGGTGTTGATGTGGTTAAATATGAGAGATCTATTGTCTTTATTGGAGATGCATCTACCGTATTCAGTCATCCTGGTGGCCACGGATCTACCGGTCTCGCTTGTGTAGGAAGCATTGCAATCGTTGCACGAGACCAAGTAGACCGAGCCACCAGAAGACCGAACAACGGCAGATCTGTGGAGACGGGTGATAGGGTGTCTAAGAATGGTACCTATACTTTTGTTATTAGAGAAATATGTATTGATTCCATGGGATCTGAGGATGTGGGAGATGGAGACTGATTGGCATCGGGTTGGCATGGCTTATCTATTTCTATGGTTTGTGGTGAGGGTATGGAAATTATGGTGTATGGTTCTGGGTAAATGGCTGGCATAAGCTTACCTTGACCTGATTGGTAAGGGATCTTATAAAGGACCTTATCCCCTATTTTTAGATTAGGCGTTTTATGGGATTCATTATATCTTTTTACCAATTTAAGATGTAATTTTTCTGTATTTTCATTTGCAATTCTCCTAGCCTCTTACCGGTGAGCTACTAAATTCTAAAAATAGTAATTTTGCTAATGAAAAATGTCCTTTTTGGAGAAGTGTCCGCTAGCGGGGTGTCCGCTAAAGGGAGTTTCTACTGTAAATGTTTAAACATAGTTAAATTATAAGATAGAGAGAAATATATATTTTTTAAATGTTCAATCCTTGATAAGAAAAGAAATGAAGTCACAAATCAGACGGCGAACAAAACTCTTTATTGTTTTGCATATTTTCTTCCTATTTCCACATAGGCAAATAAGTCTTTTCAAAAAAGGAAATAGAGTCGAAAATATAGAAGATAATTATGTATTTACATAAAACAAAACAATGTACATTCACTATAGGATATGCAACAAATGAAAAAAAACAAACAAAGTTGAAAATAAACAATATAAATATGTTTAAAAGTGAAAGGTTTACATGTCTTGTATGCTCCAGCGGTAAGCATCTTCCTCATTGGACATCTTGTTTGCCCTGGTGGCCAGCAGTTTGCTCTCATAGCCATTGGAGCGGTCCACGCTGTCCCAGCGGTAGCCAGGCAGGATGTTGAACCGGTTCTGTGGGGCTGGGGGGCCCTTGTACACAGGCCGACTTTTCTTGCCCATGTTCATCTTCTCTTGTTTCTTCATCATGTACGCCAGCATGGGGTCGTCAGACAGAAGCTTGCTCTTCAGGTGGTTCTCCAGGTCTTCATCGTCCCGGTACCTGGCGAGAGGTTTGGACATCTCGTTGATGTGGTCCTCCAGCTGAGCTTGCTGCTTCTCCGACTGCTTCATGCCTTTCCCCCACTGATCATACTGCTGCTTGCGCAAGGCCTCCTTCCTCTCCTTCTCTTCCTTCAGCTTCTGCTCCTCCTCCATGTCCCTCTTCTTGAGGGTGTGTTTGTCTCTGTATATCGGGGCTGCGTCTTTGCCCATGTCTGATGGATCCATGTACTTCATCATCTTGTTCATCTGTTGCTTCATCTGGTGGGTCTCCTTCCTGTGGTCTGCCAGTTTCATCAGGCCGCCGCCCACCTTGGTACCCTTTTCTGGGGATTCCTTAGACCTGACCCGAGGAGGGGACAGATCGCTGTCCTCTGCCTGCCGAGATCTGGGGGGGCTCAGGTCTGAGTCTGATCCAGCTGCAGTCTTTTTTCTGAAGGTGCTTGGTTCGTAGGTGTCTGTAGGTTCCTTTTTGATCACTACGGGAGAAGGGGCCTTTCTTCTTTCTGCTGGCCTCCCTCTGGTGTCTTCAGAGGTTCTGGGCGGGGAGTTGTCAGAGTCCTGTCTTGAAGTCCTCCTGGGAGACTGGGATCCATGTCTGCCAGGAATGCTGAGGTCTGACCCGCTGGAATCATGTCGCATTCTCTTCCTTGGTGCTCCATCTGAAGGGGGTGGTGATGTGCGAGGCTCCTCTTTGACTTCAGGTACATCTCTAACAATGGCCTTCCACTTGGTGCTGGCCACAGTGACATCCCCGATGATGATGGGAGCCTCCTCCCCCAACTCCAGGTCTATGGTGTCAGTGTCCACTTTCCTGAAGTCTACGTCATCATCCACTATCTTGATGTTCCTTTTTTTTTTTAATTTCCTTTTTTCCTTTTTTTGTTCGTCTTCTGTTTTCACATTATGCGAAAGGTACCGTTTTAAAAACTCTTGTTTATTCATAATTAAAGTATATATATAACTTCTGATAAATTGTATATACCCTTTTTTTAAAGTCAATTGTTAAAGCTAATATATATATATATATTTAGGATTATATATTTTAC
The DNA here is from genome assembly GCA_030710605.1 of Cordylochernes scorpioides. Taxonomy (NCBI): domain Eukaryota; kingdom Metazoa; phylum Arthropoda; class Arachnida; order Pseudoscorpiones; family Chernetidae; genus Cordylochernes; species Cordylochernes scorpioides. The sequence goes on along the minus strand of CP092863.1, from coordinate 28,830,343 downwards.
AGATTCAATAAAAATTTAACTCTGTTTCTTTTTAATATTTATATTGATAATAAATAAATTTTATAATTTAAAATGTAAATATTAAAAAGAAACAGAATTAAATTTAAATATAACCTGTAAAATATATAATCCTAAATATCTATATATATTCGACTTTCGATGTGGCACTATAGTGATAATAATGTGCTGAGTGAGAAATAAGGAAACAACAAGTTTGGAAGATGGAACCCAGCAAACCGAGGGAGAGAGGGAGCGCTAGCGGCTGCCACCGCAGAAAAAGCACGTCTTGTGTGGCCACCACCCCCCCGACTGAGTAAACATAGGACTGAGGTTCCAAGAAAAAGCCCTGCGGTCGCCCCCTTGGAATGTGACTGCTATATCAAGTGACCGGCCTTAGCTGCGTTCTCTCTCTCTCTCTCTCTGGTCGACTGTAGATTTGTTTTATTAATCCTGGGAGAGCATATATTATGACATATATACTAGCCGAATGACCCAGGCAACGCCCGTGTTTTACCCGATTGAATGTTTTTATTCAAATACTATTTGTTACAATTATAAATTGGAGCCGTGGATGTCACTCTTGTGAAACGTCCCGCTCCAAACTTTACATGTACATTAGGTCAGCTGGTATTACCCCTCATTTTCACCGCTAGAGGCGCGAGCGAATTGACTTTTTGTAAATTTACATAATTATAAAGATAGAAGCTTCTATAGAAGATAATGATCATAATGATGATGCGCGCGCATCCGTGACAGCGGCCGATGAGGAATGAGGAATTGAGGAAAGACGGTCGTGACTATATATGTTTATTATTTTTAAAATGCCTATTTTGGATCATAAAGTTTTATTTCCGATATTTCGTGTGGCAACTCGCCAAACTTCTTTGGGGAACAAGATTGTTTTGAGAAGCTCGCGTATCAATTCACGAGTATGTACAACTGCTATAAAATTTAAAATATCTACAATATGCATTTTTATAAATATAATTAATAATAATAAAATGATGTATAAAATATTAATATTTATAGAACAAATAAATGTATACATTTAAAATAGAAGAATTGAAAATCAGTAATTTGTTATATATATATATATGTGTGTATAGTAGTGGGCTATATGGTTTTAAATTGTAATTATAATTGAGGAATGTCTATTTTTCGGTTGATACTGTTTTTTATCTTCTATTGAGGTTCAGCTTTCTAGAAAAAGTCTTGAATGTTTGTCCTTGATATTTTGATATATTATTTCAGTTGAGTCAAAATTTGGTATGTGGTCCTGTTTCAGTGCGTGGTCTACTAAGAGGGAAAGAGGGCTATAGTTTTTAAGGGCTGTCCGGTGTTGATTGGTTCTTTCTTCTAGAGTTTTCCCTGTCTCTCCTATGTATGTAGCTGGGCAAGATCGGCACGGGATTCTGTAAATGAGGTGGGATTTTTGACTGTTGTTTGTGTTATGTTTGGTATCGGGATGGCGGAGAAGTGTTTTTAAGTTGGATGGTGTCTGGTATATCGTCTTGATATTATACTTCTTGAGGGCTCTACTGATTCTTTCAATGCCGTAGCTGTACGGAAGTGTGCAATATGATTTCTTAGATTGGTTATTGGAAGGAGGGATGAATGTTGATCTGTAGAATTGTCTTTTGATAAATCCGGTGGGATAACTATTGCTTTGTAATTCATTCATTAGCATTATTCTTTCTTGTTGTACTTTTTCTAGATTATTAGAGCAATGAGTAGATATTCTTTTTGAGAGGGTTTTTATGACAGATATTTTATGGTTAATAGGGCCGAATGAGCTGAAATTCAAGTAACCACCTGTGTGAGTTGGCTTACGGTGGATGCCTGTTTCTATTTTAGAACTGTTTTTGGTGAGAATTATAACTAAGAATGATAGTATTTTTCTTCTATTTCATGTGTAAATGTAAGAAACTGTTTTATATTGTTCATGAAATTCAGAATGCTTGTTGTATTGTTGTTTTCGGTTATGCAAAGAATATCGTCAATATATCTTTTCCAGAATGTTATTTTTAGCTGCTTATTATCCATTATAAATTTGTCAATATTATTCATGAAAATGTTTGCCAGAGCTGAAGATATTGGGTTGCCCATCGGGAGGCCTTTTATCTGCTTGTAATATTGATTCTTGTAATTAAAGTAGCTGAATGATAGGTACAGTTTAAGTAAGTCTATGAGGGCTTCCTTAGGTATAGATAATGATAGGTTGGGGTGGGCATTCAAGAATTCTGAAATTTCTGAAATAGCTTCATGTGATGTGATCTGAAAGTTTATAGTGTATAGTTTCGCTGTTTATTAGGTTTGAAGTTAGATCTGTGGTACAAAATACGTAGTCGATCCTCGTGCTAACTCGTCTATTATTCACGATAGCGTGGTGCGTAAAGCCGTCCATTCCTGGATTGTTATATCTGAAAACGTCAATCAGGTTGTTCTTTTTGGTGAAATCGTTCAGAGTTCGTTGTTTTCTTAGTGTTTCCGTTTTGCCAGGCTTGTCGCGGATGTTGAAGTCGCCGAGTATAATTGTCGAGGTATTTCTTGGGTAACGGTCTAAAAATTGTCGAATCAAAATAAAATCACTTAACACTTCGTCTAGAATGTGCGATAGGTGTATGTTCAATAAAATTACAAGCTTCTTATTTAAAGAACATTCGATGGCGCAGATTTTGCCGTTCTTAATAATTGTGAAATTGGCGCAGAGAATTTCTTGATTAAAAATGAACATTTGTCCACCGCCGCGATTGTTTGCTTCATTTACATATATGTCGTAGTTTCTTGGCGCGCATTGCGTTGGTAGTATATTTGTTTGTTTCTTGAATTGAATAGATGTCGGCCTTAAAAACCCTCAACCCTTTACTGAAGAAATATTTTCTTTCTTTTCTGGCAATGCTGCGGGCGTTCAACGTGATTATATTTAGTTCGTTAATTTGTAGATTGTTATAGGATGGCTCAAAGTTGATTCTTTATATTTATTCAATTACGTAAATTTATTTTAAGATATTTTTGTACTATATTATATTTGAAGTTAGGATCAGACATGACGTGGCCACGCGGTGCTATTGAAACGAGGGCGATAGGGGCGTGGTAATTTTCTTTTATTTTATTTTATTTTATAATAAAAACGATATATAATCTCTCCTTGTTTGTACACTATAGTTAGCTGAAGAAGGGCTTGCCCGAAAGCTTCCTTAATCGCGTTAATAAAAAAGAGTTGCGGCGATATATGATTCCCTCTTTCTAAATTGTCGAAATCCGCAAACCGTTTACCATGAACCTTTTATCTGTTGATTTAGTTTCGGGGATTTAATTTTGGAAGATTTGAGGTTTCATTCAAAGAAGTTAAAACTACACTTCTCATTTTTTTCTTGATGATATAATTCATTGATAGCTGCTTCAACTCCTGCAAAAATTTCCAGATTGACAGTTTTTTTCTGAATTACCATATTTTAATCCCTTGGATAAGTATTTTTTATAGTGATGTCTGTTTTTGATAAATCAACTATAAGTGGTTGTTGGTTATATTCGATTAGTTGAACCTTATATTTTTGGGGACTAATATTGTATTTTTATGCTTTTATCTATTGCAACGTTTAATATCTAATGTTGTCTTGGTAATGAGTTGTAACATACTATAAGAGGATACTTTCTATGAAGTGATGCGAATTAATTATTTTATGGTTTTTGATGTCAACCAGATGTTGGAATAGCAACCCTTTATTCTTGATTTCAAAAGTTCAATCTGTGCTTCCTTAATGGCGTTGGCTGAATATGGGTTCATTACTGAATCCTTTATCCTTAATTACTCGCGCTGAAGATGACGGCCCTAGTTATGGTTGAAAATCAGTTATCGAAGGACCAAACTCCCACGTGGAGTCAATTGGAGAATTCCTAACTGTAACAATGAAGCTTTGAAGGATGTTAAGTAAGATGCACGAGACAAGCCACACTGATCCTCTCCTGACTACTCCTCCTTTTTAAATCACAATTTGTCCTTTTTTATCTCTCTATACCTTTTTTACATATCTTTCATAAATTAATTTACATAAATTACACCTAATTTTCATATGCGTCCGATACTCTAAGGTAATATTATAAAAAAAATAAAAAAGAAAGTATTCTGATCTAATACATTTCTGAGCACTTCTCGTTTGATTGGTCAATTCCTCCCGTCAGGAATTCCTTCTCCAGCTCTTTTCAAATTTACTCGGAAATTAAATAGTCCGCCTTAGGATCCCGGTGTAGTCCTATCACGATTGTATAGCAGACCATTCTGAAATGCCCTTGGGGCAGTTTTCCCTGAAACTCTGGATAATTGGTAATCTATTTACCAATAATGAAACCACCGCGCTTATGAGTTTTCGTTACTTCTTTAGTCTTTCGGCCCCTTGGACATCACAACAATCCAAATAATCGTCCATGTAGTGATTATTCCTTTATTGCTTGAACAGCAGCCGGATGCTCCATCTCAAACTCCACAGCGTTACGGTTCTTAACGTTCTGGGCGCAATACGGAAAACAAACGGAACAATGAATTGATACGAAGCTTTCCTTTCTCCCATTCTATTTTCAATTTTACCATTTGAAGCTCCGTGTGTGTGTGTGTGTGTGTGTGTGACAATTTGACAATTAAAAATTATTTATTGTCTTCTAGACAATATTACATCATGTCAACAACGAGAGAGAGAGAGAAAGAGAAGCAATATATTACATAAAGATTATATATACATATATGATACATAAATTACAAGGTGATGATGGGAGGTGAAGGAATGAAACCTCGGCGCTGGAGGGTCCTGGACCAGGCGATGAGCGGGTCCTTCACTGCTTCTCCGAGCCCAACCTGAACAAAGTGCCGATATACTCGCAACTTTGCCGACGCCAGGATGGAAAAGGCGTCTTCCTCAAGGCCGGACCCGCCGAAGAGCCAAGCCTGCAGGTCAGGGGGCCTCCCGATGATGTTGAAGGCCTCTCTGATGAGAGGCCTGATGGAGCGGCAGCACCAGTAACGGTGGCCGAGGGAGCGGTCGATGGACCCGCAGGCGGGACACGCGGGGCCGTCCGAGGCAGGATGGGCCGGATGGGGCAGGGCGTGGAGGGCCAAATTGAGGGCCGCGTCGGCCTCGTGGCCCGAGAAGGCGCAGCGCCGCAGCGAGGCCCAGTCGATCCTGGATGGTGGACTGATGGTGGGCGTCCACCTCGCCAGGAATCTTGAGATGGGCGAGGCGCGGATGATCCAGGGCCCGTCGGGCCGAGCGGGTCGTGAGGCCGTTGAGGAACGGCGTGGCCGTCCCGCGCAGCACCACGGCCGAAGCTAATGTTGAGGATGAAGACTCCGCCCCGAAGCCCACGGCGTTCTCGGAGGTCAGCCTCCGGCAGAAGGCGCCCAGGGCCGCGGCGTCAGCCAGGGCGGAGCGCGTAGGGCGGGCGATGAGGTGGTCCTCTGCTAGAAGGTCCCGGACTCGGGCTCCGCGCCAGCGGGTGGGGGCCAGGAGGTCGGGAGGGCGGAGGAATCGGCAGCCGCCGATGATGGGGAGTCCAGCAGCTGAGCTGTGGGGACCGCCCGGTGGTCGAGGCCCAGGATGTTGGAGGCCTCCTCCCAAAGCTTCAGCAGCCGGAGACGGCGGGACTGAAGGCGCGTGCCTTCCGGTGGAGGGTGGATCCAGGCCTCACCGCTGTTGCCGTTGATGAGCCAGCTGAAGGCATTTTTGCCCCCGCGAAGAGCGACCTGCACCCCCTTGAGACAGGCGAGCTGGAGCTGGGTAGCGAGGTTGAGGAGGCCGAGGCCTCCGATGGTAACCGGCCTCGCCATGACGTCGGCGGGAAGCCACGCGATGGAATAGGAGGACGATGTCGTCCGCGTAGGCGATGACGTTGCCCACGCCGAGGGTCGACTCCAGGCGACGTAGCAGCGGCCCCGTGGCGATGCTGAATAGTGCGGCACTCACGGCGCAACCCTGCCTGAGGCCGTTGAGGAGGGGGAAGGCGATAAGGTAGAAGCCTCCGACCCGGATCGTAGCGTCCGCCCCGGCGTAGAGGATATTAATCCAGGCCATGAAGGTCGGCGGGAGGCGGAGGGACGTCAACAGGGATTCCAGGAAGCCGCGGTCTAGGGAGTCAAAGGCGGACTCTAGGTCGACGCCATGACGGCCAGCGGCGAGCCCAGGGCGGTGGCCTCCTCGACGGCGTCCGTCACCATGGCGATGTTCCAGGACGGAGACCTCCCGGGGACGGCGTATGTCTGGCACTCCGGCACCAGGGTCCGCAGGTGGGTCTTGGGGCACCGGTGAAGGATGGCGGTCAGGACCCTGTAGTCGGCCGAGGGCAGCGCGACGGGCCTATAGCCTTCAAGGCCGCGTCCTCCGCGGGCCTTGGGCACGAGGAGCTGCGCCGCGTCGACGGAGGCAGGGCACCGCGGAGCCGTGAAGCCGCGAACACCCGGGCCAGAGCTTCCGCGAAGTCCTCGTTGAAGGCGACGAGGAGCACGCACGGCAAGCCGTCCCAGCCGGGGGCCTTTCCGCGAGGGAGGTGCTGGATGGCGTAGGCGATCTCGCTGGGGCTGATGTCTGGAGAGGGTGGAGAGGATCCTCCTCGCTCAGCTCGCGGGTGTTGGTGAGCGCGCTGCTGGCGATGAAGGCGGCTCCCGCAGCTGGATCGCTGGTGGGACGGGCGAAGCGGGACTGGAAGGTCGCGTACGCCCTCCGCCGAAGCTCGGGGCCCTCGATGATGTTGGCTTCCTCGTCCCTGATGACGCTGACCGGACGTCGGAGGCGGATGGCGCGCGCCAGGTCCGGCAGCGACGGGTAGTCGGCCCGGATGGAGGAGGCCTCGAGCTGCGCCGCGATATAACGTCTTGCCCTATAGACTTAGCTGTCGCTGGCAGCGTGGCGCGGGTCGTGAAGGGATCTGGCCTCCGCAGTAGCCCCGCCTTGATGGTGGTCCACCTGTCCCATAGAATCCCGTCGTCCTTATCGTGCGCTATGTCTTCCTCCAATTCCCTGATGTAGCCAGCCAGGTTTTCAAGAGCAAGGCCCGAGCGGAGCATCGCGGCCAAGCGAGGTTGGGTGGGGGAGGAGACGGCGGCGGTGGGCGGTCCCACCTGAAGCAGCACGAGGTGGTGGTCCGAGAGGTGGTAGTGGCTGGTCGCGTAGGTGGACACGCGATCCAGGACTCCAGCAGGGACGAGGATCCGGTCCAGGCGGCTGGGCTCGACTTGGTCGCCATGCCTGGCGACTCTGGTGGGCAGGTGGGCGGCGTCGAACGGGGTGGCCACGTCGACCAGCGCGGCCAGGTCCAGAAGAGCGGCGAGGGCATCCGCGGAGGACGATGATGATGATGAGGAGCCCCGATCCCTGATATTGAAGTCCCCGGTGATCCAGCAGACCCCCTCCTCCTCCTGTGTCGCTGTCGCCGCCAGGAGCTCCAGTTGTTGGTTTCTCCTTCGGGGTTCATGCGCCAGATGAACGGTGATGGCCGTCATCTCCTCGCCGTGGACATCTATGGTTGCCAAGGCGATGTGGCCCAGCCACAGGATGCGCTGTTGTAGCACGGCTACGCCTGGCCCGAAGACGCAGGCGAGTCCGGATCCCGAGATGGCTACGGGATGGGCTAATACAACAGCGTTGTAGCCGAGGCAGAGGTCTTGTACGCTGCCCAGATTATATGCGTTTGTCTCCTGGACAAACGCGATGTCCACGCGATGTTGCCTGAGGATATGACATAGGGCAAGGCTCCTCCTCCTAGTGGCGACCCTCGCCCGTCGATGCTGGCGACACGGTAACTCATTGGGGCCCTCCTTCAAGCAGCACCTTGGTATTCCGGAGGGTCTTGTAGACTGTGCTGTTGGAGCCGGGGCTCGTGTCGAAGATGGCGGTGGCCAGCTCGGCGAGGGCGGCGACCTGGGCCTTTGGTAGAGAGGGCAATCGCCTGGTCAAGTTGGTCCTAGAGGTGGCGAGGCCCATGGCGTCCTCCCAGTCTAGGCCATGCAGCTTGGACCTGTCGAAGGAAAAGGTGAGGGACTTGGCGAGAAGTTACCGCAGCCTGCGGAGTGCGACCCCTTTCCGGGAAGGCGTGGAGGGAGGTGAGGTCAGCTCCTCCTCCGACATCTCGAGGTCGAGCGGAGGGATCCCGGGCTCGAGGGGCCGCGGGGCAGCCAGAGGAGCAGGGTGGGCAGCAGGGGCGGGCTGGGGCAGATTCTCCGGTTCGGCAGGCTGGGCCGCCGAAGGGATTGCTGGAGCCTCGGTTGGTTTCTCCGCAGGTGGAATAGGGGACGCCGGTGTTGCGGGTGCAGGTGCGGGCTTCCTTTGCTGCTGAGGAGGAGGAGGGGGGGCCTTGCGTCGGTGTGAGACGCTGCTTGCCTGGGGCTGCTGGTCTGCCTGGCGAGCAGTGGGCAGTTAGCTCTGCGGTGGCCCTGTTTGCCGCATTTGGAGCATTTTATTCCAAAGGAGAGGAAGGCTGACAGGGTGTCTCCTTTGGACTTGATGTTTTGGCGGGTGGGCAGCGTCCACAGCTTCACGCCTTCGCGGAGCAGGATGAAGGCCTCCCGGCGGCCGTCGGTGAAGGTGTATTCCCCCATTTTGATCATGATGGGGGCAATGGAGGGCACGTTTCCATGGGGGCGCAGGGCTTCCACGATGGTTCTGTCCTCCACTAAGCCAGGCAGATTGGCGATGATGATGCGCTCTGCCCTTTTCCTGAAGGGGAAGACCTTCAGGTGGGTGCCCTCGATGTCCAGGCCTTCCTCCACCAGACGGCTCGAAAGGTCCTTGCCCGCGAGGCCCACGATGTAGTGGCCATTCATCTTGTTAAATTGGGTGATTTTCCCTGGCCCCCCGACCAGCTTGCCTATTGCCCGGAGATAGGTGTAGGTTGTATTTCGGGGCACAACTCCACGAAGATGTAATTTTCGTGGGTTGATGTGGTCTGACTCGCCCTGGCGTCGGCGATGTTGGCGCGAGTCGCCTTGATCTCCTGGGGCGGCACTGATCTGGGCCCTGTTGGTCGCTTCTGCTGCTGGGAGCTGCGCTTCTCAGCAGGCCTGCTTGGCTGCTTAGCGGCGTGCTCAGATGATGTTGAGCCGCGGCGCCTTCTCTTGCTTCTCACGACGGTGAAACCGTCGTTTGCGTCCACCTCCGCCATCTCGCTTTCGCCCCAGTTGAGCGAGGCCGGGTTGGCTGGAATTACGTTGGTCGAAGCAGCAGTCTTCGGCGCCGTGACGTCACCACGCGCGGCGGCCAGATTTGCATGCGTAACGCCTGCCGGCGAATTTGCATAGTTTTCTTTTCAGAGTTTTCTATTGATGTTTTTCTCTGATTTTCGTTTTTTGGCGATAAATCCTCGCCTGTTTATGACAGGATGCTGGGCCTTTCAGGCACTTGATCAGCAGAGCCTGGGCTTCCTTTTGGTATCAAATTCGCCATGTTTAGCGCCTTCCACACGCACTTCAGAGGCGAAAACGTGGCCGCTCGCTCGAGTGTGTGTGTGTGTGACAATTGAAAATTATTTATTGTCTTCTAGACAATGTTACATCTCAAAGAGAAAGAGAGAAGAGAGGGGTATATACATTAGGTTAGCGCTTGCCGCGGTGACGTCTAGTCTTGGGAGCCAAGGCCCTCCTGAGCTCGGACAACCCGCTGAGGATCCTGGGATGGGAATCACGAGCGCGCTCGATGGCCGCCTCGAAAAAGACAGCGTAGTTTTTCTTCAAAATAGGCGAGAGTCTCGCAAGGAAAGGCGCCCTAGAATGGGGATGTAGGATGGCATCAATGGCGTCGGTCCAGGAGGTTTCATCATCGACCAAGGGTCCAGGGTCGATTTTGGAAAAGATGATCTCTCCTAAAATTCTATCGATGCAATCACCCAGGTTCGGCGGCAGGTCTTCCTCCATCGGGGTAGGTGGTGGGGACGGAGGTGTCATAGCCGGTGTCGGATCCTCTTTGTGGGGAGCAGATGGTGTCGGCCCAGCAGGCTGAGGCGCAGGCAGTGGGGGTGTTGAAACTGCGGCTGGCGAGGGAGCAGAGGGCTCCTCAGTGGTGGTCATGTCGACATCCGGTGTGTGGGTCGCAGGTCCGAGGGTCCCCTGTGCAGGCAGAGGGCCACACGGGGCAATGAAGTCCGGCCGGGCGGGAGGCGTCGGCTCAGTTGCTGCCGAGCGAGGGCCCGCGGGATCTACAGGTGCAGGGGCCACTGATGGAGGAACAGGGGCCGCCACCGGCACAGATGAGGCCGGAGGCGCTGGTGTAGACGGCCGGGGCGCCGTAGATGGTGGGGACGCAACTCGGGCATCTGGTTGAGCGCCGGAAAGCCTGACAGCTGGGCTGGTAGGCGCCGGCGGGGTTGGCGCGGCCGGAGACGGTCCAGGCAGCCCAGGTGCGGTCGATGGTGGAAGGCCGGTGGAAGGGGGCGGTGAGGCCCGTCTGGCGGTAGTAGGACGCCCATGGAGTTGGGGGCAGTTTGCTCTTCGGTGACCTTGACCACGGCATTTCGAGCATTTGACTCCGTGGGTCAGGAAAGCTGGCCATGGCTCGCCCTTGATCCTCAGTTCGAATCGAGAGGGGAGCATTTCGACGGTTATGCCGTCATGGAGGAGTATAAAGGCCTCCCGGCTGCCGTCGGTGAAATTAAACTCTCCAACCCTAAGCTGTTTGGGGGCGATGGAGGTTATTCGGCCGTATCTGGAGAGAGCATCCATGACGGCGGCGTCTCCCACAAAGAAGGGGAGGTTCCCAATCGTAACTCTGATTGAAGTTCTCCTGAAGGGGAAGGTCTTGAGAAGGGTTCCCTCGATCTCGAGGCCCTCTCGAACTAGGCGCTCCGCCAGGGATCTGTTGGCGAGTCCGACCAAGTATTGCCCGTTCACCTTAGTGAACTGGACAATGTTTCCTGTGCTTCCGACCACCTTTTCCAAAGCCTTCATGTACTGGTATTCCGGTAGGTCTGGTATTCCGGACAGAACTCGAGGAAACAGCACTGCTCCTCGGTGCAGGACGCCTGGCGAGCCCTGGCCTCCATGACGTGTGCCCTCGTGGTCCTGATTTCCTGGACCTGGGGCATCAGTCCCGTCGACGGTCGCTGTCGGCGAGAAGTGCCAGCGCTGTTAGACTGCGCGGCCATGGCAGGCAGATCCGGCGAGTCGCGGCGCCTCTTCCTGCCTTTTACGACTGTGAAGCTGTCATCCTCCTCAGAATTTACATTCTCGGCATAGTCTGCCCAGTTTCTTTGGGCATCGGCACCGCGGTTGGAAGAAGGGAGAGCCGCCAAGTTGAACGGCGCGGCCGAATTTACATTTCTTCCGCCGGCGGGAGAATTTGCATAAGTTTCAATTCTCTCATTAGTATTCGAGATATTTCTCTGCGAATTGAAAATTGCAGATTTCTCTGCACAGGGCTGTGCTACGTTGCTGTGCCTTTCAGGCGTTTGATCAGCTTTTAATGGGCTTTCAGCCCGTGCTAAATTCGGCGTACTGCCGGTAGCCATACACCCGCCAGGGTGGGAAAAAGGCGGAGCTCGACAAATGCGTGCCGCACGGCCGAGTGTGTGTGTGACAATTTGACAATTGAAAAATATTTATTGTCATCTAGACAATTTTACAATTCAGCGAGAGAGAACAAGAGAAATATATACAGGAGAATGAAAAATAAAATACATAATTTTTACAAAGTGATGATGGAGGATGAAGGAAGGCATCCCCTGCGCACGAGGGTCCTCGTCCAGGCGATGAGCGGGTCCTCCACTCCACCGAGCCCAACCTGGACAAAGTGGCGATAGACGCGCAGCTTTGCCGACGCCAGGATGGTCAGGGCGTCGTCCTCAAAGCCGGACCCGCCGAAGATCCAGGCCTGCAGGTCAGGGGGCCGCCCGATGATGTTGAAGGCCTCTCTGATGAGGGGCCTGATGGAGGAGCGGCTCCAGTAGCGGTGGCCGAGGGAGCGGTCGGCGAGTGTGTGTGTGTGTGTTGGTAAAGTCCGCAAAGTCATAGGTACACCAATTATTCCGCTCTTGGGCATGATCTACTGCCAGGGGCAGATTCTGGTACCGCATCCTATACAGGAATGTTCCTGCACCGCAGCCTACCCGCGAGGGATAGCACTCGGTGCTCTTCGTCTGTAGGACGGCGGCACTCTGCACCTGGAGACTGTGTGCCAGGTAGCTGGCGCTGGCACTTACCTCATTCCATGCTAGTTGGGCTTCTGACCCCGTAGCCTCAGCTGGTGTTGGGCCGAGCTTGAAAGGGGGTGTTGCATGGCGGTCAACTCTCCATCGACCAGGGAGAGGATGGAGTGGTTCAAGGCAAAGGTGGGATTGTCTGTCGGGAAAGCGGCGGGTCCGACGCCGCACCCAGTCAGGCTGCGCGCGCGCTGGGCTCAAGTGGCTCCACATTGCCGTAGCCAATAATGTTCCTGGTTGGCAAACCTGCTCCAACCTCTACTGGGCTCATATCACCGGGTAGGGCCCAACGTCCATTTATATTTCCGAGCTCGGCCAGGAGGCGGCAAGTCCCAAGGATGGATAGGACATATACATCCAGTGCGTATCGGGGCTGAAGCGGCCAAACCATCCTGGTGTGTTGTTGTCCGCAACTACATAGTTCATGGTAGGAGCGGTGAATATGTACTTTACTCCTCCAAGGGATGTAGTGTCTCCCAGTCCTGAGAGAAAGAGGGACAGGGGCTCGGGGATGTGGGTGCCTGCATTCTTCATGGCACGTATGAAGTCTCTCTCGTAGATGGTGGTGCTGCGCGGGCTCAGTTCTGCGAGCTCAAGGAGCCTCACAATGGCGTGGAGCGCCGTGTAGTAGGAAAATGTCCCCGGTGACACTCTTTTGGCAAAAGAGGCGCCTGATGCAATGAAGCGCTGGTAGGTCTCTTCCACCAAGGTATTCCAGCCATAGAAGGTTGGGCGGATGAAATTGTAGCCGGGCTCTGGATACAGGTTTGAATCCTGCGCTACGCCCAAAGCCTCCTTCCACAGAGGATCATTTCGGAGTGGCGTTGCGGTAGTTGAAGGGTGCGAGACCTTTGGCATCTCCGTGATGCGTGCCTCCACCCGAGGGGGCTGTGACGCCGTAGCTGCAGCGTCCACACGACTCCGGGGTTTCCCCTTCCCTCTCCGTCCAGATTGGGCAGGAGGACCAGACTGGCTCCGGTCTTCACCCCGTGGCTGATAGCTGCCTCTATCACGCCATTCATTCGTAGCTTGGTTGGAGTCCTCAGACTTATTCCAACTTTCCCCCAACTCTTCCTTTTTCCCTTGTTCATGATGGTATGGGTCTATCAAATTCGTAGGCCTCAGAGGAAGTAGCTTAAAGTTACTAATGAGCAGTTTTCGAGATAGGGATCGCCGAATGGCTAACCTAAATTTACCAAAGTAAAAATGGGTGTGACAATTAAAACAATTTATTAACATCTAGTCAATAAGAAAAGAATTACAACAGTTCAAAATCAATTGGAAGCATGTACACAGACGAAGCCCTCATCGAGGGGACGCCTGGATATTTTCAGGAACTTATCCGCTGCTGAGTCAATGGCCTCAGGGTGGATTCATATTCCAATTTCTTGAATATTTTCAATATCTGACTCCGATGGCGCACATCCTGAGCATTCTCATGTTCTCTGGTCATGTTGTTAAGCTCGGTTTTGACCTTCCTGAGGACCTTATAGATGTTGCTGGTGTTTCCGGCTTCTGGTCCAGTAACCGATCGGCCAACCCGGCGAGAGCATCCCTCTGCGCGGGTGTGAGCAGGGGTCTCCGCTTATGTACTTTAGTTTTTGAGGAGAGGAGGTCCAAGACCTCCCCCCGGCCAAGTCCAAGGCCTTCTGTCTCAGTGAAGGAGACTCCGGGGTTTCTCTCAAGAAAACCCGCAAGGTCGCCTCTTGTTGTTCGCCCCAAGGATGACGTGGAGGATAGCTCGAGGGTCCCCTGAGCAGGCAGAGGATCAGGAGGAGCAACGGAGGCCGGCCGAGCTTGAGGCGCTGCTTCGGCAGGCTGAGAGGCCGGAGGGCGAGGGTCCGCGGAAGCCTCAGGTGCTTCCATAGATAGAGCAGTGATCGCTGGCGGATGAGTCTGCACCTCCACAGATGATGCAGGGGGTGCTGTTGTAGGCGGCTTAGGCGTGATGGGAGGGGGCTCCATTGCCTGTGGGGCGCTGTTGCAGGTGGGCGGCGATTACCACTTCCATGGGCTCAACGAGAGCGGACTCGGGCTCGTGGGTACTCCTGGCGAGCAGAGGAGGGGCCACGGTGTCTATAGCGGTTCTAGCAAGCAGGTTGGCGGAAGGGCCAGAAGCTGAGGTCTGAAGCGCATGGCGCTCACTGGCCAACTTCGGTGACGAAGCCGGGTCCGCTGGTGTTGGGCGGGTCGGCTGCTGGGACGCGGTGGGCGACGCACCAGGAGGATGGGATGCGGGGTGTGGCTGGCTGATGTTGGTGGTCTACCTAGGATTCATGGGGCAGTTTGCCCGACGGTGACCCTGCCGGCCACATCTGGAGCATTTTATTCCGAAAGTAAGGAACGCCGACAGGGTGTTGCCTTTGTTCCGGATTTCCAGCGTTATACTCTCTTTAAGGAGAATGAAGTCCTCGCGTCGGCCGTCCGTGTAGGAGTATTTGCCAGCCCTTAGCCGGATGGGGATGATGGAGGTGATGTCGCCGTAGGGCCTGAGAGCTTCGAGGTGATGCCAATTAATTATTTTATAATTTTAGATATCAACCGGATGTTGGAATAGCAACCCTTTATTCTTGATTTCAAAAGTTCAATCTGTGCTTCCTTAATGACTTTGGCTGAATATGGGTTCATTACTGAATCCTTTATTCTTAGTATCATCGCGCTGAAGCTGACAGCCCTAGTTGTGATTAGAAATCAGTTATCGAGGGACCAGTCTACAACGTGGAGTCAATTGGAGAATTCCTAATTGTGACAATGAAGCTTTGAAGGATGTTAAGATGCACGAGACAAGCCACACTAATCCTCCCCTGACTACTCATCCTTTATTAATCACAATTTGTCCTTTTTTATCTCCATACCTTTTTTACATATCTTTCATAAAATGAATTCACATAAAGTTAAACGCCTAATATTTAAGTGATTCTGATACTAGGGTAATTATAAAAACAATATTATTGGGGACCTATCCTCTACACTGGATTAGAAAAGATGAGTTAATTATTTGCAGGTGATCATTTATTTACATAGCCATTTCAACGGCTCTCTTAATGTTTCTTCTCTTGCTCAGCCCTATAGAATTTGTACAGGGCCAATGCATTGGATTTATTCTTTGTCATCTTAGACAACAGAGCCTCCAGAGCAAGATGATTTGATCCAATTTTATGCAAAAAAAACTTCCCTTTCACTATTTAACTTTAAATATAAAAATATGTGGTGCTCCAGTTCCAAGTCTGTTTTTTTTTATTATTACATAATGGACAAATTCGGTCAGTTGAGCTAAATAATTTAGAGTGGTTTTCTTTAAACAGTGAAAAGAGTATTCTTATTTGTGCGATACACATTTTGACTGGTAATGGGAGATCTCCGGTCAAATATTGTTCTGCTGTTATAGAAGGGAGTATATTTTTAAAGTGCTAATAAAATTCTTAATTCGCTATTTATAGTAGGTCATCTTGGCGAGCCTGGTCGGTGGGTAATTATAACAACTTGACAAAAGAAAGTATTCTAATCTTATACACCCTGGGAGGGAAGTATGAAATTGCTCTAATTCACATATTCTATTAAATATGGGGTGTTTTCTCCATCTTGTTGAGGATATTTTATATATAAACATTTATATAGCGATTCATCTCGTCATAAGTTGAGTCAATTTCAACCTTTTTTTTTGTAATTTCGGAAAAGTAAAATCCTCTGCAATATACCCGAAATCTTGAGATAAATATAAAACAAGAAACTCTAAAGCCGTTTTATTATTTCATATATTATATATAATAAATTTGTTCGATATAGGATTTTTCTAAGTAGTTCAAGGATACATGAGTTATGTTTGTGATATTGCAGTCGTGGTAATAAAAAATAGTTTAGATCAGAATTAGCTTTGAGCTTAAAAAATATAAAACTCATAATTTGAGAAGTAGTACCTTACTTGAGGCTTGAATAATAAAAGAATATATATTTACATATGTACAAAAAGACTTGAGCCGGCCAACGGTAAATATCCTTATTTACAGGTCTGCTAACCAGAATGAATGATTTTTGAGCCCCGATGAACGCCTAAAGCCGGCCAAAGGTAAACAACAACAACAAAAGGTTTATATAGTGAAAGCAACTACCTCTGGCAGTCGACTTAAGAGTAGTTCGTTGTTATAATTTTCAAATAAAATATAACATTTTTATATAATATATATAATGTTATATACATACATAAATTGAAATGTTTTGTTACATAAGGGAGCTCTATGGCATGAATATTTGAGATAAAGCATTAGATGTAAAAGTTGCCTTTGAGAAAATACATTAGAATTTTTTCTTCTTTACATTTCCATTGTAGACTCCCGAAAATAATTTTAATAAAACGTATAATTTAGTTTTTCTCATGCTCAAAATTTGGAAATATATGCGTTAATATTGTTTTATTGTTTTGCATATATTGCTCTAAAAATTGAAAACAATTTATTGTAATATTAATTAAAATGGAAATCCTATTTTGAAAAACATTGTTTCAAACAGATGATTGTTGTATATATATATTATATATAATCTGAAAATTCAAATATTTCTATATTTTAAAAAATATATATTTTATTTTATTCATTGATAATTTTACTTTGTTATCATCGTTTTTTAGAAAGACTTTCAGTTTTTGTTGTATAGTTTTGTTGTAAATATGCGTAGTTAACATATCCTTTTAAATCACTAATATAGGATTAACTTTATAAATTCTATATAATGTGAAACTAACTAATGTGTAATATTTCCTCAACTAATTGAAAATAAAAGCTACTTGATGGTAAATAATTATCTTTATTTTATCACGACTGCACCTCAACCCTTTATCTTATCGATCCTTTGTCTTATCAAGCCTTATCTAACAACAACAAAAATATTCATAACATATATATAGCGCGCTATTGATTTTTTTTGTCAAATATTTTTTTTTTTCCTTTTAAAAGATTTTTTTTTACATTGAAATGTTTTGAATGCAACAATTAAGAATACATAAGGTTTTGTATTTTTGATTTTATGTGAACTCGTTAAATTATATAACTTGTAGAAATTTTAGTGTCTATAATAAAAAATATATATATTAACGCTACTTTTTCTATTAAATGTTATGCTGAACCAAATCTCTAAGTAAAAATATTGAATAAAATGTAATGTGCATTGTAAATACACTGGTGTGTAAAGGTTTAGGAATAAATGGATAAAATGGAGTTTATTTTATAGTATCAAAGAAAATTTACATATTGAGCAAAGCCCACTGAAAAATTTTATCTTTCTATCAATCGTTTTATTAATTCAATTAACTTTTGCACATATTTGTAAAACTATAAATATATGCCGAATCCTGGCGAGTTGTGTGGTTGGGTGGATATTGGATACTTCTCATTGGTGGAGATCCTTCCACGTGCTCTCTGATGATTCGCAATCAATTGGTCATGCTTAAAGGTGATTGGTTGTTTATTTGTCATGCCTAAATGTGATTGGCTTAGTACCTCCATTGCCGCCATGATTGCAATCCTCCAGGAAGAAGAAGGTCTTTGAACTTAAGTTTTATGGGTCCAGCGCAGTGACCTTTACTTCCTGGATGATGCAATTTTGTTAATTGTTCTTTCCCTTTTCGCGAAGCCTAACTTTTATTAAACCGTTTGACGATACATTGCATAGATTGTGGTGGGGTTACATATTGCTATATACAGATTATCACATACACACTTTAACATATCATTTGTAAAACTGTAAATATCTAAATACACTATAGTTTTGTCCCTCTAGATAAAACATAGTTTGTAGAGTATAATTGATTGTGAATAAAACCATTTTAACAACTTGAACATTGTATAATGCCAGTTATATAAAATGATAATTTGAATACACTGAAGAATGTTTCTTGGGTAAAATAAGCATTCTTTCTTTTTTTCTTCTATAACTCCATTAATATAATAACCACTATTTTTCCTTCGTTTGTGTGTACCTATGTATAATAGATTTTTAATGTACATACTTATTCAAGCATATATTTTATAAAACTGACTATATTTAATTACTTCTTTGTACAAATATATATTGATTTAAAATATGCATTTATAAATTTGAAAATCTTTATAATATCTTTTATCTTAATGTTTTCTAAATAAAGATATGCTACCTGATTTTAAAATATGCTATCTCTATAATTTCATCTTTTTTTATCTTGTTCCTTTTATAGAAAAGGTATAGGTGCCAATGTTGTTATATCCTTCTTACTTGATATTGTGTAATATAGAAAATAATAATAAAATATTTTATAATATAAAATTATTCATCCTTACATGTCGTGCTCACACACACTGCCACCATTTAGTTTCCCACATTAGTATTGTAATATTTCTTCTTCTTTCTTATCTCCACTTAGTCATATTAGGGTATCAAGTTGTGACCCTTGTTGGTGTCTGTTTGACAACCATCATGACAGGGTGAAGTAGAATGCGTCTGCCTTTGTCATTAAGACTGGGAGCACTACTCAGTGGCAGGCCGACTTAGCTCCAAAATAAATAGCCGCCTCTGACATGAGGAACAGACGCCATGTGCAGCCGCTCCTAACATGGTGTACAAACGCTCATCATCCTGTATCCCTGGATTAGGAGCCCTTACAGGGTACTATCAGCTGGGTCAGCTGAACCCAGGTTTTTTTACTGAGCTTGTTGCTGCTCCCCCTCCTCCTTTTTCATCCGGGCTTGGGACCGGCAAAGGCGGAGTTATTGTATTATATAATATGTATATATGGTTTTAACCAAGGACTTGGTTCAAGAGGTCGCTGGAGAATCTGGCATCATGGCGATCTAACTATACCCGACTCCCAGGGCTCGGAGAAAACTCAGCTTATATATGTTGATGTCAGAGAGGGAGGATTCTGTTGGTCTCTCTTGTCCAATCAAGGACTGACAACGGCAGATATCATCACATCGTCCCTTATTTGCTTGGACAATGTTAACGACCTTTCCCAGGTATGGGCTGCCATTTACTAAGTTTTCTTCATCTGACACCAATATATAATTGGCTTTGTGTTGTTATGCACATAATTGTATGTACAAAATTCCGCATATTAAATGCGACATATATGTATACTAATACGTATATAGAGATATTAAGATATATTTATATTTTTTAAAATATGTATGTCATAATTTGTACATAACTGGATGCAAACCCGCCCCAATATGTATGCAATGTATGTTTTAAAAGATTTTAATAAAGACAAGGCTTAAGAAACCTGGGAGAGAAAGGCCAAGAGAGGAAGCAATCATTAGCAGGTTTTATTATCCAGGAACTCATAAAACTGGGTTCAAGAACCTAGTATTTCCTGGGTCAGGTCAGGACAAGTCCAGAACAAAAGGACAGCAAAGGCCAATCAGAACATAGGAACATTAGTTAGGAACCAATGGGAATCGAGCACCCCTGGAAATCCATCCAATGAGAGCCCGGAATAGCTTTCGTTTTAAATCGGGAACGAAGTATAGGCAGTTAGGAGTGTGGCACCATAGAGTCAAGTTGAAACCTGGACAGTCACGAGTTAGGAGCCAACCGCCCTTTTCCCCATCCTCAGATAAGTCCCATCTTCAATAATGTGAACAACCGTAATTAATAGCCAACTCAGCAAATAGCTTCAACTCCTTTTCTCCCCAGATCGCTAGCCTTTTTCCAATCCAAAACTCTGTGTCCTCGTTATTTTCCCTTGTGGATACCTTATCATTTCAGCCAACGACTGCGCCCACCATAATTCAATCAATCAGCAATCAACTCAGCCAACTTCAAAAGTTAATTCGCACCGATCCCACATGTATATATATTGAAAATAACTGAAAATATTAATTGAATTAGCTGTTTTATTATACACTGGGATTTCTAGATATTAAAAGCCTATAGCAAATTTCAATTAAAATTAGCTTGCGTATAAGTTACATTACAGTCGCATAAAGCATATGCAATTAAGACTTAAAACTATATAGTAATATGTGAATTGTGTTTAAGAATATATAGTAATTATAGTCACTATTAAACCGG
This sequence comes from Cordylochernes scorpioides, assembly GCA_030710605.1. Lineage (NCBI taxonomy): Eukaryota > Metazoa > Arthropoda > Arachnida > Pseudoscorpiones > Chernetidae > Cordylochernes > Cordylochernes scorpioides. The sequence continues at coordinate 28,810,132 of CP092863.1, read as the reverse complement.
AAATTATTTTTAGTATTGATATTATATACTGCTGGAGTTTTTAGAAAATATTTGCCTAATTTTACATTAATTAGGAATATCTTCGCATCAGCCTGAAATACAGAAAACTGAAAGTACCAAGTTCTATATTGCCTGGATGGAGAATTGCCAGTACAGCACCACACCACCTCCTCCTCTGCATGCATGTACCTAGAGCTCGTGAGGGAGCTGAGGAGCTACCTCTCGAGGACCGGAAACATCAGGCAGTAGTTTTTAATGAGAGGAGGCTAAAATTATATGGAGATCTGATAGATCAGGTTTATAGTTGTAAACACAAAGTTGGTTCTTCACGTGAAGATATTATAGGTTTCAGAAAGGTTTCCAAGTTACTAATTACTAATTGGAGTCAGCATGTAAGGTATCTGCATAAAACAATGGGTTTAGTGATTGGAAGAAGTAGGTTGGCGATTCGTTCTCTTTGGTCGGGGACTGCTGCTCTTTTATATATAGTGTGTCAATTTTCGTACGTACTCAAGACATGTACTATAGATAGGCACACAAGATGGGTACTATAGATAGGCACACAAGATAGGTACTATAGGTAGTCACACAAGATGGGTACTATAGATAGTCACCCAAGACGTGTACTATAGATGGTCACACAAGACGTGTACTATAGATAGGCACACAAGATGGGTACTATAGATAGTCACACAAGATAGGTACTATAGATAGGCACACAAGATGGGTACTATAGATAGGCACACAAGACGTGTACTATAGATAGTCACACAAGACGTGTACTATAGATAGGCACACAAGACGTGTACTATAGATAGGCACACAAGATGGGTACTATAGATAGGCACACAAGACGTGTATTATAGATAGGCACACAAGATGGGTACTAGAGGTAGGTACACAAAATGGATGCTATAGATAGGTACACAAGATGGGCACTATAGATAGGCACACAAGATGGGTACTATAGGTAGGCACACAAGATGGGTACTATATATAGGTACACAAGATGGGTACTATAGATAGTCACACAAGATAGGTACTATAGATAGGCACACAAGATGGGTACTATAGATAGGCACACAAGACGTGTACTATAGATAGTCACACAAGACGTGTACTATAGATAGGCACACAAGACGTGTACTATAGATAGGCACACAAGATGGGTACTATAGATAGGCACACAAGACGTGTACTATAGATAGGCACACAAGATGGGTACTAGAGGTAGGTACACAAGATGGATGCTATAGATAGGTACACAAGATGGGCACTATAGATAGGCACACAAGATGGGTACTATAGGTAGGCACACAAGATGGGTACTATAGATAGGTACGCAAGACGTGTACTATAGATAGGCACACAGGACGCGTACTATAGATAGGCACACAATATAGGTACTATAGGTAGGCACAAAAGATGGGTACAATAGATAGTCACACAAGACGTGTACTATAGATAGTCACACAAGACGTGTACTATAGATAGGCACACAAGACGTGTACTATAGATAGGCACACAAGATGGGTACTATAGATAGGCACACAAGATGGGTACTATAGGTAGGTACACAAGATGGATGCTATAGATAGGTACACAAGATGGGCACTATAGATAGGCACACAAGATGGGTACTATAGATAGGTATACAAGATGGATGCTATAGATAGGTACACAAGACGGGTGCTATAGATAGGCACACAAGACGGGTACTATAGGTAGGCACACAAGATGGGTACTATAGGTAGGTACACAAGATGGATGCTATAGATAGGTACACAAGATGGGCACTATAGATAGGCACACAAGATGGGTACTATAGGTAGGCACACAATATGGGTACTATATATAGGTACACAAGATGGGTACTATAGATAGGCACACAAGATGGGTACTATAGATAGGTATACAAGATGGATGCTATAGATAGGTACACAAGACGGGTGCTATAGATAGGCACACAAGACGGGTACTATAGGTAGGTACACAAGATGGATGTTATAGATAGGCACACAAGATGGGTACTATAGGTAGGCACACAAGATGCGTACTATAGGTAGGTACACAAGATGAATGCTATAGATAGGTACACAAGATGGGTACTATAGATAGGCACACAAGATGGGTACTATAGGTAGGCACACAAGATGGGTACTATATAAAGGAACACAAGATGGGTACTATAGGTAGGCACACACAAGAGGGGTACTATAGTTAGGCCCACAAGATGGGTACTATAGATAGGCACACAAGATGGGTACTATAGGTAGGCACACAAGATGGGTACTATAGGTAGGCACACAAGATGGGTACTATAGGTAGGCACACAAGATGTGTACTATAGGTAGGTACACAAGATGGATGCTATAGATAGGTACACAAGATGAGTACTATAGATAGGCACACAAGATGGGTACTATAGGTAGGCACACAAGATGTGTACTATAGGTAGGTACACAAGATGGATGCTATAGATAGGTACACAAGATGGGTACTATAGATAGGCACACAAGATGGGTACTATAGGTAGGCACACAAGATGGGTACTATATAAAGGAACACAAGATGGGTACTATAGGTAGGCACACACAAGAGGGGTACTATAGTTAGGCCCACAAGATGGGTACTATAGATAGGCACACAAGATGGGTACTATAGGTAGTCACACAAGATGGGAACTATAGGTAGGCACACAAGATGGGTACTATAGGTAGGTACACAAGATGAATGCTATAAATATGTACACAAGATGGGTACTATAGATAGGCACACAAGATGGGTACTATAGGTAGGCATGCAAGATGAATACTATATATAGGAACACAAGATGGGTACTATAGGTAGGCTCACAAGATGGGTACTATAGTAGTTAGGCCCACAAGATGGTAACTATAGATAGGCACACAAGATGGGTACTATAGGTAGGCACACAAGATAGGTACTATGGATTGGCACACAAGATGGGTACTATAGATAGGCACACAAGATGGTTACTATAGATAGGCACATAAGATTGGTACTATAGATAGGCACACAAGATGGGTACTATAGATAGGCGCATAAGATGGGTACTATAGGAAGTCAGACAAGATGGGTACTATAGGTAGGCACACAAGATGGGTACTCTAGGTAGGCACACAAGATGGGTACTATATATTGGCACACAAGATGGGTACTATATATTGGCACACAAGATGGGTACTATATGTAGGCACACAAGATGGGTACTATAGATAGGCACACAAGATACACTATAGATAGGCACACAAGATGGGTACTATAGGTAGGCATGCAAGATGAATACTATATATAGGAACACAAGATGGGTACTATAGGTAGGCTCACAAGATGGGTACTATAGTAGTTAGGCCCACAAGATGGGTACTATAAGTAGTCACACAAGATGGGAACTATAGGTAGGCTCACAAGATGGGTACTATATATTGGCACACAAGATGGGTACTATAGGTAGGCACACAAGATGGGTACTATAGATATGCATACAAGATGGGTACTATTGATAGTTAAACAAGATAGGTGCTATATATAGGTACACAAGATGGGTGCTATAGATAGGTACACAAGATGGATACTATAGATAGGCACACAAGACGTGTACTATAGATAGGCACACAAGACGTGTACTATAGATAGGCCCACAAGATGGGTACTATAGATAGGCAAACAAGATGGGTACTATAGTTAGGCACACAAGAAGGGTACTAAATATAGGCACACAAGTGGGTACTATATATAGGCACACAAGTGGGTACTATAAGTAGGCACACAAGATGGGTACTATAGTTAGGCCCACAAGATGGGTACTATAGGTAGGCACACAAGATGGGTACTATAGATAGGCACACAAGATCTTTACTATAGGTAGGCACACAAGATGGGTACTATAGATAGTCACACAAGATGCGTACTATAGATAGGCACACAAGATGGGTACTATAGATAGGCACACAAGACGTGTACTATGGATAGGCACACAAGACGTGTACTATAGATAGGCACACAAGACGTGTACTATAGATATGTACACAAGATGGGTACTATAGATAGGCACACAAGATGGGTACTATAGGTAGGCATACAAGATGGGTACTATATATAGGAACACAAGATGTGTACTATAGGTAGGCTCACAAGATGGGTACTATAGTTAGGCCCACAAGATGGGTACTATAGATAGGCACACAAGATGGGTACTATAGGTAGGCACACAAGATTGGTACTATAGATAGGCACACAAGATGGGTACTATGGATTGGCACACAAGATGGGTACTATAGATAGGCACACAAGATGGGTACTATGGATTGGCACACAAGATGGGTACTATAGATAGGCACACAAGATGGGTACTATAGATAGGCACACAAGATGGGTACTATAGATAGGCGCACAAGATGGGTACTTTAGGTAGTCAGACAAGATGGGTACTATAGGTAGGCACACAAGATGGGTACTATAGGTAGGCACACAAGATGGCCACTATAGGTAGGCACACATGATGGGCACTATATATTGGCACATAAGATGGGTACTATAGGTAGGCACACAAGATGGGTACTATAGGTAGGTACACAAGATGAATGCTATAGATATGTACACAAGATGGGTACTATAGATAGGCACACAAGATGGGTACTATAGGTAGGCATACAAGATGGGTACTATATATAGGAACACAAGATGGGTACTATAGGTAGGCTCACAAGATGGGTACTATAGTAGTTAGGCCCACAAGATGGGTACTATAGATAGGCACACAAGATGGGTACTATAGGTAGGCACACAAGATGGGTACTATGGATTGGCACACAAGATGGGTACTCTAGATAGGCACACAAGATGGGTACTATAGATAGGCACACAAGATGGGTACTATAGATAGGCGCATAAGATGGGTACTATAGGAAGTCAGACAAGATGGGTACTATAGGTAGGCACACAAGATGGGTACTCTAGGTAGGCACACAAGATGGGTACTATATATTGGCACACAAGATGGGTACTATAGGTAGGCACACAAGATGGGTACTATAGATAGGCACACAAGATACACTATGGATAGGCACACAAGATGGGTGCTATAGTTAGGTACACAAGATGGGTACTATAGATAGGTACACAAGATAGATGCTATAGATAGGTACACAAGATGGGTACTATAGGTAGGCACACAAAATGGGTACAATAGATAGGCACACAAGATGGGTACTATAGTTAGGCACACAAGACGTGTACTATATGTAGGCACACAAGATGGGTACTATAGATAGGCACACAAGATGGGTACCATATATTGGCACACTAGATGGGTACTATAGGTAGGCACACAAGATGGGTACTATAGATATGCATACAAGATGGGTACTATTGATAGTTAAACAAGATGGGTGCTATATATAGGTACACAAGATGGGTGCTATAGATAGGTACACAAGATGGATACTATAGATAGGCACACAAGACTTGTACTATAGATAGGCACACCAGACGTATACTATAGATAGGCCCACAAGATGGGTACTATAGATAGGCAAACAAGAAAGGTACTATATATTGGCACACAAGATGGGTACTATAGGTAGGCACACAAGATGGGTACTATAGGTAGGTACACAAGATGAATGCTATAGATATGTACACAAGATGGGTACTATAGATAGGCACACAAGATGGGTACTATAGGTAGGCATGCAAGATGGGTACTATATATAGGAAAACAATATATGTACTATTGGTAGGCTCACAAGATCGGTACTATAGTAGTTAGGCCCACAAGATGGGAACTATAGATAGGCACACAAGATGGGGACTATAGGTAGGCACACAAGATGGGTACTATGGATTGGCACACAAGATGGGTACTATAGATAGGCAAACAAGATGGGTACTATATATTGGCACAAAAGATGGGTACTATAGGGAGGCACACAAGATGGGTACTATAGGTAGGTACACAAGATGAATGCTATAGATATGTACACAAGATGGGTACTATAGATAGGCACACAAGATGGGTACTATAGGTAGGCATGCAAGATGAATACTATATATAGGAACACAAGATGGGTACTATAGGTAGGCTCACAAGATGGGTACTATAGTAGTTAGGCCCACAAGATGGGTACTATAGTAGTTAGGCCCACAAGATGGGTACTATAGATAGGCACACAAGATGGGTACTATAGGTAGGCACACAAAATGGGTACTATAGGAAGTCAGACAAGATGGGTACTATAGGTAGGCACACAAGATGGGTACTCTAGGTAGGCACACAAGATGGGTACTATATATTGGCACACAAGATGGGTACTATATATTGGCACACAAGATGGGTACTATAGATAGGCACACAAGATGGGTACTATAGGTAGTCACACAAGATGGGAACTATAGGTAGGCTCACAAGATGGGTACTATAGTAGTTAGGCCCACAAGATGGTTACTATAGATAGGCACACAAGATTGGTACTATAGATAGGCACACAAGATGGGTACTATAGATAGGCGCATAAGATGGGTACTATAGGAAGTCAGACAAGATGGGTACTATAGGTAGGCACACAAGATGGGTACTCTAGGTAGGCACACAAGATGGGTACTATATATTGGCACACAAGATGGGTACTATATATTGGCACACAAGATGGGTACTATAGATAGGCACACAAGATGGGTACTATAGGTAGTCACACAAGATGGGAACTATAGGTAGGCACACAAGATGGGTACTATAGGTAGGTACACAAGATGAATGCTATAAATATGTACACAAGATGGGTACTATAGATAGGCACACAAGATGGGTACTATAGGTAGGCATGCAAGATGAATACTATATATAGGAACACAAGATGGGTACTATAGGTGTTCTACCGCGTTAGGGTAAAGGTTCGAGCTGCAGTGAGAACTATAAATTAATAATTTATATTTTAATAAGTGTCCAAAAATTACATACAATTATAAGAGGCAGATGGAGTACAGTTTTTACTCCACCAGCGCCTAGAGTATTATATAATAGAAGGAACCGCCGTAGGTTGTAGCGACGGGCGGTAAACAGCCAGCGAGATCAGGCGGTGTTCGAAAACTGCGCGCGCAGCCCCCGGTGGCGACGTCACGGTCGGCGCGCATGCGCGGCGGCGGCGGTCACGTGGGAAGCACGGGCGTGGGACGTCGCCCGCTGGCATCCTCTTATCTCAATAGGTAGGCTCACAAGATGGGTACTATAGTAGTTAGGCCCACAAGATGGGTACTATAGATAGGCACACAAGATGGGTACTATAGGTAGGCACACAAGATAGGTACTATGGATTGGCACACAAGATGGGTACTATAGATAGGCACACAAGATGGTTACTATAGATAGGCACACAAGATGGGTACTATAGATAGGCACACAAGATGGGTACTATAGATAGGCGCATAAGATGGGTACTATAGGAAGTCAGACAAGATGGGTACTATAGGTAGGCACACAAGATGGGTACTCTAGGTAGGCACACAAGATGGGTACTATATATTGGCACACAAGATGGGTACTATAGGTAGGCACACAAGATGGGTACTATAGATAGGCACACAAGATACACTATGGATAGGCACACAAGATGGGTGCTATAGTTAGGTACACAAGATGGGTACTATAGATAGGTACACAAGATAGATGCTATAGATAGGTACACAAGATGGGTACTATAGGTAGGCACACAAAATGGGTACAATAGATAGGCACACAAGATGGGTACTATAGTTAGGCACACAAGACGTGTACTATATGTAGGCACACAAGATGGGTACTATAGATAGGCACACAAGATGGGTACCATATATTGGCACACTAGATGGGTACTATAGGTAGGCACACAAGATGGGTACTATAGATATGCATACAAGATGGGTACTATTGATAGTTAAACAAGATGGGTGCTATATATAGGTACACAAGATGGGTGCTATAGATAGGTACACAAGATGGATACTATAGATAGGCACACAAGACTTGTACTATAGATAGGCACACCAGACGTATACTATAGATAGGCCCACAAGATGGGTACTATAGATAGGCAAACAAGAAAGGTACTATATATTGGCACACAAGATGGGTACTATAGGTAGGCACACAAGATGGGTACTATAGGTAGGTACACAAGATGAATGCTATAGATATGTACACAAGATGGGTACTATAGATAGGCACACAAGATGGGTACTATAGGTAGGCATGCAAGATGGGTACTATATATAGGAAAACAATATATGTACTATTGGTAGGCTCACAAGATCGGTACTATAGTAGTTAGGCCCACAAGATGGGAACTATAGATAGGCACACAAGATGGGGACTATAGGTAGGCACACAAGATGGGTACTATGGATTGGCACACAAGATGGGTACTATAGATAGGCAAACAAGATGGGTACTATATATTGGCACAAAAGATGGGTACTATAGGTAGGCACACAAGATGGGTACTATAGGTAGGTACACAAGATGAATGCTATAGATATGTACACAAGATGGGTACTATAGATAGGCACACAAGATGGGTACTATAGGTAGGCATGCAAGATGAATACTATATATAGGAACACAAGATGGGTACTATAGGTAGGCTCACAAGATGGGTACTATAGTAGTTAGGCCCACAAGATGGGTACTATAGTAGTTAGGCCCACAAGATGGGTACTATAGATAGGCACACAAGATGGGTACTATAGGTAGGCACACAAAATGGGTACTATAGGAAGTCAGACAAGATGGGTACTATAGGTAGGCACACAAGATGGGTACTCTAGGTAGGCACACAAGATGGGTACTATATATTGGCACACAAGATGGGTACTATATATTGGCACACAAGATGGGTACTATAGATAGGCACACAAGATGGGTACTATAGGTAGTCACACAAGATGGGAACTATAGGTAGGCTCACAAGATGGGTACTATAGTAGTTAGGCCCACAAGATGGTTACTATAGATAGGCACACAAGATTGGTACTATAGATAGGCACACAAGATGGGTACTATAGATAGGCGCATAAGATGGGTACTATAGGAAGTCAGACAAGATGGGTACTATAGGTAGGCACACAAGATGGGTACTCTAGGTAGGCACACAAGATGGGTACTATATATTGGCACACAAGATGGGTACTATATATTGGCACACAAGATGGGTACTATAGATAGGCACACAAGATGGGTACTATAGGTAGTCACACAAGATGGGAACTATAGGTAGGCACACAAGATGGGTACTATAGGTAGGTACACAAGATGAATGCTATAAATATGTACACAAGATGGGTACTATAGATAGGCACACAAGATGGGTACTATAGGTAGGCATGCAAGATGAATACTATATATAGGAACACAAGATGGGTACTATAGGTGTTCTACCGCGTTAGGGTAAAGGTTCGAGCTGCAGTGAGAACTATAAATTAATAATTTATATTTTAATAAGTGTCCAAAAATTACATACAATTATAAGAGGCAGATGGAGTACAGTTTTTACTCCACCAGCGCCTAGAGTATTATATAATAGAAGGAACCGCCGTAGGTTGTAGCGACGGGCGGTAAACAGCCAGCGAGATCAGGCGGTGTTCGAAAACTGCGCGCGCAGCCCCCGGTGGCGACGTCACGGTCGGCGCGCATGCGCGGCGGCGGCGGTCACGTGGGAAGCACGGGCGTGGGACGTCGCCCGCTGGCATCCTCTTATCTCAATAGGTAGGCTCACAAGATGGGTACTATAGTAGTTAGGCCCACAAGATGGGTACTATAGATAGGCACACAAGATGGGTACTATAGGTAGGCACACAAGATAGGTACTATGGATTGGCACACAAGATGGGTACTATAGATAGGCACACAAGATGGTTACTATAGATAGGCACACAAGATGGGTACTATAGATAGGCACACAAGATGGGTACTATAGATAGGCGCATAAGATGGGTACTATAGGAAGTCAGACAAGATGGGTACTATAGGTAGGCACACAAGATGGGTACTCTAGGTAGGCACACAAGATGGGTACTATATATTGGCACACAAGATGGGTACTATAGGTAGGCACACAAGATGGGTACTATAGATAGGCACACAAGATACACTATGGATAGGCACACAAGATGGGTGCTATAGTTAGGTACACAAGATGGGTACTATAGATAGGTACACAAGATAGATGCTATAGATAGGTACACAAGATGGGTACTATAGGTAGGCACACAAAATGGGTACAATAGATAGGCACACAAGATGGGTACTATAGTTAGGCACACAAGACGTGTACTATATGTAGGCACACAAGATGGGTACTATAGATAGGCACACAAGATGGGTACCATATATTGGCACACTAGATGGGTACTATAGGTAGGCACACAAGATGGGTACTATAGATATGCATACAAGATGGGTACTATTGATAGTTAAACAAGATGGGTGCTATATATAGGTACACAAGATGGGTGCTATAGATAGGTACACAAGATGGATACTATAGATAGGCACACAAGACTTGTACTATAGATAGGCACACCAGACGTATACTATAGATAGGCCCACAAGATGGGTACTATAGATAGGCAAACAAGAAAGGTACTATATATTGGCACACAAGATGGGTACTATAGGTAGGCACACAAGATGGGTACTATAGGTAGGTACACAAGATGAATGCTATAGATATGTACACAAGATGGGTACTATAGATAGGCACACAAGATGGGTACTATAGGTAGGCATGCAAGATGGGTACTATATATAGGAAAACAATATATGTACTATTGGTAGGCTCACAAGATCGGTACTATAGTAGTTAGGCCCACAAGATGGGAACTATAGATAGGCACACAAGATGGGGACTATAGGTAGGCACACAAGATGGGTACTATGGATTGGCACACAAGATGGGTACTATAGATAGGCAAACAAGATGGGTACTATATATTGGCACAAAAGATGGGTACTATAGGTAGGCACACAAGATGGGTACTATAGGTAGGTACACAAGATGAATGCTATAGATATGTACACAAGATGGGTACTATAGATAGGCACACAAGATGGGTACTATAGGTAGGCATGCAAGATGAATACTATATATAGGAACACAAGATGGGTACTATAGGTAGGCTCACAAGATGGGTACTATAGTAGTTAGGCCCACAAGATGGGTACTATAGTAGTTAGGCCCACAAGATGGGTACTATAGATAGGCACACAAGATGGGTACTATAGGTAGGCACACAAAATGGGTACTATAGGAAGTCAGACAAGATGGGTACTATAGGTAGGCACACAAGATGGGTACTCTAGGTAGGCACACAAGATGGGTACTATATATTGGCACACAAGATGGGTACTATATATTGGCACACAAGATGGGTACTATAGATAGGCACACAAGATGGGTACTATAGGTAGTCACACAAGATGGGAACTATAGGTAGGCTCACAAGATGGGTACTATAGTAGTTAGGCCCACAAGATGGTTACTATAGATAGGCACACAAGATTGGTACTATAGATAGGCACACAAGATGGGTACTATAGATAGGCGCATAAGATGGGTACTATAGGAAGTCAGACAAGATGGGTACTATAGGTAGGCACACAAGATGGGTACTCTAGGTAGGCACACAAGATGGGTACTATATATTGGCACACAAGATGGGTACTATATATTGGCACACAAGATGGGTACTATAGATAGGCACACAAGATGGGTACTATAGGTAGTCACACAAGATGGGAACTATAGGTAGGCACACAAGATGGGTACTATAGGTAGGTACACAAGATGAATGCTATAAATATGTACACAAGATGGGTACTATAGATAGGCACACAAGATGGGTACTATAGGTAGGCATGCAAGATGAATACTATATATAGGAACACAAGATGGGTACTATAGGTGTTCTACCGCGTTAGGGTAAAGGTTCGAGCTGCAGTGAGAACTATAAATTGATAATTTATATTTTAATAAGTGTCCAAAAATTACATACAATTATAAGAGGCAGATGGAGTACAGTTTTTACTCCACCAGCGCCTAGAGTATTATATAATAGAAGGAACCGCCGTAGGTTGTAGCGACGGGCGGTAAACAGCCAGCGAGATCAGGCGGTGTTCGAAAACTGCGCGCGCAGCCCCCGGTGGCGACGTCACGGTCGGCGCGCATGCGCGGCGGCGGCGGTCACGTGGGAAGCACGGGCGTGGGACGTCGCCCGCTGGCATCCTCTTATCTCAATAGGTAGGCTCACAAGATGGGTACTATAGTAGTTAGGCCCACAAGATGGGTACTATAGATAGGCACACAAGATGGGTACTATAGGTAGGCACACAAGATAGGTACTATGGATTGGCACACAAGATGGGTACTATAGATAGGCACACAAGATGGTTACTATAGATAGGCACACAAGATGGGTACTATAGATAGGCACACAAGATGGGTACTATAGATAGGCGCATAAGATGGGTACTATAGGAAGTCAGACAAGATGGGTACTATAGGTAGGCACACAAGATGGGTACTCTAGGTAGGCACACAAGATGGGTACTATATATTGGCACACAAGATGGGTACTATAGGTAGGCACACAAGATGGGTACTATAGATAGGCACACAAGATACACTATGGATAGGCACACAAGATGGGTGCTATAGTTAGGTACACAAGATGGGTACTATAGATAGGTACACAAGATAGATGCTATAGATAGGTACACAAGATGGGTACTATAGGTAGGCACACAAAATGGGTACAATAGATAGGCACACAAGATGGGTACTATAGTTAGGCACACAAGACGTGTACTATATGTAGGCACACAAGATGGGTACTATAGATAGGCACACAAGATGGGTACCATATATTGGCACACTAGATGGGTACTATAGGTAGGCACACAAGATGGGTACTATAGATATGCATACAAGATGGGTACTATTGATAGTTAAACAAGATGGGTGCTATATATAGGTACACAAGATGGGTGCTATAGATAGGTACACAAGATGGATACTATAGATAGGCACACAAGACTTGTACTATAGATAGGCACACCAGACGTATACTATAGATAGGCCCACAAGATGGGTACTATAGATAGGCAAACAAGAAAGGTACTATATATTGGCACACAAGATGGGTACTATAGGTAGGCACACAAGATGGGTACTATAGGTAGGTACACAAGATGAATGCTATAGATATGTACACAAGATGGGTACTATAGATAGGCACACAAGATGGGTACTATAGGTAGGCATGCAAGATGGGTACTATATATAGGAAAACAATATATGTACTATTGGTAGGCTCACAAGATCGGTACTATAGTAGTTAGGCCCACAAGATGGGAACTATAGATAGGCACACAAGATGGGGACTATAGGTAGGCACACAAGATGGGTACTATGGATTGGCACACAAGATGGGTACTATAGATAGGCAAACAAGATGGGTACTATATATTGGCACAAAAGATGGGTACTATAGGTAGGCACACAAGATGGGTACTATAGGTAGGTACACAAGATGAATGCTATAGATATGTACACAAGATGGGTACTATAGATAGGCACACAAGATGGGTACTATAGGTAGGCATGCAAGATGAATACTATATATAGGAACACAAGATGGGTACTATAGGTAGGCTCACAAGATGGGTACTATAGTAGTTAGGCCCACAAGATGGGTACTATAGTAGTTAGGCCCACAAGATGGGTACTATAGATAGGCACACAAGATGGGTACTATAGGTAGGCACACAAAATGGGTACTATAGGAAGTCAGACAAGATGGGTACTATAGGTAGGCACACAAGATGGGTACTCTAGGTAGGCACACAAGATGGGTACTATATATTGGCACACAAGATGGGTACTATATATTGGCACACAAGATGGGTACTATAGATAGGCACACAAGATGGGTACTATAGGTAGTCACACAAGATGGGAACTATAGGTAGGCTCACAAGATGGGTACTATAGTAGTTAGGCCCACAAGATGGTTACTATAGATAGGCACACAAGATTGGTACTATAGATAGGCACACAAGATGGGTACTATAGATAGGCGCATAAGATGGGTACTATAGGAAGTCAGACAAGATGGGTACTATAGGTAGGCACACAAGATGGGTACTCTAGGTAGGCACACAAGATGGGTACTATATATTGGCACACAAGATGGGTACTATATATTGGCACACAAGATGGGTACTATAGATAGGCACACAAGATGGGTACTATAGGTAGTCACACAAGATGGGAACTATAGGTAGGCACACAAGATGGGTACTATAGGTAGGTACACAAGATGAATGCTATAAATATGTACACAAGATGGGTACTATAGATAGGCACACAAGATGGGTACTATAGGTAGGCATGCAAGATGAATACTATATATAGGAACACAAGATGGGTACTATAGGTGTTCTACCGCGTTAGGGTAAAGGTTCGAGCTGCAGTGAGAACTATAAATTGATAATTTATATTTTAATAAGTGTCCAAAAATTACATACAATTATAAGAGGCAGATGGAGTACAGTTTTTACTCCACCAGCGCCTAGAGTATTATATAATAGAAGGAACCGCCGTAGGTTGTAGCGACGGGCGGTAAACAGCCAGCGAGATCAGGCGGTGTTCGAAAACTGCGCGCGCAGCCCCCGGTGGCGACGTCACGGTCGGCGCGCATGCGCGGCGGCGGCGGTCACGTGGGAAGCACGGGCGTGGGACGTCGCCCGCTGGCATCCTCTTATCTCAATAGGTAGGCTCACAAGATGGGTACTATAGTAGTTAGGCCCACAAGATGGGTACTATAGATAGGCACACAAGATGGGTACTATAGGTAGGCACACAAGATAGGTACTATGGATTGGCACACAAGATGGGTACTATAGATAGGCACACAAGATGGTTACTATAGATAGGCACACAAGATGGGTACTATAGATAGGCACACAAGATGGGTACTATAGATAGGCGCATAAGATGGGTACTATAGGAAGTCAGACAAGATGGGTACTATAGGTAGGCACACAAGATGGGTACTCTAGGTAGGCACACAAGATGGGTACTATATATTGGCACACAAGATGGGTACTATATATTGGCACACAAGATGGGTACTATAGGTAGGCACACAAGATGGGTACTATAGATAGGCACACAAGATACACTATAGATTGGCACACAAGATGGGTACTATAGATAGGCACACAAGATGGGTACTATAGGTAGTCACACAAGATGGGAACTATAGGTAGGCTCACAAGATGGGTACTATATATTGGCACACAAGATGGGTACTATAGGTAGGCACACAAGATGGGTACTATAGATATGCATACAAGATGGGTACTATTGATAGTTAAACAAGATAGGTGCTATATATAGGTACACAAGATGGGTGCTATAGATAGGTACACAAGATGGATACTATAGATAGGCACACAAGACGTGTACTATAGATAGGCACACAAGACGTGTACTATAGATAGGCCCACAAGATGGGTACTATAGATAGGCAAACAAGATGGGTACTATAGTTAGGCACACAAGAAGGGTACTAAATATAGGCACACAAGTGGGTACTATATATAGGCACACAAGTGGGAACTATATATAGGCACACAAGTGGGTACTATATATAGGCACACAAGTGGGTACTATAAGTAGGCACACAAGATGGGTACTATAGTTAGGCCCACAAGATGGGTACTATAGGTAGGCACACAAGATGGGTACTATAGATAGTCACACAAGATGCGTACTATAGATAGGCACACAAGATGGGTACTATAGATCGGCACACAAGATGGGTACTATAGATAGGCACACAAGACGTGTGCTATGGATAGGCACTCAAGACGTGTACTATAGATAGGCTCACAAGACGTGTACTATAGATAGCACACAAGACGTGTACTATAGATAGGCAAACAAGATGGGTACTATAGATAGGCACACAAGATGGGTACTAAATATAGGCACACAAGTGGGTACTAAATATAGGCACACAAGTGGGTACTATAAGTAGGCACACAAGATGGGTACTATAGTTAGGCCCACAAGATGGGTACTATAGGTAGGCACACAAGACGTGTACTATAGATAGGCACACAAGACGTGTACTATAGATAGGCACACAAGACGTGTACTATAGATAGGCACACACGATGGGTACTATAGATAGGCACACAAGATGGGTACTATAAGTAGGTACACAAGATAAATGCTATAGATAGGTTCCCAAGATGAGAACTATAGATAGGCACACAAGATGGGTACTATAGGTAGGCATACAAGATGGGTACTATAGGTAGGCTCACAAGATGGGTACTATAGGTAGGCTCACAAGATGGGTACTATAGTTAGGCCCAAAAGATGGGTACTATAGATAGGCACACAAGATGGGTACTATAGGTAGGCACACAAGATGGGTACTATAGATAGGCACACAAGATGGGTACTATGGATTGGCACACAAGATGGGTACTATAGATAGGCACACAAGAAGGGTACTAAATATAGGCACACAAGTGGGT
Organism: Cordylochernes scorpioides; assembly: GCA_030710605.1. Lineage (NCBI taxonomy): Eukaryota > Metazoa > Arthropoda > Arachnida > Pseudoscorpiones > Chernetidae > Cordylochernes > Cordylochernes scorpioides. Next base: position 28,793,526 of record CP092863.1, on the reverse strand, counting down.
ACTATATATAGGCACACAAGTGGGTACTATAAGTAGGCACACAAGATGGGTACTATAGTTAGGCCCACAAGATGGGTACTATAGGTAGGCACACAAGATGGGTACTATAGATAGGCACACAAGACCTTTACTATAGGTAGGCACACAAGATGGGTACTATAGATAGGCACACAAGATGCGTACTATAGATAGGCACACAAGATGGGTACTATAGATAGGCACACAAGATGGGTACTATAGATAGGCACACAAGACGTGTGCTATGGATA
>CP092863.1:28598536-28793157 GCA_030710605.1 Cordylochernes scorpioides | reverse complement strand
GATCAGGTGCTCAAAATGTAACATGGCTCATGACTTTGGAAAGTGCCCTGCATATGGAAAAGAATGTTACAAGTGCAAAGTCAAACCACTTTTCAAATTGCGGCAAAAATAGAGCAGTTAGGTGTATACAAGAAATTGGGGAAGAAAAGGATAACCTACTGATTATAGACTCAATCATGGTCGGTCAAGTGTTAAGGAAACCGTAGAAGGAACTAATTTACATACAAGGACATCCTGTCGATGTTAAACTTGATACTGGAGCAGATGTAAATATTCTGCCGGAAAGGCTAATAAAAGAATGGCCTAATATGCCATTGCTGGAAACAGCAGATTGCAAAATATATACTTATACAGGGCAACAAATCCCAGTAGTAGGAAAATGCCAGCTAGATTGTAAGACGAAATACGCTTGCAGAAAAGTTACATTTTTAATTGTTAACAACTCAGCAGTTCCTATACTAGGTCTGGATGAGTGTGTGAATTTAAATTTAGTAAAAAGAGTGGAAACAATAAGTGAAAACAGCGTTACTCTTATAGGACTCTTGGATGAATATAAAGATGTTTTCAAAGGAAATGGCCATTTGAGTTATATATATGACATTAAAATATCGGACAAGGCGGAGCCTGAAATAAGTCCAGCCAGAAGACTACCCAGAGCATTGCTTCAACCAGTAAAGGAAGAACTGTTTAAAATGGAAGACGGGATTATCGAAAAAATAGAAGAACCGACGGTATGGGCGCACCCAATGATAGTGGTAAAGAAACCTTCGGGCAAATATCGGATATGCATTGACCCAAGGGAACTGAATAAATGGGTCTTGAGGGAGCATTACACCTTACCTGCACCTGAAAACATTTTGGCAGAAATACCTAAGGCTAAATTTTATTCTGTATTAGATGCGAAATCTGCATTTTGGCAAGTGCCGCTAAGTGAAAATGCATCTAAATATTTAGTGATGAGTACACCATTTGGGCGTTATCGATTCTTGAGGCTACCATTTGGAATTTCCAGTGCACCTGAAATTTTTCAAAAAATTATGCACAAGATTTTTTGTGATATCCCTAATGTGGTCTGCTATATAGATGATCTTCTAATATGGGGCAATTCAATTGAAGATCATAACTCTACTCTAAAAAAGGGTTTGGATTTAGCCAGAGAAAGTAGACTGAAGCTTACATTAAATAAACTTCAAATGGCCACAGGGGTAGTTAAATTTTTAGGTCATACCATCTCACAGGAAGGAATTTTACCTGATCTAGATAAAGTTAGAGCCATTCAAAATATGCAAATACCTAAAAATAAGCAAGAATTGCAAAGGATACTTGGGACCGTAACTTATCTAGCCAAATTCATACCGGACTTATCATCAAATACTTCTAATATGAGAAACCTGCTTAAAAAGGATATAATCTGGAATTGGGATATTGCAGCAGATCAAGAGCTGAATTTTATCAAAACTCTCCTAACTAGTCCACCTGTATTGAGACACTTTGATCCTAATGAACCACTAGAACTTTTTGCTGATGCAAGCAAAGATGGGTTGGGTGCTATACTAATGCAAAAAGAAAAACCTTTATCTTATGCATCTGCATCTCTCACTTCTCCGCAAAAACATTACTCCCAAATTGAAAAAGAATTATTGGCTCTATATTTTGGATGTAAAAGGTTCCATTATTTCCTTTATGGTAGAACATTTACTGCATATACAGATCATAAACCCTTGGTTTCTTTATTGAAGAAAAACTTTGATCAAATGTCACCTAGACTCCAAAGGTTGTCATTGTATTTATTAAATTATCAATTTGAATTGAAGTTTATCCCAGGAAAGAGTATGATACCTGCTGATACCCTTTCCAGACATTTCTTGCCCCAGGAACAAATGGAAGATAAAAAATTAGACTTATGTACTCAAACGTTTGTTTTAAATGTTGAGATCAAAGACCAGAGATTAACGAGACTACAGGAGGATACTTTAAATGATAAAGAATGCTGTTTGCTAAAGCAATATATTTTAACAGGTTGGCCCTTACACAAAAAGAACTTGCCTTCCAACCTCAAACCTTATTGGGATTTCAAAGAAGAACTTCATGAATGGCAAAACTTGATTTGCAGAGGTAATAAACTTCTAATACCAAAAACCCAAAGAAGCGATATTTTAAAGATACTCCATGCTTCACATCAAGGTATAAACAATACAATTGCATTAGCCAAAGGATTCATTTACTGGCCTGGAATGAATAAAGAAATTGAAGAATTAATCAATAACTGTTCAATTTGTCAACAAACATCAAGAGCAAATCTTAAAGAACCAATGCTTCCACACCAAGCACCTGATTATCCATGGCAAAAGGTAGGGATCGACATTTTTCAAATAGAAAGCTTAAAATATCTCTTAATAGTGGACTACTTCAGCAAATACCCAGAAATTTATCAACTCCAAGATATGACAACAGACACCATAATAAGGAGATTAAAGATAACTTTCTCGAACTTTGGAATTCCTGAAACTTTGGCGAGTGATAATGGGCCTCCATTCTTTTCAAAGGAGTTCCAGAACTTTACTAGAACTTGGAATATAGTCCATGTAACATCTAGTCCTTACCATGCACAGAGTAACGGGATGGTAGAACGAACAGTTCAAAGTTTGAAGAAATTGATAAAGAGATGTGGGGAAGAAAGTACAGACCCCTACTTAGCTCTTCTCAACTTACGAAACACACCAAACAATAATTTGCCATCACCTGCACAAATTCTGATGTCAAGGAATTTAAGGTCTATAATACCTTCGAAGACATCCCAGTTCGTGCCCTCTATGATTAACAATGAGGCGATCCAGAAGCAGCTAGTAGATAATCAAGTTAAAATGAAAAACTATTACGATAGACACACTAGACCGGCAGACCCATTATCTATCAAGGATAGAGTTTGGTTTCAAAAAGATAAAAGATGGATCCCAGGCCAGATAACAAACCAAGCCCATGAACCCCGATCCTTCTACGTGAAAGATCAAGAAGGCAATGAATATAGAAGAAATAGTATTCACATCCGCGAGGATAAACGGAATGAAACAACCCACACAGATTGTGAGAAACCACTAGAACTGAGCCAGGAACAAGCTAATTTGCAAGACCCGGAAGAATCCACATCACAGCATTCTACACAGCCTACATCTTCTGGACAACTCTCTTCTCCTGGATCCCCAAAGAACGTGACCACCACAGGATCCCCAGAGAACTGGACCAATGGTTCCCCAAAGAACCTGATCACCACTAGATCTGGTAGGGTGGTTCGACCCCCACGCAGATTGAACCTTTGATGATTAAAGAAGGGACATGTAATATACGGATTCCCGGATTCGCTGTTTATCTAAGACGATCAAAGACATCATCGCCCAAATCCCTACCCTCCTGCCTCATACCACCTTGGCGGAATTCCTGGTCCTTCTCACCGTCGACATCAAGCGCCAAGACAACCTCATCAGAACCCGTCAACATAAGAAGCTCTCCCATTGGATCTGCCGATATGGTTTCCCTGCGGATTTCCATCCTGACAGACACCCTGCTCCCACCCTTCTTAACTTGTCCTCAACCACGTTATCCCCGATGCAATCTGAGGTTCTTTCGTTGGGCCTCAAATATAGACCCCCCGCAAGAACAGACATTCCTAGAATCATTTCAGGAGTTGAACCCGCCATCAGCTCTCTTTCTCATACCTCCCAATTTGCCATACGCCGTTCCATATCCCAAATTCTCAGGAAACCTGCCCCCCCACCATGCCAATCCCTTGGTAAGTACCGCTCCCTACGTTCCATACAACGTAATTCAAACATCATAGTCACCCGTTCAGACAAAGGCTCCCAAACCGTCATCTTGGACACGGTTGTGTATACCTCCAAGATGACGGAAATACTTAGTGACCATACCACGTTCATTCCTGTTACCCAATCCGATGTCTCCACGTCTGTCAAAACATTTAGGCTAAAACTTTTACGTTTGAAAAAATCTGGAAATATCACACCTGACCAATACAGTTCATTCACCTCTGATCTAAACAGTATCCCCTACATGTATGGACTTCCCAAAACCCATAAACCTAACATCCCCCTACGCCCTATCATAGCTTATCACCTCTCCCCTGCATACAAACTCTCGAAATATCTGGCAGGCTACCTCACACCTTTGGTGAAAACCCGCCCACAATCCTTTGCCATAACAGATATTCCGTTCTTCATACAATCTATTCAATCTCTCAGCCCTGCCCTTAACTCCTCCATGGTATCATTCGATGTAAATTCCATGTATCTCTCCCTCCCCCACCAGCTCATTATTAATCAGTTAACAAAATTTCTACAGGACACCCATACAGATTCTCAAACCATTGATTCCATAGTAGCACTATCCTCCTTATGCTTAGATTTCACCACGTTCACCTTCAATAACCTTTTTTACAAACAAATTAGGGGCTCTCCCATGTGCAGCCCCCTAACCTCACCCCTCGCTGAAATAGTCATGTCCACTATTGACCACTGGATCCAACAACAATTCACCCCGGGCATTCACATGTGGCGGAGATATATTGATGATATCTTCTGCATATGTGACACCGGACAGGAAATTAATATTTTATCTGTTCTTAACTCTTTTCACCCGGAAGTTACATTTAGTTTAGAATCTGAAGTTAATTCTGTATTACCGTTCCTTGACATACTCATCACACCACTGTCTACCACAAAATCAATAATCCTACTTTTTACACAAATTTCAATTCCTCATGCCCTATAGCACACAAAATTAACACAGTTAGAACTCTCACCAAGAGATTGGTTACCCATTGCTCCCTTCCCATCTCCAGATCAATAGAATTATCTAAAATCATAAAACAACTAGCCCTCTCCCAATACCCTCCCCATTTTATACATAAATACCGATATAACCCATTTTTTATCAAACCCCCCATAGTCAGTAGAAACATCTGTTTATTGCCCTTCTCCCCCCAATCAGTCTCCATCTCCCACATCCTCAGATCCCATGGAATCAATACATATTTCTCTAATAACAAAAGTATAGGTACCATTCTTAGACACCCTATCACCCGCCTCCACAGATCTGCCGTTGTTCGGTCTTCTGGTGGCTCGGTCTACTTGGTCTCGTGCAACGATTGCAATGCTACCTACATAGGCGAGACCGGTAGGTCCGTGGCCACCAGGATGACTGAACACGGTAGATGCATCTCCAATAAAGACAATAGATCTCTCATATTTAACCACATCAACACCACTGGCCACTCCTTCAATTTATCCTCCTTTACCACCCTGTATTCCAATATCAATAACAAATACCAAAGATTAATTTTAGAAGCAATTTTATCCATTAACAATAATAGTATTAATAGACATATTGATTTACCAAAGCAGTATCATGACATATGTATGAATCTATAGGCCGGCTACTAAAAAACCTAATTTTCCACTAAAAAGCATAGCAACTATTTTTAAAAGATCTGGTCTCTCGAGGAAAATAAAGGTGCAACAACAGGCAGAAAAACACCCTGCTCTACAACAGGACATCTCCCGCCACATAGAAAATCTTAAAGAGCAAAAGAAGATTATCAATAAAATGAATTGCGAAGACAGAAAAATTCTAAATGAGAAAATATACAAAGCTCAACTCATTTTCAAGACAATGAAAGAATAGTACTATTCAGATTTTAAACCATCACTTCCTATAGAATTTTTTTTTTTTATCCTTCTTATCATTTATATCTACTTTTTCTCCAGTTACTTTTATCCTTTACTTTGTATATACATCCCTTTTAAATTAGCTCAACCTTTATTACTATTTGCATTTATTTATTTTACCCTTTGTCTTGCTCATTTTCATACTTTATTTTATTCTGTATACCCCTTTTTTATCTCTTCTCATTTTTTTTTACTTTGCATGCCTTTGAGCCATCCTATAACGATCTACAAATTAACGAACTGAATATAATCACGTTGAACGCCCGCGGCATTGCCGGAAAAGAAAGAAAATAATTCTTCAGTAAAGGGTTGAAGGTTTTTAAGGCCGACATCTATTCAATTCGAGAAACAAACATAAATATACTACCAACTCAATGCAAGCTAAGAAACTACGACATATATGTAAATGAAGCAAACAATCGCGGCGGTGGACAAATGTTTATTTTGAATCAAGAAATTATCTTCGCCAATTTCACAATTATTAAGAACGGCAAAATCTGCGCCATCGAATGTTCTTTAAATAAGAAGCTTGTAATTTTATTGAACATACACCTATCGCACATTCTAGACGAAGTTTTGAGTGATTTTATTTTGATTCAACAATTTTTAGACCGTTACCCAAGAAATACCTCGACAATTTTACTCGGCGACTTCAACATCCGCGACAAGCAACGGAAACACTAAGAAAACAACGAACTCTGAACGATTTCACCAAAAAGAACAACCTGATTGATGTTTTCAGATATAAAAACCAAGGAATGGACGGCTTTACGCACCACGCTATCGTGAATAATAGACGAGTTAGCACGAGGATCGACTACGTATTTTGTACCACAGATCTAACTTCAAACCTAATAAACAGCGAAACTATACACTATCAACTTTCAGATCACATCACATGAAGCTATTACAGAAATTTCAGAATTATTGAATGCCCACCCCAACCTACCATTATCTATACCTAAGGAAGCCCTCATAGACTTACTCAAACTCTGCTTGTCATTCAGCTACTTTAATTACAAGAATCAATATTACAAGCAGATAAAAGGCCTCCCGATGTGCAACCCAATATCTTCAGCTCTGGCAAACATTTTCATTAATAATATTTGATATGTATTTATTATTTAATTATTGTATTGTGACCATTGACCTGTGGTGCAATATTTGCATAAGTAATTCTTGTTTATTATTATAATATGTAACTGTTGCCATTATGACTTATTAAATTATTAGTACAATACAACAAGCATTCTGAATTTCTTGAACAATATAAAACCATTCCTTACATTTACACATGAAATAGAAGAAAAAAAAACTCTTCATTCTTAGATATAATTCTCACCAGAAACAGCTCTAAAATAGAAACAGGCATCTACCGTAAGCCAACTCACACAGGTGGTTACCTGAATTTCAGCTCATTCGGCCCTATTAACCATAAAATATTTTTCACAGAAAAGAAACTTATGCGGTGAAACTTTAAGTGTTGTTTATAATCATACGCCGCAGTCCTTTATAATGTATTATAAGTTACTTTAAGTATTATTTACGAACGGAAAAATACGTCCAGGGTAGCCTAGTGGACATGGCATCTGCCCGGTAAGCGGAACGTTGTGGGTTCGATTCCCATCCCTGGACACTTTTATTTTTCCGTTCGCCATTACTCTTCATATTTTCACCCTTTCATACTTCATCCAAAAAAGTTAGAAATAGTAAATATTTCTCTTTGAAATAAATGTTGATTTTTCACAGAAAAGAAACTTATGCGGTGAAACTTTAAGTGTTGTTCATAAAATATCTGTCATAAAAACCCTCTCAAAAAGAATATCTACTCATTGCTCTAATAATCTAGAAAAAGTACAACAAGAAAGAATAATACTAATGAATGAATTACAAAGCAATAGTTATCCCACAGGATTTATCAAAAGACAATTCTACAGATCAACATTCATCCCTCCTTCCAATAGCCAATCTAAGAAATCATATTGCACACTTCCGTACAGCTACGGCATTGAAAGAATCAGTAGAGCCCTCAAGAAGTATAATATCAAGACGATATACCAGACACCATCCAACTTAAAAACGCTTCTCCGCCATCCCGATACCAAACATAACACAAACAACAGTCAAAAATCCCACCTCATTTACAGAATCCCGTGCCGATCTTGCCCAGCTACATACATAGGAGAGACAGGGAAAACTCTAGAAGAAAGAAACAATCAACACCGGACAGCCCTTAAAAGCTATAGCCCTCTTTCCCTCTTAGTAGACCACGCACTGAAACAGGACCACATACCAAATTTTGACTCAACTGGAATAATATATCAAAATATCAAGGACAAACATTCAATACTTTTTCTAGAAAGCTGAACCTCAATAGAAGATAAAAACAGTATCAACCGAAAAATAGACATTCCTCAATTATACTTACAATATAAAACCATATAGCCCACTACTATACATATATATTGTTGCACCAGGTTGCGGCTTGGCAGACTCTTCAACCTTGATTCTCTCCTGTGCTGGGTCTTGCATCTTACCAGAACGTGTCTCAACCATCCTACAAATTTATATAAGCGAATAATGAGATAACTCTACTTTAAGTAGCCTCCAGAATAATTTATTTCTCACATCAAAGAGAGCAGTGAAGTCACACGTGTACCTAAATACAAATGATGATTCTATAATACATATATTCTGTTTATAATACATATATTCTGTTTAATAAAATAAATAAATATAAAATATAATTTTGAATTTAAAATACATGAAAAATAATATTACAAATTAAAATAAAATAGGTTCATTAGCCCTGATGCAACAATATATATATACGGCACCAGTAGATTCTAAAGAATCTCTAATAAAAGATCTGATTGATGAACTAATTCCTGATGATACAACTATATCGGATACTGCTCACCATATATCAATAAGGAACTATACACCGAATTTTACAAACTCCAACTCATTCAATATTCATAAGAAAGAAATAGAAGAGCTAATCGACAAAATTAATGTAAATAAAGCTCCTGGTCCAGACAATATTAGTAATAATATGATAAAGAATGCTTTTCAACTAATACTTCCGATTTTACACTCATTATTTAATAAATGTATTCAAATAGGATACTTCCCAAAAAAATGGAAAACAGCAGCACTCAAAATAATAGCCAAACCCGGCAAAACCAATTATGAATCAGCTAAAAGCTACCGTCCGATATCTTTATTATCCAATTTTTCAAAGATTCTAGAAAAAATTCTCAAAAATAAAATATATGAATTTTATATTCAAAACAATCTGTTGAGCTCGAGGCAGCACGGATTTATCAAGTCAAAGTCAATTATCACTGCTTTGAATACTGTAATCGATGTATTAATGGAGCATAAGCAAAAAGAACTATCTGCACTAATTACAATAGATATCTCGGGGGCTTTTGATAATGCCTGGTGGCCAGCGATCATCAAAAGAATAGATTCAGACAATTTACCGGAAAAACTGATCAAAATTCTACAATCATATTTAAATTCCAGGATCATTTCATTCAGTTACGACAATCTAACAACTTCAAAGCCAATTACTAAGGGGTGTCCTCAGGGCGGTCCGCTTTCTCCACTTCTGTGGACAATTTTGTTGAACGATTTGCTGTTGAATTTTCAGGTGCCCAATAGTGAGTTGATTTGTTATGCGGATGATATTTCGATCATATGCTGGAATAAAGATCTAACATCACTAAAAACAGTTATAGAGGAAGCAATAAATACTATCGAATTGTGGTGTATTAAGAACAAGTTAGAAATCAGTTCCGAAAAAACAAACATTCTATATTTGCATAATAAAGAGAAGATCCCAGTTAAATTTAAGAGTGGATTAATTTCACCAGTACAAAAAATAAAAATCTTGGGAATAACAATTGCGAATCATAGAAGAAAAAACAAATTAAATTTTGCTTTTCATATAGAGGAAATAGTGGCAGAACTCTAAGAATAAAAAATTTTCTATTCTCTCTGTGCAGCAAATCATGGGGTTTGAGCTCCCATAAAAGAATTACATTGTAAAAATCTTTATTCAGATCAACTATAACATATGGATCAGAAATCTGGTTCAAATTTTTAAACAAAAAATCGATACAAAAATTAAACTCAATGCAATATCAGATACTAATATGGAGCATTCAAGCATACAAGACAACTTCGTACAACTGTGTTCACAGTTTGGCTAGGGTTCCATTGATTGCAGATTACATTGAAGCAAAAAATATGAAATATGACTTAAATAACTTATCGTTTGAGGACAAGCAAAAATACAACATCGATATTCCCTTTATAATTAAATCCTATATAGACGAAAGAATGTTGCTCTTACTGAATAATACAAACGAGACATTTACAAGTTTTTTCAACCGGGGTATTCCAAGTTATTTTCGCCCTAATTTCCACAACACACAATTTGTAACCAACCATGGTAATTTCGGAAGTTTTCTGGAAAGAATCCATGCATCGGAGGATCCGGGCTGTTTTTGTGGATGCCGCATTCAAGATTCTACTCACCTTTTACTTAAGTGCCAAGCATTTCAAGACTACAGACTCAATAACGGTATTCTCTGTTCCGATCCAAGAGAACTGATATCCAGCAGGGATTCAAATTGTATTCAATAGTTTTTGTAAATATATATCAAAGTATTTAAATAATCTCATGTGTTAGGTATAATTAACTATGTGCTGTATATATGATATTTTTTTCCTTTTTTCTTTATTTTGAGATGTGTTTAAATTAAATTACCTATGTATATAGTATGCTTGTTTGAAATCAATTTCAGGAATATGGTAAATGCCTTGAGCATATGTTAATAGATTCTCCCTCTCTCTCTCTCTTGTGTTGCTTTCTTTTGGGCGCCAGTGTCCTTGGCGGGACATCGCGCTTTGTATTTACAGTTGAATAAAGTTGAATATATATATAACAAATTACTGATTTTTAATTCTTTAATTTTAAATGTATTAGAAATTGAGAGAGCAAATATTACTCCAAACAAAAATGGCTGTACAATCGAAGTGCCTACTAAGGAAAATGCAGAAAAAATGATTGGATATATGAAAGAAAGTGAAACATTAAATAAAACTCTAAAGCCAAGGATCCCAAGGGATAGAATTCCTACAATAAAAATATTCAATATCGAAGAAGAATTTACAAAAGAAGACTTAATTGACTATGTAAAAGAAAGCTTACAATTAAACGAATATACAATAAACCCATTTAGTTCAAGAAAAAAACAAATATAATAAAATAGATTGGTTGTGTTCAATAGATCCAAAATCTTTCGCAGAACTAAAGAAAAAATCAGTAATGGAAAATGGAATTTTAAGATTGAAATTTGGTTGGAGAACATTAAAATGGGAGGAAATTTTCTTGGTTAACAGATGCACAAAATGCCTGGACTTTCATAAAACTAGAGGGTGCGAGATTGAAGAGAAGACGTGTGGAAATTGCGGAGAGAAAGACCATTTATCAAAGGACTGTAAGAAAGAGGCTGAATGTGTTAACTGCAGAAGAGCCAATGGAAGAAATCCAGCATTAAAACTGGAAGTAAAGCACAACGCATTAAGTTTCAAATGCCCCAGTTACCTTCATAGGGTAAGTCTTCTGAAAAAAGAAATAGTTTATGTTACAGATTAAGTTAAATTTACTTGGAGTTCAAAAACATTCTCAATTAATAGTTAAAAACAATGGTGGCATTTGCTTGTACAATGATAGTCTTACAATATTTATAAAGATCTTATGTATTATGAATATTATAGATACTAAATTTATGTTTAAATTGAGGAAATTGGGTTATATATACCTATTTCTATTGATGGAATTAGATCAATATCGATTTTTACATAGGTGGCACTTGATCACCTTATCTCCCTTTTCAGTGGTTAATATACCTTTATGTCTTAATTTTGAGAAATTCTTAATAATTTTTGAAATACTTTTATTTTATAAGCATATATATTGTTTCTACATATACCTACAGTATATTTTTGGAAGGTATTCTGTTTTAAATATTTTTTTTTTCAAAAAAGCATGAAATTAGTGTTGGCAGCCTAATGTTTCACTTCCCTTTTTGTATATACTATAAATTTAAATTTATTTTCTTTGACTTATCATGACTTTTCATATGTATTAGCCTTCTTTTCATGTGTCAAAAAAATATCTTTGGAAAAATTCTCACTTTAATATTATTTTTCACAAAAAGGCTAAAACCTGACCTCGGAAACATACTATTTTACCTTCTCTTTTGGGCATATGCTGATTTAAAATATTTATTCTTTGTAATTCTTTTGATTTGTGGTTACAATGGCCTATTTCAAATATGTAAAAAAAAAATAATTTTGGATTGACTTCAGTTATATTATTATCTTTATCAAAAAAGCTAAAATATACCCTCGGAAACCTATTACTTTACATACCTTTATGTGCTTATCTTAATTTGGGCTTACATAATTTGGTAATGTTTGATACTTTTATCCATATAAATATTTTTCTTAAGAGCCTACTAAATATATTTGTGCTATCTTATAATTTTATCATTATCTCCTCAAAGAGACAAAAAAACTACTCTGAGAAACACACAATTTCATTTCCCTTATTATGTCTGGTTTTCAGTAAGCCCTTTTTATTGGTTAATAATTAAAACTATTGAACATATTAGTTTTAATACTATAGATATACAGGGTAATTGTGGAATTTTTATTTGTTTATTGGTTATCCTTTTTTCAAAAAAACAGAAAAGCACCTTTGGTAGATCATCAATTTATATTAATTTTTGTGCTCAATCACAACCTATGTATATCTTTTGGGTGAAACAGCTGGATTTTGCACATATTAATATCCCTTTCATGGCCATGCAGGAGCTTTTGGGGTTGTTTTTGATTTTAATAATTGGTTTGCCAAAAAAGTCCGAGCTAAGCTTGGAAGGCCTATGGTTTCATATAATTTTGTGCGTTTGTGTATTAATATCAATCTTTAATGATATCTACTCTGTTATAATATATACACAAAAAATTATTTGTTTATCTCTTTCTTTTGATTGTGATTATTATTATTTTTAAAAGTATTGAAATTACTCTCCACAATCATATATTATCAGCCCTTTTTGGCATTTCACTTATTTTGATTGTGGATCTCGGGATGGTTATATGTCAAATTTGGTTAATATATATATATATATCATATCTAAATGTCTATAAAGATTTTTTCACAAAATGTGGGGAGGGGTTATATGGCGGTTGAGAATTTAATACATTATGCAATAAAATTGGAGGCGGATGTTATTTTAATCCAGGAAGCTCCGCCTGATAAATGTATTGATAAATTACAATCTTGGCATAGGATTATCAGTAAAAATGATAAAATAATAACTTTTGTCAATCCCAAATATGATATTTTTTGTTTTGATGTTTCAGATTATCATATAGGGATCCAGGTTACTTTGTCGGATGTTTTGAGGGTCCAGATTATTAACTGTTATGTTGACCCCATAGACACAAACCAAAATGATTCTTATTTTACAAATCTAATAATAAACCTAACAAATAATGTTAGGAAATACTTAGATAATAATATTATTATCGGGAACTTTAATGCCCATAATAGTCTTTTTGGGGGGAATGTGACAGACAGTCGAGGGGATAGTCTTAATGATTTTGTATTTTCGAATAATTTGATGCTGGTATCCGATCCCAATGTGAGTACTTTTGATAACGATAGGACACAATCATTTATAGACTTCACTTTTAGTTCTGCCAATATACTTGGAAATTTGGAATGGAGGGCTAACCCTTTCTTGAGCCTGAGTGATCATATTGTGATATCATTGACATTAAGTCTTGCTTCTCAAAATGATCAATATCATGACTGCCCAATTAGATATAATGTAAATTTAAATTATAAAAAAATATATTTAAGAGAATGTTCGAAACACTTTGATGATATTAGATTAATGGATGTCACAACAATAAATAGTGAGGATATAGATCGCCAGGTCTCAATAATTGAGAAGAATATTCAGAAATGCTGTCTATCGTTATGTAAGAAGAAAGTCACACAAACCAGAATTAATGGGAAATATAACCCTTGGTGGCATCCTAGATTGGATATATTAAAAAAAGGACAATGTCTCTTAAGAGATTGTATAAAGGTACTACAAATGACCAAAATTTGAGAATAGCAAGATTTATTGAATTTCAAAGGTCAATGGCATTTTATAAGAGAGAAATTAGAAAATTTAAAAATGAATATTACAGAAACTTGTTTAATAAAGTATCACTAAATAATCCTTTCACTTCACCATATAAAATAGTTAATAAAAAATCTGTAGACCATTCTCCTTCGCATCATTTCAAAAAATTGATAATTCTTACACTAAGACTGCTGAAGAAAGCTTCGAGTATTATACACTGCGTGACATTGAAAATGGAACACCAAGAAATAGTGGCCAGAAAGTGATGAAACTCGGCAGACAGAGAGAGACAGGGACGAACAATAAGTGATCTTTATTTCAAAATGATAGTCATAATACAGAGCGAGAACGGCGTCGGCTTAGTAGCAAGTAGGACCACCGCGGACGGCGATGCACGCAGCAACACGTCTAGGTAGAGAGTTAATCAGAGTACGGATGGCGTCCTGAGGGATGGCTCTCCATTCCCTCTCAACCATTTGCCACAGTTCGTCTTCTGAACGCGGCTGTGGCAAGGCATGCAAACGGCGTCCAATGATGTCCCAGACGTGCTCTATTGGTGAGAGATCAGGAGAGTACGGTGGCCAGGGAAGCATCTGTACATCTTGCAGAGCTTGTTGGCTAATGCGAGCAGTGTGCGGTCGGGCGTTATCCTGCTGATAAAGGGCATTGGGTACCCCCTGAAGGTAGGGGAGTGTCACCGGTCGCAGCACATCATCAACCTATCGTTGGGCCGTCATAGTGCCCTGAATACGAAGTAAAGGTGACCTGGAATCATACGCGATTGCGCCCCAAACCATGATTCCACGTTGTCGCACGGTGGGGCGTTCCACAATTGCTGCCGGATTGGACCTTTCTCCACGTCGACGCCACACGCGTACACGGCGACTATCACTGGACAAGCAGAAACGCGACTCATCTGAGAACACGACCCTGTGCCATTCCGTCATCCACGTCGATCTAGCCCGGCACCATTCCAAACGTTGGCGCCTATTCGGTGGGGTCAATGGCAGTCTTCTTAGCGGACGGCATGAGTGCAAGCCATTAGCAACCAATCGACGGGAAATGGTTCTGGTCGAGATGGAATGATCTAGGGTGTCTTGCACATGTTGCAGGATGGCGGTACAAGTGGCTTGTGGGGCCGCCACTGCTTGTCGAAGGATACGCCGATCCACACGTGCTGACGTCACTCTGGTTGCACCGACATTCCTATAAATTGCCACATTTCCTTGTTCCAACCATCTTCTCCACAGTCGGTGCACCGTGGACGCACCAAGGTGTGTATCAGCTGCGATTTGACGTATGGACCAACCTGCCCTTTTCAGTCCGATCACCATGCCCCTCGTAAAAGCGTCTGTCTGCTTGAACTGCCTCCGTTTACGATGACCTGGCATTCTCTGTTATTACACGTGTCTTTTGACACAAGAACAAAATTTCTACAATGATTTTCCTTGAAGAAATAACGACACGAATACTGTCCTTTCTGCAAGTTCCTTCCCTTATATCTTACTCCATGTGCGCACGAGAGCTGCGCATTTTACATCATTTGCATAACTCGGTTAGGCGCGTCTACCCTGAAATTTGCATAATTTTCTGGCCACTATTTCTTGGTGTTCCATTTTCAATGTCACGCAGTGTATTAAGACAAAATTTAGTACAAGCGATTATATAGATTGGGAAAATACAGCTTGTATTCTGGAAAAAATAGACTTTCCACCTATCAATGAATATGAAATATTATTAGCGTTAAAAAATATGGGGGGGGGGGGGGGGGAAAGGCTCCAGGGCCTGATGGGATTATGAGAAATCCAATTTACTTTTTGTTTAAGATATTTCCTCAAATTCTGGTAAATCTATATAATGCGTGTCTAAAATTAGGATACTTTCCTCAGAGATGGAAGATAAGTCGGATTATCTTTCTACGCAAACCCAATAAAAATCCTTCTAATATAAATTCCATTCGCCCCATCTCTTTGTTAAATATATTGGGAAAAATACTAGATAAAATCGTGTGGTAAACAGAACTTTTTATTACTTTCAAGAATCATCAAACCTTAGTAAATTTCAATATGGTTTCAGGTGGGGGAAATCTGGTCCAGATATGCTCCATGAGGTTATAAGTTTGGTGAGGGATAACAGAAGGATAGGCAAGCACTCAATTTTATTAACAATAGATATAGAGGGGGCATTTGACAATGCTTCCTACGACATAATTATAAAGTCAGCTAAAAAGTTAAAAATTCCAAGTTATATCATAAATTTCTACATTGGTTTTCTGAAAGACAGAAAGGTATTTTTAAATATTTCATCTAAAACTCGAAATGAACCACTCAATATTGGAAAAGGCTGCCCGCAGGGCAGTAATAGTGGTCCCCTTTTATGGTTAATTATGTTAAATTCAGTTTTTGATATAGTGGATAATTATAATACAAAGATCTTTGCGTATGCAGATGACCTGGTAATTTTTTGCACAGAAAATAGTAGAGCTAAAATCGAAAAAATTGGAAATGAAAATATTGAAAAAATTTCATCCTGGCTCAGGGATAATAAATTAAATATATCAATCGAAAAATGTCTGGCACTCTACATAGCCCCGCCAGGTTTAAACAAAGGATTAGGTAAGGGGGGAGTAAGAAACCCAAGTATAAAGATCTATAATAAAAATATAAAATTTAGCAATAGTATAAAGATACTCGGTATAATTATTAATAAATTATTAAATTGGATCGATCATGCTAAATACATCAAGCATAAGGTTGGAAAAAAAGGAAAGGAAATAAGACGAATGACATCTAGTAAATGGGGTTTATCCCCTGCGGTGATTAAGAGACTGTATCTAGCAGGATTTGAGAGATCATTAGTATATGGGGCAAAAGTATGGTGGGGGGATAAGGAGAGTAAGAGTGCGTTGACGAAAATATTAAGAACTGCCCAAAGACCGTTCGCATTGGCGATCTGTAGAGGCTACAATACTCTGAGTACTGACGCTGCACTACTTCTCTCGGGAATTATGCCTATCGAGTTGGTATTAAATGTTGAATCGGGGATGGCATCGTTGAATAGACCAAGGGATGTTTTTGAGGTCAGTAACAGTGAGGATGTGATAGATGTTGCCCCCCAAAATTTTTCTGTAATCCAGCCGACCAAAGGGAAATAAATTTTGTAAAGGAAACTCCGAGTGGTGAGGGACTTATAATATTCACAGATGGTTCGAAATCGGAGAATGGGGTGGGAGCAGGCTGGTGTGCGTTCAATAAGAATGGATTGATATGTGAAGGGTCTTATGTAATGAATTACTATAATAGTGTTTTCCAGGCGGAAAACCTGGCAATCTATATGGCCCTGGACTGGTTCGAACATGAAAACTATAATGAAATACATATTGAATCTGACAGTTTATCCTCATTGGAAGCACTAAGTAGTCCCTATATGAAAAGTTGGTCAACAATGAGAAGTAAACTTAAAATTCATGAATTGAAGAAAAAAATAAAGACATTTTCCTATATTGGGTAAAGGCTCACATTGGGATAAGCGGAAATGAAAGGGCCGACAGAATTGCTAGGGACTCTTATAAGTTTCCGAGTCCATACCAGCCAATCCCGATGCCAAAATCATATAGGAAATATATGTTTAAAAAAGAAAATAGGGAAATATGGCAGAGGGATTGGGATCAATCTATGAAAGGAAGAGAGTTATATAAATGGAAAAAGTTAATTAGTGAGAAGCGCATTTTTGGTAATGCATATCTAAATTATTTTATAACCGGACATGGGCCCTTCCCCTCATATTTTCATCGATTCAAGATAAAAGCACCTTCCTCATGTATGTGTAACCATCCTATACCTGATCACTCTCATTTTCTTCTATCATGTAGTCATTTTGATAATATACGTCCAAACTTTTTGAAAACGGTCAATATAAATTTTCCTCATATTATATATAATTATAGGATAGAGTTAGTCTTTTTGCCAAAGAATATTTGAAGAAATAAAGGATATATAGATGGAGGGATGGTTATTGTATTATTTTTTATATTTCTATTGTGTATATGTTCCTTCACTTGCTTATGTATTTATTGTTATTATTATTATTTGTTTATTTATTTATTATGGTCATTATATCATCGGTTTTTTTGATATGTGTGTGGATATAAAGGCTTGGGTATAATTGTATTTTCGTATATAATTGTGTATATATGTATGTAGTATATATATATATTTATTATATATATATGTTTTTTTTTTTCTCCTGATCTAAAGTTTAGATTTGGATTTTTATCTCCTTTATCATTGTTCCTTCCCCTTCATTAATGTTATAACTACTGCTATATCTCTAGAGATATTTGTATTTTTTAAAATGATATGTAATAAAGTTAACTGTCGTTGGGGCCCCTTATTGTGCGCCCTTGAGTGTCCTAGTGGAGCCAGATTTGGGGTCATCTTTCCCCGCTGATAGATCTAAAAAAAAGAAAAAAGAGGGAAAAAAATAGATATGTCGTATACAAATGCAGACTGCCATTGGGGATGCAAGGGCTTTAGCCTATATCATCCCTTGCCCAGTCTATTGACTGTGCAAAATTTCTACTCTATCCCCCTTGACATCGATGAGGACGACCCCCTCCACAGGGAAGATATCACTTTGGCCGAGTTTGCCGCCGCCATCTCCCGTCTCCCTCGCGGAAGGGCCCCAGGCTGGGACGGTCTGCCCTGCGAGCTCCTAGTTGCCTTTGTGGTCTTCTTCGCGGGAGCCTTGTGGCGTGTGTTTACGGCCTCTCACTTCCGCGGCACCCTGCCACCATCCACGCGGCGTAGCTCCATCTGTCTGGTCCCGAAGACCCGCGGCGGTCGCGGCTTCAGCGGCTAAAGGCTCATATCGCTGCCCTCGGCCGGCTACCGTGTCCTGGCGGGTATCCTCCTTCGTCGCCTCAGACACCATCTACCAGCGCTGGTGCCGGAGCGCCAGACCTATGCCGTCCCCGGAAGGGCACCATCCTGGAATATCGGCCAGGTTACCGATGCTGTTGAAGAGGCGACGGCTGGAGGGCTGCCACTGACGGGGAGAACCCCGCTGGTGCAGGAGTCCAGGGCCATCCGGACTGACATCGCCGACGCCAGGGCACGGCAGACCTGCTCCACAGACGACTGCGTCTACGTCGAGCTCTGCCCAGACTTCGCGCCCATCCACTATCTCAGGGCAGTGGACGAGCTGGTTGGTGGGCCGCAGCACATCCTCCAACTATCAAGGATGAACGGACACGTTCTGGTGGGCCTGTCCACCAAGGCCCTGGCGGAACGCCTCATCGAGAGAGGCCTGGTCATCGAGGGCACAGCCCTCAGGGCCTTTCCCTTCAGGAAGAGGGCGGAAAAACTGACAATCGGCAACCTTCCCTTCTTTGTGGAGGATGCCACCATCATAGAGGCCCTCAAGCCGTACGGCAGGGTCACCTCCATCGTCCCCATCCGGCTGAGGGTGGAGGGTTACTCCTATACGGACGGCCGCCGAGAGACCTTTCTTCTCCTGAACGATGGCGTATCCCTGCAGAATCTGACGACCCGCCTGTAAATCACCAGCAAAGGCAACACCCTCCCTGCGTTCGGGATCAAATGCTCCAGATGTGGACGGCAGGGCCACCGTCGGGATGACTGCCCCTTCAATCCGAACCGGCCTACCAACACCACCCAGCCACACTCCTCGTCGCATCCTCCCGGTGCGTCGTCTGCCGCGGCATGGAGGCCCTCGCCAAGGACATCCCCCTCCTCTGAACCTTCATTGCCATAAGGGGGTACAACCTAAAAAAGTTGGGGGTGAAAATCTCCTCGGCGGCCAGTCGGAGGCCTCCCGCCTCATCTTTTGTGACACCAGTCGAGTAGCTTATGGAGCAGTCGCCTATTTAAGAAAATGAAAAAATATTATAACTTTGATATGGAGTAAGGCAATATTGGCGCCAATAAAAAGGATTACAATCCCTCGACTAGAATTGGACTATGGTGCTGGGAGCTAGATTGGCCAACTCTATTCGTATTGTTGTGAAAAGAAAATGTGAAATAGAACATCTCCTCAATAATCGTCCCCTCGCCTATGTCTCTAAAGATGACAATGATCTAAGGCCCTTAACACCCAACGAGTTTCTTCAAAATGGTCCAGAACCCAGCTTCCCGGAACTTGAAAATTTAAAACCAGAAATGTTGCATGTGAAGTATAGAAAACTAGGGCAACTAAGAAAAGAATTGAAGCAAAAGGTTCTGAAAGAATATTTGGGCACTTTAATTCAAAATTTGGAAAATTTTGATAAAAGACATCTAAAAATGGGAGATTTTGTGTTAATTGGTTTGGAAAATATTAAAAGGATGTTTTGGCCTAGAGGCAGAATAGTAAAGCTTATTTCTGGTGAAGATGGGATAGCAAGGGTGGCCCATGTTGAAACATCGACGGGTATCCTGGTCGGAGCAATTCAGCGTTTATATCCTCTTAAGATATCATCTAATAAAGTGAAAGACCAATCGGAAAAGTTGATTCTAAATCCAAAATCCGACTTATTAAGGAGAGAGCCAGAGATTTTTCTCAGGATTTACAAAAGCAGGTATGAGAGAGAAAGTAAATGGCCTAACATATATAGTTGCTAAATGATGTAAACGTTTCAAGTGTAAATAGCTGTCGATTTACCATTTATTTGTCAAATTGGTGGGAGAATGTTAAAACTAGTTCATTTTTATAAAATCACTAGCCGAATGACCCGGGCAACGCCCGGGTTTTACCCGATTAAATGTTTTTATTCAAATACTATTCGTTACAATTATAAATTGGCACCGTGGATGTCACTCTTGTGAAACGTCCCGCTCCAAACTTTGTGTCTGAGAAGCGATATTTTTATAGAAAGATGATCTGGCTTTTGTTTTCTGCTCGAATGAATGTTTTTCTGTTAGAATGTTGTTCCTGCGTACAAAAAAATTAACTGGTTTCACCCGTGATCTCTGCTTTTTGGAATTTTTCCCGATATAATTTTGTATCTGATAATCAAACACAATACAGCAATATTGTCATCATCATTTTCTGACTAAAAAAACAACTATTTTTGCCCAGAACCTGTCAATTTTATTTTTTATTGGCTAAAAATCCGATAAATATATTTTCCATATTTTTCTCTATGTCCTGTCAAAACACGTTTTACATGTACATTAGGTCAGCTGATATTACCTAACTCCCATCTTCACCGCTAGAGGCGCTGCTTGCGAGCGAAAAGGCAAATTTGCAACGCAATTTGCAAATAACTCGAAGAATATTCGTGATAGAGACCTGAAATTTTCATTATAAGTTTTTCCAGATTCTACTCTATATACTGTTAAAATTTCAGTCAGATTAGTTGCGTATTGTGGACGTGTATAGCCGACATAGATACCCACATACATACATACGCCGACCGTGCGGCCACGCGTCGCGCGAGCTCCGTATGTTTCGCCTTTCATCCTGCTGACTGCCCCTTCTGCTCAACTTCAGTCACATCATTTGAATCGCCATAAGACGGGCCTCATTTTGATCCATCATTTATTAATTTCTATCAAATTTGAAATTTTTCAAATTTTCCAATTTTCATAAAATCGCAAAACTACAAGTTGTAGTTTTGCAGCATCGTCATGGCAGCGGCCAAGTTTGGCGTTGCGTCATCACCATCTGCGAGCTCATTGGCTGTCACGACCATCAATCATTCATTCACTTCCAACGTCACGAATGCAAATTCGCCTACTTCATCAAATAAAGAAATTAAATCGACAAATATGCAAATCAAGAAAAGACAATTCTCTAAGGAAGAAAAAATGAAAATTGACCAACAAAGAAAATTGACCTACGAGAAACGTAGTAAATCCATCAAATCTACAATCAAATTTACTGCGATACAAGAAAAAAGCGCAGAAGAACAGCTTACTTCTATCGCCGAAATGGTTGGACCTGAAAATATCCATTCGGTCGGAAAATTAGATGGCCAGGCTGTGGTTTCCCTGGCAACCAACGACCACGCAACACAACTGATAACCAACGGGTTCAAGGTGGGAGACACCACAATTTACCCCACGCCACTCTTCACAGTGGCAAGAAAATATATCCTGTCGGGGGTGATGGCCTTCATCCAAGACCAAGACATTATCAAGGCCCTCGAGCCTTATGGAAAGACCTTGTCCATTCGACCAATCCCATTCCCAACCGAAAATCCCCTCTTCAAACATCTTTCTTCTTTGCGGAGAGAGATTATCTTCAAAATAAAATAAGACCGAGTAATGCCGGCCATTATCGTGATAAACTATATGAAGAGTTCTTTCAGAATCTTCATTGGCGAAGATGTCATCTGCGCCGGCTGCAGAAGACACGGCCACACCAAGAAACAATGTCCTTTTGACCCTGCAATCGCAGCCAAAGTCTCTAGGACCTTTTCAGAAGCCCTCAACCAGACAGTCCCTCCCCCGATTCCGAAGCCCATCCCCCAACCCGATTTGGCATTAACGACTGAACCAGAGCCGCAGTAGCCCAAGGACTCCCAAATAAAGAAGAGGACTCTCGAGGCCTCATTGAACGGGGATAAGAGTTCGAGGGTAGAAAGCAAAAGTGGCAAAAGACCTAAGCCATCCTCTACAGGCCAGGAACCTGATACCGTCACCTGCTGTCCCCAATCATCAACATCAACGATGACATCTTCGCAGCAAGACGAAGAACTTGTGGAGCACGAAATGAGTAACCATCAAGACCTAGGCCTCACCTCTGTTGAGCGTCCCAGGGAACAGTCGGCTCCAGCTAAAAAGGCCTCTCCAATTCCGCTTCATGTCCTTAAAGAACGTGAGGATCGGATCATTGAATTGTTCAATAATTTGAACTATGATACCATCCTGAAACCCTTACTACAGTGGATCAAGGGGGATTATATCATGCATGGAGTTCTGTACCCCGATTATAGGAGAAAATTTATCAAAGCACCGCCAGAACACAAAACTATCCTTATAGACTTCCTTGGAACCGTCATTGAACACGCACGGGACGACGATCAGTCTATTCGCGACAATTTAGTCAACTACAGGAAATTCTTGAGCTGCTGATCCGGTTGTATATAGCCTTTTTCCCATCTCATCGTCTTTTTTATGTCTGTATTTTTAAATAAAGTACCGTTTTTGTTGTTACATACATACATACATACATACATACATACATACATACATACATACATACATACATACATACATACATACATACATACATACATACACTGACTTTTATATATATAGGGATTTGGTGATCACGTGATGGGGAAAGCCAATCAGGTGAGACTTTGCGCAAGCAAGGCAAGGTATAAAAGGCACGGCGGGATGGCCGGTGCGGGGATTAGTAAGATTCGTGTATGAAGATAGGAGTGCCTGAGCCTAGGATACAAGGAACTAGAGTTTAGAGGAAACGTTGGTTATTAGTGCCTGAGCCTAGGAGATAAAGAACTCAAGCTCAGATGAAAAGAATAAGAGGCTAAATAACGAGAATCACGAAATTTCTCTTAATGAATTGTAAAAAGCTATAAAACGAAGAGAAATTTTTTTTTATTAAAATGCATAGGCTACTAGCTTTCGGGCTCCAAGCCCTTCAACGGGTACAACATATTGTTGCACCAGGTTGCGGCTTGGCAGACTCTTCAGCCTTGATTCTCTCCTGTGCTGGGTCTTGCATCTTACCAGAGCGTGTTTCAACCATCCTACAAATTTATATAAGGGAATAATGAGATAAGTCTACTTTAAGTAACCTCCAGAATGATTTATTTATTTTCTCATATCAAAGAGAGCAGTGAAGTCACAGTGTACCTAAATACAAAAGATGATAATCTAATCTGTTTTAAATAAATATCATAGAATATTTTATATAAAAATAAATAAATATATAATTTAAATTTCAAATATATTAAAAATAATATAAGAAATACGCCATTAATCATGATGTAACACTTCCCCCTCTCCAGAGGTCGTCACGTCCTCGTGATTGACCTCATCAATTCTTTCAAAATAGGGTTTGATTCTTGAGACATGGACAATCAATGGGTCTTGGCAAGGATTATCTTTTGGTTCAATTAAGTAATTTACGTTGGACAGCTTCTTTAATATTTTATATGGGCCAAAATATTTTCTCAGTAGTTTCTCGCACTTTCCTATTTTCCTAATTGGTGTCCAAACTGCTACTAATTCTCCTGGTTCGTAGCTTCTTTCCATGTGTTTCTTGTCATAGTTCTTTTTCATTCTTTCTTGAGTCTTTATTGTGTTGTTAATAACTAATTTTCTTGTTCTGTTTATTTTGTCTAAGTGATGTTTTATGTATTCATCATAATCATCCTTGTCAATGTCCACCGAGATATTCCTGTCGTCCAAAAGAGACGTGGGTTCTCTTCCAAACATCAGGAAAAAGGGAGAATATCCTGTGGTTTCCTGAATTGTAGTATTGTAAGCGTGAGTGATGAATGGGAGTATTTCGTCCCAATTCTTCTGATCAGTGTTCACATACATACTGAGCATATTGATCAATGTTCTATTTAACCGCTCTGTCAATCCATTAGTCTGGGGATGATAGCTTGTTGTGAAGCAATGTTTAATCTTGCACGTTTTCATCACCTCTTTCATTAAATTACTGGTAAATTGAGAGCCTCTGTCACTAATAAGATATTGTGGGGCTCCGTGCCGGAGAAAAATATCCTCTACTAGAAATTTTGAAACTTCTTTCACTGTTGCTTCCGAGACTGCTTTTGTTTCTGCATATCTAGTGTAGTAGTCCGTCAGCACGATTATCCATTTTTTCCTGTTTTTCGTAGATG
The DNA here is from genome assembly GCA_030710605.1 of Cordylochernes scorpioides. NCBI lineage: Eukaryota > Metazoa > Arthropoda > Arachnida > Pseudoscorpiones > Chernetidae > Cordylochernes > Cordylochernes scorpioides. Next base: position 28,768,375 of record CP092863.1, on the reverse strand, counting down.
GCAATGGACCAACAAAGTCAATTCCAATTCTTTCGAAAGGAAAGTTGGCTGGGGGAATGGGCTGTAGTAGTCCAGAAGGTAATTGGTTTGAGCCTTTTCTACTTTGGCAAAGATGACACGTCTTAACGAACTCTGAGACATCCTTTAGCATGGATGGCCAAAAGTATTTACTCTTTATTCGGTACATGGTTCTGGCGACACCCAGATGGCCATTCGACATATGATTGTGATATTCCTTCATAATTTCTCTCTTTTTCTTCTCTGGAACCACAAGCAACCACGCCCTGCCTTCAGGGTTCGGGTTTTTCTTAAAGAGGCATCCATCTTCTACTTTAAAGTTTTGCGCAATTGATCGCCTGCTTCCATTAAGGTTTTTCTTAACACTTTCGATAAACTTATCCTCTTCGTCTGTTATTTGATTTAAAAATAGCCTTTCAAAATCCTCATCCCAATCAGTTTCTGGTAAGGGTCCCCTAGATAAGCCATCGGCGTCCAGATGTTTCTTTCCTGATTTATGTATTATATCGAAGTCATATTCTTGAATTTTCAATGCCCATCTTGCCAATCGACCTGTTGGATCCTTCAAGTTTTTGAGCCAGCATAAGGCGTGGTGGTCTGTTACTATTTTAAAGTGTCTTCCATAAAGGTAGAGTCGTAATTTTGACATTGACCAGACAACGGCCAGACATTCTTTTTCAGTGGTTGAATAATTTTGCTCCGCTTTACTTAGGGTACGACTCAAATATGAGATCACCTTCTCTTCACCACCGATGTCTTGGACAAGTGTTGCACCTATGCCGATGTTGGACGCATCAGTATGAACATAAGTAGGTGCATTTGGATTGAAGTGACCTAAAATTGGTGGACTTAATAGTGCTGTTTTTAGGGTTTGAAACGCTTCCTCTTGTCTTTCTGTCCAGATAAATGATACACTTTTTTTTATAAGGTTGGTCAAAGGGTCAGCAATTTTTGAGAAGTCTTTGATAAATTTTCTATAATATGAACACATTCCCAAAAAGGATTGTACTTCTTTGACCTTTTTGGACCGAGGGAAATTTCTGACAGCTTTGATGTTATGTTCCGCGGGTTTTATACCATGTTTGCTCGTTATATAGCCGAGAATCTCCAATTCTTCAAAAGCAAATCGGCATTTTTTGTCGTTTAACCTTAAATTAGATTCACGAAAACATCTAAAAACAGCTTCAAGTCTTTTGAGGTGCGTTGGAAAATCCGGGCTATATATGATAACATCATCCAGATAACACAAACAAATTTGCCATCTCAGATTTCCAAGCATATTCTCCATATTTCTCTCAAAGGTAGCAGGCGCGTTACAAAGTCCAAAAGGCATCACGTTGAATTCATATAATCCATGTGCTGTAGTGAAAGCTGTTTTCTCTTTGTCTCTTTCTTCGACTTCAACTTGCCAATATCCAGATCTGAGGTCTATTGCTGAGAAGTGTGTAGATCCTTGGAGAGTATCCATAACTTCGTCTATTCTAGGGATCGGATAGACATCTTTTACTGTCACATTATTCAGTTTTCTGTAGTCCACACAAAATCTGTATTTACCATCTCGCTTCTTGACCAATATTACTGGAAAAGACCAGGGGCTAGAAGATGGCCTAATTATGCCTTCTGTAAGCATCTCGTCAATTTGCTCTTTTATAATATCTCGTTCTTTAGCACTTACCCGGTAAGGCTTGTGTTTAATTGGCTTCGCGTCTTCTGTGTCTATCCGATGTTTTGCCAAATTGGTTCTCCCTAATCTCGACGAAAAAAGATCTCCATACCTTTCTAAAACTTGTTTTAACTCCTTCTGTTCCTTTGGTGAAAGATTTTCGTTTATTTGGAATCTAGGTTCTTTGTTCTCTTCTACCTCTCTTTCTCGACTCACATTTATTTTCGCTGGACTACTTCCAAAAGCCAATGTTTGGTTTTTCATTATTTTTAACGGTCGAGGATACGGATTAGTTATCCAGATGTGCGTTTCCCTATTTATAACATTGATCAAGCTTCTTGCTAGACGAAGTCCATTTGTTTGAAACATTTTGCTGCTCTCCTCGATAATATATTCTCCATCCTCTGTTTCTACCATTGCCTTGATCAATTTCATGGAACATTCCGGTACAATGGAATCCTTGGCACTCTTTATTTTCAACATTTCAAAATTGATTTCGTCATAATTATTCGTCAAATCGTATTTGATAGTTTCTTGCTTACAATCTATTTTTGCGTTCATTTTCTTAAGGAAATCTCTCCCAAGAATTAATGTCCGTAAATGCGTTTTCAATATCACAAAGTTGTGTGATAATGTTTCGTCATCAATTTTTATATTTAAAAATATACTTCCTACCATGTCCAATTTTTTTCCATCGGGTCCTGCACAAATTTTTGCGAGTTTACTTATACCATGGCCTGTATCGAGGGCCGTTCTGAGGTCGACCACTGAGAGGTCAGCACCTGTATCAACCAAAGCTTCAAAAGTCCCTATCTTGTCCACGTTAATTTTTAATTTGTAATTTGTATTTAGGGTCCAACTTCTTGATTCCGTTTATGGTCGACTTGCTTTGATTGACAGATTCAGGCGCGACGCTTAGTTTAAATCTTCCAACACGGAATATCTATTCCGGGTAGGAATATTTGTCTGTGTGTTATGACATACATCGGCATAAAGCCGAGGTCCTGATTTCTCTGATATTTCATTCATTTGGCATTTCTCTTCGACCTTCTCTTGGGTATCTGCTGGATCCTCTTCTAAGATTCTTATAAACTTGACCCTACAATAACGGGCCACGTGCCCTGGCTTGTTACATTTAAAGCAGATTGGTCTCCCGTCTTCTGTCCTATTCCTAATTGAATTTGGATTCTTATTGTATGTTTTACTTGGGTAGACCGGTTTTGGCTCAGGATTAGGAGTGTAAGATCGTCTAGGGGCAGATACCTGGGGCAGAGGTTTGTCCTGGTAGTACCTCGGAGTGGGGGCCTGGGGCTTGGAGGTGTTCTGGTAGTACCTCGGAGCGGGGGCCTGGGGCTTGGAGGTGTTCTGATATGGTCTTCTGAACGACGTAGCATTCTTCCATTGCTCTTGATGATGGGGACGAGGAGAGCGAGGTCCATTATATAGAGCTTTTGATTTTTCTGCACGTTCTTGGTAATTCTTTTCGAACAAATCCAGCTTCTTACAAATTTCTAGGAGTTCATTGGTATTTTTAGGAGGGTTTAGGTGAAGGGCAAAAGAGTATTCTTTCTTTAACCCTCCAATAACCCAGTTTATTTTAGTCTTTTCTTCCATTTGGGGGTCGACCTTGTTGCACAGTACAAGGATATCCTCTGCGAACCTGATTGCAGGTTCATTCCACTGTTGCATCCTGTTTAGTTTCATCTTTATTTCTTCTTTGTTGGCGTCTGAGGCAAAATCCTCCATTAGGCGGCTCTTGAAATTTTCCCAGCTGGTGAAACTTATCTTGTGTAGGTTCAGCCAGGTTTTAGCGCTACCAATCATATTCATGGCAGCATAACGAGAGATAATGTAGTCTGCCCAATGGTACAGGAAGCCAATTTCTTCAAGAGATTCAATCCATGGGCGAGGGTCTTCCGTTCCATCATACTTGGGGATGTCGATGTTGGGATTCAGGACAACTGGGTCGGAACTAGCATCTCTACCAATTGTTGCACCAGGTTGCGGCTTGGCAGACTCTTCAGCCTTGATTCTCTCCTGTGCTGGGTCTTGCATCTTACCAGAACGTGTTTCAACCATCCTACAAATTTATATAAGGGAATAATGAGATAAGTCTACTTTAAGTAACCTCCAGAATGATTTATTTATTTTCTCATATCAAAGAGAGCAGTGAAGTCACAGTGTACCTAAATACAAAAGATGATAATCTAATCTGTTTTAAATAAATATCATAGAATATTTTATATAAAAATAAATAAATATATAATTTAAATTTCAAATATATTAAAAATAATATAAGAAATACGCCATTAATCATGATGTAACAATATTGAGAGAAAATAACGCTATATATAGTATCGATATGTGAAGAATCTGCATATATAACCATGTATGAGATAAAGATATCAGATTAAGTTATGGAAATAAGGCTGTTAAAAATAGATAATTTATAATTGTATGCTTTATAGATTTTCCTCTATTATTATTATGTATATATATTTTTATTTTATTTTTGTTGCCTCTTTCTCTTAATGGGTGGAAAGGAATAAAGAATGGAAAGAGCAAGATTTGTAAACAAACAAGACATCGCCCCCCCATCCCATGCGCGAGCACCTATGCGCGGTGACGGGGAGAAAAAAGAAGAAAAGGACAACCGGCAGCGCTGGTGTATAGGCTCGGGGAAATATGAGCTCCCGGGAAATATGAGCTCCCGCCAAATATGAGCTCCCGCCTCAGAAGGAATGAGTAACCACGTGTGAATGAAAACAAAGAAGATAACGAGAAGACAGTTGATATAGAATTGCGCACCAATTAAGTGGGTTGCGATATAATTTCCTGTTAAGGAACAGAAGAATTAATCTGGAAAATTATCTCAAGTGAAGAATTATTTCAAGTGAACTCAAGATCAAATTTATCAACAGAATCGAAAACAAGATTTGTTTTTTATAAACAGAAGCTTAGATAAGTATTTTTAAACTTTGATTGAAAAAGATTTTGCCTTTCCAACCCAAGTTATTTTGCTCTCTACATTATTTGTTTGTATGTATATTTAACTTGTATCACTCGTTTTGTTTATTCTAATTTAAAATATATCTAACCTTTTTGGCCAATTTGATTATCACCCTCTTTATCTGTTTATTTATTTTTATTTTTAATGCCCAGTCATTGTTGATAAGCAAAATAAAATATATCTTTAGGCCATTTTTGTTAAATTGCATTTCTACAACTTGTGCAAACACAACTGGTGAATCTCTATTTTCAATCTGGGTAAGATTGACCTTCCCCACATTTATTTATTTATTTTTTTTTCAAATTCAACATTTTTGGTGAGCCGGACGTGATTTCACCTTGTGGTGTTTATACAATTTGTGGAGATGGATAAGCTTAAAAGAGAAAGAACTCCCTTAAGGAATACTATAACTCGTACCACAAATGAAATAAAATCAGGTCTAAGTCTAAAGGAAGTGGATATAATTTTAATAAGGGCCAAATTTGAAAGGTTAACCATTCTTAATGATAGACTGATATTGATTGATGATAAAATAAAAGAGATCTTATTGGATGATCCGAGGTCCACAGAAGCCCAAATCAATGATGAGATGGAACTATGTGAGACTTATAGCCTACAAGTAGGAATTGTCGCACAGAAGCTGAAAGAATATGAGTCTAAATTGGCAGCACCCTGTGATGATAAAATGTCACAATCTAGCACTTCAGATGTTAAAAGACAAATAAAACTTCCAAAATTTGAACTAAAAAAGTATACAGGTGAGCTAGAGGAATGGCTATCATGGTGGAGTCATTTTGAAAAAATACATTTAGATGAGTCACTGTCTGATGTTGATAAATTTGAATACTTAATACAATCCATGGTTGTTGGGTCAAAGGCCCACAGACTTGTGACTAGCTTCCCTCTTACCCAAAAGAATTACAACAAAGTCATTGAAGATTTGAAAGATCGGTTTGGGGACAGAGATATGCTGACTGAATTGTATGTGCGCAAGCTTTTAAAGTTGGTCATTGCCAGTGCCAGGTCTGAAAAAAGAACCTTGGCTCAACTTTATGATGATCTGGTTGCACATCTCCATTCTTTGGGATCTCTGGGAGTGGATACTAAGTCTGGGGGTGGTGCGTTCTTGTACCCGTTGGTGGAATCAAGTTTGCCACTTGAACTTATCAAAATATGGCAACGTTCCCGTACACCGTACATTGAAGCGGGAATTGAACATAGTGGGACTAAAGCTTTTGATAAATTAGAGGGTCTGATAGAATTTTTAAAGCAGGAAGTTAAAAATGCAGAACGCATTTCCTTTGTTGCTGAAGGATTTGAACCTTCCCTTCCTCTAAAACAGGGAAAGAGAGAAAATAATCCCCCTAAGATCCACACAGCGTCTGCATTATTTGTTGGTAAGACCAACTTACCGTGTTTATTTTGTGAAAAAGATAACTATCTTAGCCAAAACTGTTTTAAGGCAGCCAAGATGTTGGAATCAGACAGATTAAAGAGGGTACAGGATGCGAAAGTTTGCTTTAAATGCTTGAGAAAGAATCATTTAAAGAAGGATTGTCGGTCTTTTGTAAGATGCAAGCGTTGCCAAGGACCTCATTTTGAGATAATGTGCAGAGGAACCTCACATAGTCAGGAAAATTTAAATTGGAGGTCAGATAACAGATCTCACAATAGTTTAGCAGAGCAGAATGAGGGGATCAGTGAGCCTGTAACAGCAATGGCGAATCAAGTATGCACAAATAATATCTCTTTAATGACTCTCATTGTAAACCTTAAAGGGCCGAAACATTCCAAAATGGTAAGAGTGCTTTTAGACTCTGGTAGTCAAAAATCTTACATCAGAAGGTCTCTAGCTAAGGAGTTAGACTTACCCAAGGTGGGAGAAGTCAAATTGAATAAATTTTTGTTTGGAGGGCAAACCACAGGAGAAAAGGCTCATTCAATATTTTATTTCCAGTTGGACAATGTGGATAAGGGAAAGGCTTTCAAAATGGAAGCGTTAGAGGAAACAATAATTTGTGGCAATATTTCACCCGTTGAAACAGGACCCAGGCAATGGGAATTGGATAAGAAAGGAATCACTTTGACCAAGGTAGACAATAATAAAACCGAGATAGACATCCTAATCGGTGGAGACTATTATGGGCAGCTTCTCACAGGAAAAATTGAACAGCTGGCAGGAGGATTGACCGCAATTCAAACAGTTCTTGGTTGGACTTTAATAGGTAATACCTCATCAGAGAGACCAGAGACAAGTGCTCAAATGGTTATCACCTTACTTACAACCCAACAGAGAGTAGCATCCTTATGGGAATTAGAAACAATAGGGATACGAGATCCTACAGAGGTCATCTCTGTGAAAGAGAAAAATGTTCTCATGCAAGAAAAGTTTCGTGAGAAAATCTGTCGAGGCCATGATGGACGTTATCTTGTATCTCTTCCATGGAAGGAAGGAATTGGGACGATACCTAATAACTTGGAAATAGCCAAAAGGCGCTTGGAGGCTATGACTCAAAGGTTGACACAAAAGGGTCAGTTTGTTCCTTATGATGAAGTCTTCCGATCCTGGTTCAGGGAAAACCTTATTGAAGAGGTTGACAGGGAAGACATCAGACCTACTGGACATTATCTACCACATCGCCCAATATATAAGGTTCAGAGTCAGACTACTCCTATTCGACCCGTTTACGATGCATCATGTAAATCAAGTAAGAGAAGTTTGTCTCTAAATGAATGTTTAGAAACTGGACCTAATCTGATTGAACTTTTACCTGAAATCCTGATAAGATTTAGGGAAAAGAAAATAGGAGCCATCGCTGACATCCGCAAAGCTTTTCAGACCATAGGTATAGATGAAAAGGAAAGAGATTATTTGCGATTTTTATGGTGGGATGAACAAGATCCTTCCAAGATACGGACATTGAGACACACCCGAGTGGTCTTCGGTTTAACCTGCAGTCCTTTCATCTTGGCCGCAGTGTTGAAATATCATTTGGAGTCTATTGTGGATGATCGCAAATCTGTTGCAGATGTTCTGAAACGTTCATTCTATGTAGATAACTTGGTGTTCTCAGTTGATGAACCTGATGAATTGGAACGTATCAGAGAGGTCGCTAACGATATAATGGATGAGGCCAAAATGACTTTAAGAGAATGGGAATATGGAGGTAGTAAAATATTAGAAAATAAAGAGGATTCCAGGGTGTTAGGACTATATTGGAACAAAGAAAGAGATACCTTGAGGTGCCACATCCCACAAGACACCACTAAATACGGTGAAGTAACCAAAAGAACATTATTGTCCAATCTTCAAAAGTTTTTTGATCCTTTAGGATTTTACCAACCAATTTTTCTCATTCCCAAACTCTTGATGCAAAGAGCTTGGCTATTGAAACTGGGATGGGATCAACCCCTTCCTACGGATATACAACAGGAATTCAAAAAATGGAGTGAGGAACTAGACCATGTAAAAAAACTTGAATTTCCTAGATATGCGAGGGTGACCCGTTCTGAAAATCTAGAACTCCATGTCTTTGGAGATGCGAGCAAAAGGGCTTATGCAACAGTTGTCTTTTTGAGAAGTGTACAGGATGGAATCGTTCACATCTCCTTGTTGGCCGCTAAAACCAGAGTTGCACCTTTAAAGTCTATTACCATACCTAGACTAGAGTTGCTGGCCTGTCTCCTAAGCGCTAGACTAGCAACTTCCATTGTCAGAGCTCTAGCCAGACCAATCAAGACTATCTTTTGGAGTGACTCCTCAACAGCCTTGAGCTGGATCAGCACAAAGCATGAATGGAGCATTTTTGTTTCCAATCGAGTTAATGAGATCAGAAGCAGTACCAATATAGATGATTGGAGATTTGTACCAGGTACACTCAATCCTGCTGACCTACCCTCGAGAGGTTGCTACGCACCACAATTCATTTTGTCTAAATGGTGGGAGGGACCCCAGTGGTTGAGAGAATCAGAGGACAAATGGCCAAAACAAAAGCCAATTCCAAATGAAGAACAAGTTTTAGAAGAGAAAAAAGGAACGGTGGTACAAAACACTATTGTACAAAATAGGACATTTTGGTATATAAGTAAATTTTCTTCGTATAAGGCGAATCTGAGAGTGCTAGCTTGGGTGCTTCGATTCATCAAAATACTTAAAAGAGAAGAGATACAGGGTAAAACTTTATCTATGCACGAAGTAGTCCAAGCCGAAAAGGTGCTTATCCGATTAGTTCAAAGAGACAGTCTAGGGAAGGGACAGATTAGCCACCTAAAAACCAAGGTACAATCAGATGGGCTTATGTATATAGAGACCAAACTTTTGTACGATCAGAGTCCTGAAGAATTCAGGAAACCAGTGCTCTTACCTTGTGATCATCCAATAACAGAGCAACTGATTAGAGAAACGCATTTAAATAATTGCCATGCTGGCGTTCATTTTTTACTTTCCAAATTGAGAGAAAAATTCTGGATTTTAAAAGCGAGAAAGACTATTAAAAGAGTTGTGAGAGGATGCATCATTTGTAGAAGACATGCAGAGAAGGCCAATACTATACCTTGTGCCCCTCTGCCCAAGGACAGGTTATTCATGGGTAGACCCTTTGAGGTAACAGGTGTTGATCTTATGGGTCCTCTCTACCTTAAAAATGGCCAGAAAATTTGGATAACCTTATTCACCTGCGCTGTCTACAGAGCAGTTCATTTGGAGCTGGTGGAAGGTTTGGATGCGACAAACTTTATTATGGCATTGGAACGGTTTATACACAGGAGAGGGAGACCAGTTAAGATTTACAGTGACAATGGAACCAATTTTAAAAGGACCAATAGACTCTTTACCAATTTGAACTGGGACAAAATAGCCAGGTATTCGTGTGACAAACAAATTCGATGGATATTTATTCCTCCTTCTGCACCATGGTGGGGAGGATGGTGGGAACGGTTAGTACGACTGGTGAAAGATCTTTTGAGAAGAACATTAGGCACTAAGAGAGTAAATTATGTCCAGTTAGAAACTTTGATTTGTCATGTGGAGGCGATTATAAATACAAGACCTCTCACCTACATTTCTGAAACAGAAGATGATTTGATACCTATCACTCCACAAATGTTTATCCAAAATAATTTTGGCTCATTTGATGAAAGTCATGAACTAAGTCCTGATAATACCAGACAACACTTTCGAAAGTTACAGCAGATTAAGAAAGAACTGAAGGAAAGATTCCACAAGGAATACCTCGCCATGCTCGTACAAAAGGGGAATGAAACAGAGGGTAGAAGGTTTCTTCCAGGCGAAGTTGTGCTGATTGGTCGAGATGATCAAAAAAGAATATTCTGGCCACTAGGCAGAATCTTGGAACTGTACCCCGGGAAGGATGGAAGAGAACGTGTAGCTAGAGTTAGGACTGCTACGGGTGAATTTGTAAGACCGTTAAAGAGACTTTTCTCTTTGGAACTTGGTTCTGATATTTCCAGGGAGGTGAGATTACCTAAGACAGAAGGGATCAAAGCCCAGGAGATTCCAACAGATGGAGAACAGTCAATTTTTACTAGGTCTGGAAGAGAAGTGAAAAAACCTACGAGATTGGGGGTATACACCAATAATCTTTCCTAATTAAGATTTTTTTTTGTATTCCCATACAAAAAGGTGGGAGTATGTTAAAAATAGATAATTTATAATTGTATGCTTTATAGATTTTCCTCTATTATTATTATGTATATATATTTTTATTTTATTTTTGTTGCCTCTTTCTCTTAATGGGTGGAAAGGAATAAAGAATGGAAAGAGCAAGATTTGTAAACAAACAAGACATCGCCCCCCCATCCCATGCGCGAGCACCTATGCGCGGTGACGGGGAGAAAAAAGAAGAAAAGGACAACCGGCAGCGCTGGTGTATAGGCTCGGGGAAATATGAGCTCCCGGGAAATATGAGCTCCCGGGAAATATGAGCTCCCGCCAAATATGAGCTCCCGCCTCAGAAGGAATGAGTAACCACGTGTGAATGAAAACAAAGAAGATAACGAGAAGACAGTTGATATAGAATTGCGCACCAATTAAGTGGGTTGCGATATAATTTCCTGTTAAGGAACAGAAGAATTAATCTGGAAAATTATCTCAAGTGAAGAATTATTTCAAGTGAACTCAAGATCAAATTTATCAACAGAATCGAAAACAAGATTTGTTTTTTATAAACAGAAGCTTAGATAAGTATTTTTAAACTTTGATTGAAAAAGATTTTGCCTTTCCAACCCAAGTTATTTTGCTCTCTACATTATTTGTTTGTATGTATATTTAACTTGTATCACTCGTTTTGTTTATTCTAATTTAAAATATATCTAACCTTTTTGGCCAATTTGATTATCACCCTCTTTATCTGTTTATTTATTTTTATTTTTAATGCCCAGTCATTGTTGATAAGCAAAATAAAATATATCTTTAGGCCATTTTTGTTAAATTGCATTTCTACAACTTGTGCAAACACAACTGGTGAATCTCTATTTTCAATCTGGGTAAGATTGACCTTCCCCACATTTATTTATTTATTTTTTTTTCAAATTCAACAAAGGCCTTTTTAGAAATATTTGACGAAAATAGGATATGATATTAGTTAAAAAATTACGACAGATTCAGCATAACACAAATAAGACTATTGCAATTAATAAGAGAACACATGATCATCTCTGGATGACAATCAACTTTAAATCAACGTGATGCTAAAGTAAAAAACCTAATAACAGTGAGGGAATTATGGTATGGCCCGCCATCAGCGTAATCATCGGACTATGAAAAAATAGGGGTCGGTGTTTGGGTGGGGGGTGGGGAGTTTGTTTGCGGTGGGATTAATGGCAAGATCAGGGAAGAGAAGTGAACGGCCTAAAGGTTATTACATATATCTAGGTACTGCAATGGTATGTCGATGTGTCTGTTAATGCTATGGTTGCTGATGGATAATATAGCTTCAATAATCAACCTTTGATACTTGGTGTTGACATTAGAGTATAGGGTGGTAGGGGAGGAAAGGTTGAATGAATGGCCGGTGGTGTTAATATGGTTGAATATAAGCGATCTATTGTCTTTGTTGGCAATGCATCTACCGTGCTCAGTCATCCTGATGGCCACGGACCTACCAGTCTCGCCTATGTAAGATGCACTGCAATCGTTACAAGAGACCGAGTAGACCGAGCCACAAGAAGACTGAGCAACGGTAGATCTAGGTAATCTGGTGATAGGATGTCTGAGGATGGCGCCGATACTATTGCTATTAGAAAAATGGGTGTTAATCCCGTGCGTTCTGAGGATGCGGGAGATGGCGACTGATTGGGCGGAGAAGGGAAGTAAACAACTGTTTCTGGTAATTGTAGGAGGTCTAACGGAAGAAGGGTCAAATTTATACTTATGTATGAAATGGGGGGGGGGGGGGGGGGGTATTGGGACAGAGCCAGCTGTTTAATGATTAGAGAAAATTCAATGGTTCTAAACAGTGGAAGGGAGCAGTGGGTGAACAATCTCTTGGTAAGAGTACGGACAGTATTTATTTTATGTGATAGGGGACATGAAGAATTGAAGTCTGTATAGAATGTGGGATTGTTAACCTTGTGGTATACGGTAGTGTGATAATGAGAGGCAGTACGTATGACCAGTATATCAAGAAACGGCAATACGGACCTGTCCTCCAATTCTAAAGTGAATGAAATCTCGGGATGATAAGAGTTAAGAGAATCTAAAATACTAATTTCTTGTCCGGTATCACATATGCAGAAGATATCATCAATATATCTCCGCCATATGTGAATGCCCGGTGAAATTTGCTGTTGGATCCAGTGGTCTATGTTGGCCATGACTATTTCCGCAAGTGGGGAGGATAGTGGGCTGCCCATGGGCGAGCCTCTGATTTGTTTGAAAAATAGGTTGTTAAAAGTGAAAGTAGTGAAGTCCAAACACAGGGAGGATAGTGCGATTATGGATTCTGCGGTACGGGGATCTACCTGGTTATCCTGTAAGAATTTTGTCAACTGCCTAATAATAAGCTGGTGGGGGAGGGAAAGATACATGGCAACTACATCATAAGACACCATAACGGTGTTGGGGACAGGGCAGAGAGAATTAACGGATTGCACAAAAGAAGGGATATCCCTAATGGCAGAGGATTGTGGACTGGCCTTCACCAAAGGTGTGAGATAGCCAGACAGATATTTGGACAGTTTGTAGGCAGGTGAAAGATGGTAGGCTATGATGGGGCGTAGGGGGATGCCAGGCTTATGGGTCTTAGGAAGACCATAAATATAGGGAATATTATTAAGGTCGGAGATGAAAGAACTATATTGATCCAGTGTGATATGACCCGATTTTTTCAAACGTAATAACCCTAATCTGAAATATTTAGCCGAGGTGGACACATCAGATTGTGCAATGGGAATAAATGTATTGAGGTCGCTGAGTATCTCCGTTATCTTGGAGGCATAGTCAGCCGTGTCCAAGTCGCCATCTCCCGCATCCTCAGAACGCACGGGATTAACACCCATTTTTCTAATAGCAATAGTATCGGCGCCATCCTCAGACATCCTATCACCAGATTACCTAGATCTACCGTTGCTCAGTCCTCTGGTGGCTCGGTCTACTCGGTCTCTTGTAACGATTGCAGTGCATCTTACATAGGCGAGACTGGTAGGTCCATGGCCATCAGGATGACTGAGCACGGTAGATGCATTGCCAACAAAGACAATAGATCGCTTATATTCAACCATATTAACACCACCGGCCATTCATTCAACCTTTCCTCCCCTACCACCCTATACTCTAATGTCAACACCAAGTATCAAAGGTTGATTATTGAAGCTATATTATCCATCAGCAACCATAGCATTAACAGACACATCGACATACCATTGCAGTACCTAGATATATGTAATAACCTTTAGGCCGTTCACTTCTCTTCCCTGATCTTGCCATTAATCCCACCGCAAACAAACTCCCCACCCCCCACCCAAACACCGACCCCTATTTTTTCATAGTCCGATGATTACGCTGATGGCGGGCCATACCATAATTCCCTCACTGTTATTAGGTTTTTTACTTTAGCATCACGTTGATTTAAAGTTGATTGTCATCCAGAGATGATCATGTGTTCTCTTATTAATTGCAATAGTCTTATTTGTGTTATGCTGAATCTGTCGTAATTTTTTAACTAATATCATATCCTATTTTCGTCAAATATTTCTAAAAAAGCCTTATTTCCATAACTTAATCTGATATTTTTATCTCATACATGGTTATATATGCAGATTCTTCACATATCGATTCTATATATAGCGTTATTTTCTCTCAATATGTTGTACCCGTTGAAGGGCTTGGAGCCCGAAAGCTAGTAGCCTATGCATTTTAATAAAAAAAAATTCTCTTCGTTTTATAGCTTTTTACAAAGAGGCTAAATAAGTTGAGGGGAAGTCTGCTATAGAAACTGAAGAAGGATAAAGAAGTGATAAAGGGCCCGTGGAAGAAATTGAAGAGAGTGTAGGGGGCTCAAGTTAGCAAAAAGATTGATTACCATAATAGTTTGTTTAGATTGAAATTAGTTTATTTTATGTATAGTATCATTTATCAGAATAGAATAAAGCTCATATGTTAAATTCATCAGTAAGGCTTGTCGATCATTACCTCCAGAATACCACCTGCCCATCGCTACAGTAAGTTCAATAGTTAAACCCAAAAATTATATATTTAAATTATTCATTTGTTTATTTAATATTTTTCAAATTCTTTTTTTTTATATTTTATTTTATTCCCAACAAATATTATATATAAATCTAAATATTCAATATCTAAAATTAAAACTATAATTCCCAGAACCAATCATCACTTTCCATATATAAATCTATTGTTTCCAGAGTAGTGTACAAAAGTCGATTCCAATTCACTTTAATTGCCCTGGCATACGTCATAATTGGATCCCGCCCCCTGGCATACGTCATAATTGGGTCCCACGTCATAATTGGGTCCCGCCCCCTGGCATACGTAACATACACTGCGTGACATTGAAAATGGAACACCAAGAAATAGTGGCCAGAAAATTATGCAAATTTCAGGGTAGACGCGTCTAACCGAGTTATGCAAATGATGTAAAATGCGCAGCTCTCGTGCGCACATGGAGTAAGATATAAGGGAAGGAACTTGCAGAAAGGACAGTATTCGTGTCGTTATTTCTTCAAGGAAAATCATTGTAGAAATTTTGTTCTTGTGTCAAAAGACACGTGTAATAACAGAGAATGCCAGGTCATCGTAAACGGAGGCAGTTCAAGCAGACAGACGCTTTTACGAGGGGCATGGTGATCGGACTGAAAAGGGCAGGTTGGTCCATACGTCAAATCGCAGCTAATACACACCTTGGTGCGTCCACGGTGCACCGACTGTGGAGAAGATGGTTGGAACAAGGAAATGTGGCAATTTATAGGAATGCCGGTGCAACCAGAGTGACTTCAGCACGTGTGGATCGGCGTATCCTTCGACAAGCAGTGGCGGCCCCACAAGCCACTTGTACCGCCATCCTGCAACATGTGCAAGAAACCCTAGATCATTCCATCTCGACCAGAACCATTTCCCGTCGATTGGTTGCTAATGGCTTGCACTCATGCCGTCCGCTAAGAAGACTGCCATTGACCCCACCGAATAGGCGCCAACGTTTGGAATGGTGCCGGGCTAGATCGACGTGGATGACGGAATGGCACAGGGTCGTGTTCTCAGATGAGTCGCGTTTCTGCTTGTCCAGTGATAGTCGCCGTGTACGCGTGTGGCGTCGACGTGGAGAAAGGTCCAATCCGGCAGCAATTGTGGAACGCCCCAGCGTGCGACAACGTGGAATCATGGTTTGGGGCGCAATCGCGTATGATTCCAGGTCACCTTTACTTCGTATTCAGGGCACTATGACGGCCCAACGATACGTTGATGATGTGCTGCGACCGGTGACACTCCCCTACCTTCAGAGGGTACCCAATGCCCTTTATCAGCAGGATAACGCCCGACCGCACACTGCTCGCATTAGCCAACAAGCTCTGCAAGATGTACAGATGCTTCCCTGGCCACCGTACTCTCCTGATCTCTCACCAATCGAGCACGTCTGGGACATCATTGGACGCCGTTTGCATGCCTTGCCACAGCCGCGTTCAGAAGACGAACTGTGGCAAATGGTTGAGAGGGAATGGAGAGCCATCCCTCAGGACGCCATCCGTACTCTGATTGACTCTCTACCTAGACGTGTTGCTGCGTGCATCGCCGTCCGCGGTGGTCCTACTTGCTACTAAGCCGACGCCGTTCTCGCTCTGTATTATGACTATCATTTTGAAATGAAGATCACTTATTGTTCGTCCCTGTCTCTCTGTCTGCCGAGTTTCATCACTTTCTGGCCACTATTTCTTGGTGTTCCATTTTCAATGTCACGCAGTGTAATTGGGTCCCACGTCATAATTGGGTTCCGCCCCCTGGCATACGTCATAATTGGGTCCCGCCACCTGGCATACGTCATATTGGGTCCCGCCCCCTGGCATACCTCATAATTGGGTCCCACGTCATAATTGGGTCCCGCCCCCTGGCATACGTCATAATTGGGTCCCGCCCCCTGGCATACGTCATTATTGGGTCTCATCCCCTGGCATACGTCATAATTGGGTTTCACCCCCTGGCATATGTCATTATTGGGTCCCGCCTTGCAAATATGTATAGAGCTTGTCCTACTTCTATGTACGGATTACCTAACACTGCAGATTTATTTCCTGACGTTCTGACCAGATGGTCTCTTGCTATTTTTGTGGAATGATAATTATATCAACTGATTGATGACAGCCCTGACATATGCGCCTCGTGTCGTGGAATCGTGTTTGTAAGTATATGACGTAATGTCAGGTTTGTATAAAAGCTAAAGCAATTACAATTAGACGAAATCATTAAAGAATAATGCTGCTTAATTTTCAAGGAACGCATCGGGAGTACGGTAAACTTAGAAATCCAACGTTTGTAAATATGCTCCTTTTGTGTGCACAATTTTTTCTCTTTGAGTCTAAAATGTAATAAAGTTCAAGAAGAAGAAGAAGTTTTAAAAGGTTTTTCAAAAACCATCTTAGAACTGGTGTAAAAATTAGTTGTGTGCCAACTTACATGCAATTTAGAAAATAACCTGTAATTTTGCCACATGTCATGACAAGGTAATAGCTCGCGCCGCAATTTTTTTTGAAAACAGACCGGCAATGAATGTATTTTAGTGTATAAAAAAGATTAAATATTTTTATTATTTCAAATAAATGGGGATTTATATAAAAGTATTTTTTAATATTAGAATTAGGATATAATTTTAAATTGATTAATCTAGATAATTTGACATATATTAATATACTTGCCAGGAAATATGCTATTTGCAGCATTTATAAGTACTTCCGCAGTTATTTGAAGAAAAATGACATAATTAAATCCAAATACTCTAAGAATATATCAGCAACTTCAATAGGTAAAAATATAGTCTTATAAATTCCACGAGCCTTCTTCATCATGATAATTTCAAAATCACTTCTTAAAATTCTCAATTTAGGCGATTCTAAATATTAAAATAGATCCTTTATTTCATTAGCGTTGAAGACTAATCCGACTCGGGTGGGTTTGCCGTTTGAATTGCATTTCCGGAGCTCTACACTTCGATGAAATTTGAAAAAAGTTTATAATTTCGAAGCAGAGGAAGAACGAGAAGCGTTTTGTCTAGCATCGTATCACACTCGGAGCTTTTTTTCCATGTACACCCAGGATGTAAAAAAGCCAATTTACTCATTGGGGTTTATTTTATTAATTTATTTTTTATTTTTTGCTTCAAATTTGATTATTTTTTTATTATTTTTTTTTATCATGAAAGAAATGCCAACCCCATCGCCAAAAAATTAGCACGAAGCTTTTTTTTTTAGCTATACACAAGCATTTCATTTATTTTATTGCACAAATAGTGTATTTCAAGAAAGCCTTTATATGAACACACGTCGCAGAAGCTGCAATGTTCGATATATGAAGCATGCAATTTGCAATTCACGCCTATGGTTTTCGATTTGGGTACGTTATACTTATTTTCAAGATCGATCGATGGAATATTTAATTTATCGAATATATTTTTCTCAATACATCCGCCTTTATATGCGAAAATGCCTCCAAAATTTGAAAATAATTCCAAAATATAATTTTTCACGTCTCAAATCCAATTGCCTTATCTCGTTGGTTTTTGATACATGAATATTCCGTGAATTTTCTTCGTCCAATATCTAACTGTTATTTTGTCCCTTTCACTTAAATTACAATATTTATAATTGGGATTATATATTTCAATTCTTTCACCGAGGTCGCGGTGTAGGTGCGTCCAAGAGAGTTGGCGAAGTAGAATACTGCTCTCTAGCGGAAAAGCTTCAAAATCAACGATACAAGATATCTCGTACATGACACTGGCAGGAGAATTCCGAAATAGTCAGCTGTACGCTTCGTTCACCAACTGTCCCTTCCATAAATAAAATTGTCTTATGTCTGACGTAATTTCACAAATGCGCGTAGATCTGTCTTCCTAAATGGGTACCGTTCAAACAGGGATTCAAAATCGCATTGGAGATTGCACAACCCATAGGTCTTTCCGTACTATTAGAAGATGGGCTGAAAATGGTCATAATGGGAGATAATGACATTATTATTATGCCACAGAGGAGGAGCGTTATCACAATTACCCATTTAAGAAAACCAAATAATTTTCGAACAATGTTGCGGAAACTGGCTTTAGGGACACATACCTCTGCATTGTCATGAGTTTCGAGGACAATTATATTTCCTGATTCTAGTTTGTGCGTTAAATAGCTGGAATTTCTTCAGCCGTCAAGGAGGCTAATGCCGGGCTCGCTGCTGGCCGTCGTCTGCGTCAACCTCCAGTCCGCCTTCGACTGCCTAGATCGCGGCTTCCTGCTATCCCTCCTGGTGTCTCTGCGCCTCCCACCGGCCTTCGTGGGCTAGATTCTCCTGCCCTACGCCGGGGCGGACGCGACCTTCCGGCCGGGGCTCTTCCAGACAGACGCATTCCATCTCCTGAACGGCGTGAGACAGGGCTGCACCGTCAGCCCCGCGCTCTTCAGCATCGCTACGGGGCCGCTGCTACGTCGCCTTATCGCCTACGCAGATGACATCGTCCTCCTGATCCATCGCGTCGAGATGTTCGCCGAAATTGCGGCGGTCTTCGAGGACTTCCACCGAGCCTCGGGGATCGCCGTGATTAAAAAAAAAAAAAAAAGACCCTTGAATGGCAAGAAATTTATGTTTATTTTATCAACGTTTCGACAAAAATCTGTTCTCGTCGGGAAAAATAAAAATTGAAGCATTTGGCAATGCTTCAAAAATGATTCTCAAGTTGCAAGGGCGCTCTCATGCGATTTTTCAAATTTAGTACAACCTATAAATCACGAGTCAAACATTTCATTTTGTTGTATATATATTTTAATTGATTAATTATACCCACAGAGTATTTGTGTAAGATCACCACTTAATACACACTAACCGAATAAAAAAAAGGTTACTTTGTTTTATAATATTAGTTTCTATTTCATATTCTGTTCTCTCTCTTGTAAATCAATAAATATAATGTTTGATTATAATTCTTGGAATCAGTTTCATTAAAATTTCTAAGCAAATTCAGCACTTTTTATTTTTCCTGACGAGGACAAACGATTTTTGTCGAAACGCTGAGAAAATAAAAACAATTTTCTGGCCGAAGTGTCTTTTATTTTAAAGAACTACGATTTCCGGCCAGGCAATCTCTGTCTTCAAGATAAACACAGTCATCTTCAACCAACCATAGCCTTTTCCAACAAAATATTGCCATCTCCAACAAAAACAGCAACCATCTACATCCAACGTCAAGTCTATCTTATGTAATTAACACCCCCTCTTCTTCTGTCCAGCTCTACGCAGGCTACAAACACCACTTGGAGTACAAGACTTCAGCCCTGCAGCCTCTACTTCCTGCAACGGACTTTTTAGTTCCCGGCGGCTCTCTACACCTAAATATATTGAATTTGTAAAATACTTGAAATGAATTTCTTCACTAATGCTCTTAGGTAAACATTATGAAAACAGTCGATATGAAAATGTTTTTGAATATTAAATATTCCAATCTATATAAATAAATGATAGTGTTCGCCTTCCACAAAATTTGCCTCGCTATAGTTAGGTCTGAAGGAGCCGTGGTTTCTACCCGGATTATGGAAAATAGCCCAATAACTGGCTAATGATGCTCTAACAAATAGTACATCGTCCAAAAAAAAAAACTTTTTCATATCTCAAATTCAAACAGAAGAAATCGTATCATCCCACACTATGGAAAGCACATCTTTGATTCTACTTAAAATCCAAATTCTCTGATTTCTTGCCGCCTTCACCGAGAATTCAAATACCCATTATCAACATCCAATTTTCAAGTAACAACCTCAAATGCAGAGGGTGAAGTTATCTTGGAAATCATGTAATCATAAACAAAGCAATAAAGTTTCATTGAGAGTCCGCCGCACCCAAGACAGGCCGATATCCGGGGTCCAATCTCAAGATTATTCACCTCCAGGAAACTTCCAAAAGTTTCACGACCACCGCCACCGACAAAGGGCCGGACAACAACAGATCATCTCTCCCTCTCGTGTAGATCATACCGAGTTCTCGGAAGAGGGAACGTTGGCGTACGCTGATGATATTCTTCTGCTGATCCGCGAGGATCAGCAGTTCGAGAAAGTCAAGGCCATCTTTGACGAATTCCGGCGTGCGTCAGGAGTATGCTTAAATTTCTCCAAAAGTAAGGGATTGTGATGCGGCGCTCGGTAGGATCGCGCCGACTCTCCGCTGGGCAGCGAAATTACATCTGGTCAAGAAACATCGGTCCAGGAAAATCACCTGCTGGGCATCCTGGAGAGGGCGATCTCTAGATGGTCCCCATTTGTTGGAAATGTATAATTTTAAATTTTAATTCGGGGGGAAAACGGCTCTAGATGGCGTACATCACGGGATGCGCCACAGAGTAAATCCACAAAGTCCGTCCACGTGACCCTTTATACGACTATAAAAGTCGCGGCGAGAAAGAGCGAATGAGAAGGTATTAGATCGGAGTAAGGTGTGCGGCGGAAAGTGGAACAAAGGGGTGAAGAGAGGACAAGGCATAGTCGCGGAGAGGAGTGAGGTGTGTGGCGGTAGGTGGAAGAACTCAAGGAAGTCGGGGAAGTTAAAGAACTCAAACAGGTTATAAGAACTCAAAGAAGTTATAGAACTCGAGGAAGTTAAAGAACTCAAAGAAGTTAAAGAACTCGGAGAAGTTAAAGAACTCGAAGAACTTAAAGAACTAAAAGAAGTTAAAGAACTCAGAGAAGTTAAAGTTGAATTTATATATGTAAATAAAACCTGTTAATATCAAGATTTTGCAGATAGGCAAAATAAAAAGTTATATTTTATATCAATTGGGTCTATTTTGCATTTTCTCGAATTGCGCGAACACGGCTGGTGAACAACTCCATTTTTCATTTACATATTTTTTTCTTTTCAACACCATTCGTCCGTGGCTTCTCCCTGGTCGTGCGAGCGAGAGCAGCTAACGCGCTAGTACTAGCGTCAGTCCTCCACCATCTGCACGGCTACCTGCCCGTCGACGCCACTATCACCAAACTACAGGCCAGTCTGACGCGGTTTGTCTGGGGGTCCTGCCATCGAGCAGGTTGATTCTCGGAAGGTCTACTGGCCTGTCTTGTGTCGTAGGGCTGCTGGATGAGAGAACGCAACTCCATCTCGCTTACTTCAAGGGGGTTAAGGCCGTATGCAGAGCAGGATAAAAGAATGCATACTCATGGCTGGCGGAGTCCGGTGCCTGGATGGCCCCCTTGTCCTCGGGTTCCTGGCTGCTGCTTTGTCGCCGTCGGCTGCTGGATCTGTGGGAGCAGGTCTCCATCCTGAGCCTGAACCACCGGTTGGTACCCACTGCCAACCTAATGAACCTGCATCTCGTCGGTGCCTGCAGATTCCTGGCGACGCCATCGCTTCGGGCTCCCTCAAGGTGGAGAGGAGTACGCGTCCGCGACCTGGCGGGCCCTGCTCCGTCGCTCACCACCAGGCTGACGAGGAGCACCTGCGACGATGCCGGCGTCTGGTGGCGGAAAACGCGGGAAGCTCTAATCAGGAGAGGAGCTTGGAAGAAGCCGTGGTGCTGCGCGGGACGACTACGCCGTTATTGCGCATCAGCACACACACTGAGCGTCTCCACCTGGCCACCGTTCCCATTTCGCGGGATCTCCGGCGCTGGGTGCCTGTCATCGACGTTCCCTCACCAGCCTGGCGTTTTCATTCCTCCGTCCGCTTCTCTTTCGGGGTCCAGGCGGCGGACATCGCTCTGCGGCTGGCCCTGCACGCCCTGCCTCATCTGGAGCACCCAGTGTCGCTTGTCCACCGCTACTGGTCCTGCAGCCCGTCAGCCCTCTTATCCGAGAAGTGTTCTCCATCATCGGGCGGCCGCCGGACCTGTAGTCCTGGATCTTCGCCGTGGGCCTCGAGGACCACGCCATCACCATCTCCTCAATGGCGAAGCATGCTATCTACGTTTTTTTGGTAGATTGTGAAATGGTATCGCTGTCGACACGCTCGCCATCAAGCTATGCAGCGGTGGCTGAGGCGGCATGTACATAATCATTGTACATAGCATTGTATACTTTATTATTTTGTAATATAATCAACCCTATCATCCTCATCCTAAAATTCTCAACATTACCTAATTAGTGCAGACTTAGAACTTTGACCTGTATTGTCAAGATATCAATAAAAGTATGTTAATTGTCGAAATTGTCTCCCTCTTTCTAGCAGCACAAATTTTTCATTTCTTGTCATATACATGTGTCAACGGACACAGGACAGGTCTTCCCTCGGACAAAGATTTTATCCCTAAATAAGTTTTATTATGATTGATATATCGTATTTAAACCTTTGTAATTATTTTACAATCCAAGTGAAGTTTTTTCACGTTTGAATTTCATCGTTTTTTTATGTATAAAGTATCAAGTTGATACAATCGTCACGGCAACTAACACCTATTCAAATATCATCAGATTCACCATTCGCTTTTAATGATTCACTCGCTTCAAATTCCTCAAATTAATGACGATTTATCAGTTCAGCAAATATATCTAAATCAAAATATTCTAGTAAACAACGTGTAAGCTAGAAAAGGGACAGATATCAAAGAGAAGAAATAAGTTATATTCTAAGAGATGCAAACTTATGTCTAAAACTAATCAGGCCTAGTATGAATAGGAAATGAGGCTTAAGAAACCCAGTCCAAGTTTTACGAGGTCATGGCACTCTTGGCTGATGTAACCCCCCCCCCCCTCCCTGATTACGTCAGAGAGGGCAGTGACCTGCCAGGACCCGTGGACGCTATAAAAGGAAGCTCCCAAACCTGAGTAGTTAGTACTTTTTCTTCCGTCAGCGAGAGCTTTGGTACACGTCACATCGATCGCCAGCTGATCCCTCCCTGCCTGAATCCTCCTTTTTCCATTCCTTCTCGACGACAACCGCTTCTTCTGTGGAATCTCTGTTTGCTTTGGTAAAGCTTTGTCGGCTTCACCACTACTGCATGGTAGCGGTGAAATTGAGGCTCATTTAGCATCAGGTAAATTTGGTCCGAGAGGTCCCAGGATATCACATACATGAAAATGAAAATAATTTAAATAATTAGAAATTTTCTTCACGAAATGAATGATTACACTAGTACACAAAATGAAAAAAAATTCTCCTCCTCAAATAAACAAAGCATTTTCTGGGTTAACTTTTTGTGCTGATTAACGTGGTATCAAGGTTCTTTTTTCGATTAGCTCAATTTCTCAAGTTATGGATATAATGCCTTTTACCCATGATATTCATTTGTTGGAGGAAAAGTTATGACATTAAACTTATTACTATATAAATAAATGCGCCAAAGATAGTGCAAATGAAGAAACAATATTAAACACATATGCATTTTTATATATTTTACTTCAATAAATTCCCTTAGATATATATATTTATAAAACTACTTACTCTATATCCATATAAATTTTCATTTAAAAATCTAATTTCTTTCCCTTTCTTTTTCAAAATTATCAGAATTGTTTTGATATATAAGATTGAAGGTCTTGACAAAAAGCTGTGTATGCGAAAAAACATTTTATTTGGTTTAATAAACATTATTTATAAAGTTGCAGTAATATTTAGGAAGTAATAAAAAAATTATATTCATGGATTTAAAGATTTTTTTCTGTGAAATCTATTATATTTTGGTTGTTTGTCATCAGATTCCAACAATAATCCGCCACCATATGTTGATTCCACAGACCATTGTATCGTTGCTCAATGATTTTAATATCTTGGTGGAAACGTTCACCTTGTTCTTCGCTCTCTGCACCGAGATTATCAGGGAAAAAGTTTAAATGTGAATCCATTACCATTACAACAACCATTAATTAAGAACAATTTTTCTCAATGTCAATAGCAAATATACCATCATTAATCAATGAAATAGCCAATTATAATTATCAGAAAGACCATGTTTTAGTATCGTTTGATGTAGAAGCATTATATCCCAGTCTCCCCCATAACTTAATTCTTGAAACTACAAAAACATTTTTAGACAACAATAGAATAGACTCTAATACAATAGATAATATAATAAGTTTAATTTCATTATGCCTTAAGATTAACATATTCACTTTTGATCTGAAACAATATAAACAAATCAGGGGCTCCCCAATGGGTAGCCCTTTATCTACACCATTAGCAGAGATAGTAATGAGAAACATAGACACTTGGATCACTTCTTTATATCCCACAGACATTATGATATACAGAAGATACATAGATGATATATTCTGTATATGCATAGACAACCAGATTCCCAACATCTTAACCTCCCTCAACAATTATAACAATAGTTTACGTTTTACAATAGAAAAAAAAAGATAATTCCACATTACCATTCTTAGACGTCAAAATAATGAAAATAGATAATAAGCTGCAAACATCAGTATACTAAAAACCTTCATTCACCCCTAGTTACATAAAATTTCCTTCCTTTTGCTCCATCAATCATAAGATTAATACAGTTAAAACTTCAACTAAAAAAATATACACTCATTGTTCATTAAATCAATATAAAACAAATGAAACAAAATATTATCCAAAACTTAACATCAGCAGGTTATCCCAAAACATTATTTTAAAACATTTCTACCAGAAACAAGAAGTATCTACCACATTAACGCAGAAAACAAAAATATATAGACAAAATTGCTATATCCCATATTCCCCGAAATCAGTTAACATATCCAGAACACTTCATCCCTCCTTCTTTAAGAATTAAAGATCCTGTGGGAAACCCCTTTTCCTCCACACTAATTGAAAGAATCCAACAGCAATATTACTCCGAACCAGAACAAAAGGATGCCTCTCAAATATCAGATTTCTTACTAAATCTATCAAAGGCCTAATATACCTGACCTCCCGATACATGGAAGAATCCAAATTTGCAGAGTTTATAATTCAAACCACAGCTGACATCAAGTCACAAGAACAATTGATCCTCAGCAGACAAAAGAAAAAACTTGCGTTCTAGTCCCATAAATATAAATTTCCATTAGAGCCTGTTTAACCAAAAAACTCAAACGTAATAAACTTATCCAGCAGAACCCTCACCCCATCCGAAAACGAGCTCCTATCCGAGGGTCTAAAATTCGGGATCCCTAATAAAACAGATTTCCCAAAAATCATCAGCGGCATAGAGACCATCATCAAATACCTTAACCACCAAGAGAAATGCAATATCAGAAACGCAGTGGCCCTTGCTCTTCAAAAGCCTTCCATTTCCTACCTGGTGGGACTGGCCAACAGAGGCCTGGCCGAGCGCCTAATCAACGAAGGCCTCGAAGTTGAAGGCACGCTTTTCAGAGCCTTCCCTTTCCGCAAAAGAGCGGTAAAAATAACTGTCGGGAACCTCCCCTTCTTCATAGGGGATTCTACCATCATTGGCGCCCTTTCGCCATATGGGCGCGTCACAACCATCGCCCCCAAACAGATGAAGGCCGGCCAATACGTCTACACCGACGGCCGCCGAGAAGTCTTCATTGCCCTTCACGAGGGCGTAAACATCGAGAGGCTCCCTACCCGCCTCGACATAAGAATTAAAGGCGAGGCCTGGCCCGCATACCTGACCTACGGGATCAGGTGTTCAAGATGCCGCAACCAAGGGCATCGTAGAGCCAACTGCCCCTTGCTTGCAAGGCAGTCCACCGATCCCAGACTGGCCTCACCAACATCTCCCACTGACGTCCCACCATCTCCACCAGTGCCCCCAACCTCATGTGTGGGGGTGACGACTCCTGCTCCACCACCGACAATCCCTGCTCCACCTTTGGAAACACCTGGGGATTCTGCGGCTCCTTGCCCAGCGTGGCCCTCTGCCTGCCCAGGGGACCCTCGGGCCTACAACCCCCACTCCGGACATCGAGATGACGGCAGTCAAGGAGTCCACCACATCCTCCACGTCATCCGTCAAACGAACAACAAGAGACGACCTCATGGTCTTCCTTGAGAGAAGCCCCGGAATATCCTTTGCTGGGACAGATGGCTTTGGACTTGGGCGGGAGGAGGTTTTGGACCTCCTCTCCTCAAAGACCAAGGTTCAAAGGCGAAGACCCCTGCTCACACCCCGCAGAGCGTTGCTCTCGCCGGGCTAGCCGATCAACTGCTGGACCTGAAGCCCGGAAACAGCAGCAACCTATACAAGATCCTTAGGTAGGTCAAGGCTGAGCTCGAGATCAGGCCATCCACAGCGACCCCAACACCCCCATTGCCTGCGCCTCAGCCTGCTGAGCCGACGCCGCCTACTCCCCACAAGGAGGAGTCAACACCATCCATAGTGACACCTCCGCCTCCACTGCCTGCCCCGATGGAGCAGGATCTGATGACGGAGCGTTGGGAAGCGATACAAGATATACTCAATGAATTGTTTGTTAAACCCGACTCAAAGCCCATGTCCCAATCAAAGATCGACCCGAGTGACGTCGTGTTGGCGACCCTATACCCCGAAGATAGAGAGCATCTCCTCGCGCGAATTTCTCCTGAGAAGAAAAAAATATTCTCGCTAAGTTCCTCGACGCTGCCATCGAGCATGCTCGGGACTGCGACTCCATTGTTCGCGAGGGATTGTCCGCGCTCAGGGTGGCCTTGCCCTCCTGATAAATTCCAGACGTCCCCTCGGTGAGGGCTCCGCCTGATGTAAATATTGAATGTTAATGTTATTTTTCATTATATTTTAATCCTCTTAACGGGGTGACGACTCCTGCTCCACCACCGACAATCCCTGCTCCACCTTTGGAAACACCTGGGGATTCTGCGGGCCCTCGCTCATCGGCGTCGCAACATCCCGAGCCGGCGCCTCCCGCTCGGCCGGACCTCCTTGCCCAGCGTGGCCCTCTGCCTGCCCAGGGGACCCTCGGGCCTACAACCCCCACTCCTGACATCGAGATGACGGCAGTCGAGGAGACCACCACATCCTTCACGTCATCCGTCAAACGAACAACAAGAGACGACCTCATGGTCTTCCTTGAGAGAAGCCCCGGAATATCCTTTGCTGGGACAGATGGCTTTGGACTTGGGCGGGAGGACGTCCATCATGCGACGCAAATAGACGCTGATGTTATCTTACTTCAGGAGATTCCTCCAGATAGATTTAACAGTAAATTATTATCTTGGCATAGAATAGTAAATAAAAACAATAAGATTATTAGCTTGATAAATCCCAGACATAGAGTTTTTTGTTCCGAGACCACAGATTTTCATATTGTGCTACAGATTTCATTTCCTAATGATTTTAAGATACAAATATATAATTGTTATGTTCCTCCTTTAGATTTAAGTCAAGATGACAGTATCTTTACAAATCTTTTGATAAATTTGACAGATAATATTAGAAAATATTCATATAATAATATAATAATGGGGGACTTTAATGCACATAATTCTCTTTTTGGAGGGGATATTACAGATAGTCGGGGGGATTCGTTATATGATTTTATTTTTACAAATGATTTACTTTTAGTTTCTGATCCTAATACCTTTACTTTTAACAACAATAGGGCACAATCTTGTATTGATTTTACTTTTTGTTCAGTAAATATCTTAGATAATTTAGAATGGCAGGCAAATCCTTTTTCTAGTTTTAGTGATCATATAGCTATTTTATTGAAATTTAACCGTTTACCTCGTAAAGATTTAGTTTTTAGCAGATCTATTAGATACAATGTTAATATTAACTACTATAAAAAATTTATTAATGCATGTAGAAAATATTTTTTAAATTTTAAATTTTTAGATAATCTAGTCATAACAAAAAATGCCATAGATCAGCAAGTTACTTTGATTGAAGATAATATTTAAAAAAATTGTACATCTCTAGTTAGGAAAGCTGGTTTACATCTACCTAAAAAAAGATATAACCCTTGGTGGCATTATAGCTTAGATATTTTGAAAAAGAAAACTATGGCCCTTAAACGACTATATAAAAAACAGTAAATAATCAAGATTTACGAATATATAGATTTAACAATTTTCAAAAACATTAGCTTTATATAAGAAACAGATTAGAAAATTTAAAAATACATATTATAGAGAACTATTCAATAAAGTTTCTATAAACAATCCTTTTACCTCCCCATATAAAATAATTAAAAAAAAAAATTGTAGACCCTTTACCTTTAATTCCTTCCGAAAAACTGATAGTTCTTTTACTCTGACAACTGAAGAAAGTTTTGAGTATTATATAAATACAAAATTTGGTTTAGATTCTGAAAATTTACAGACAATAAAATTTATTGATAATTTTTCTTTTAAACCTATTACAAAATTACAAAACGCCCGGACCGGATGCAATTATGCTAAATCCTCTTTATTACTTAAATAATCTATACCCAAATATCTTATTAAATTTATATAATTTTTGTCTACAAATAGGTTATTTTCCTGATAATTGGAAAATTAGTAAAATTATTTTTCTTAGGAAGCCCAATAAGGACCCTTCAATGCTCAATTCTGTTAGGCCAATTTCTTTATTAAATATAATGGGTAAGATTTTAGATAAAATTATTGTAAATAGAACTTACTATCTTTTTCAAATTTCTTCTTGTCTAAGCAGTTTTCAGTATGGTTTTAGGTGGGGAAAATCAAGTGTAGATATTATTGATGACATTTTTAATTTAGTTAGGGAAAATAGGCACTTGAAAAAACACTCTATAATAGTTTCATTAGATATAGAAGGGGCATTTGATAATGCTTCATATGATTTTATATTACAAGCTGCAAAAAATATGAATATTACCTCTTATATTCTAAATTTTTATTTGAGTTTTTTAAGTAATAGGAAAACATACTCAGAAATTTCCCCTAAGAGTATAGCTGAGCCTTTAACAATAAATAAAGGTTGCCCTCAAGGCAGTAATAGTGGTCCTTTGTTGTGGTTAGTTTTATTGGATTCTATTTTTTATATTTTAAAGGACTTAGATACAAAACTATTTGCTTATGCCGATGATTTGTTATTAATATGCTGTGAAAACAGTAGGTTTAAATTGGAAAAAAATTGTAATAATAGTCTTGATCTTATTTCAATATGGCTTAAAAAAAATAGGTTGGGGATTTCAGTAGACAAATGTTCGGCTTTATATATAGCCCCTCCAGGTTTAAATAAGGGTTTGGGAAAAGGTGGGGTACGAAATCCTGTAATTAAGATTAATAATAGTTGTATAAAATTTAGGAATAATGTAAAAATTTTGGGTATTGCGATTAATAGGTTTTTAAATTGGATAGATCATGCTAAGTATGTTAAGAATAAGATGGGTAAAAAGGGTAGGGAAATACGGAAAATATCAACATTAAACTGGGGTTTATCCCCAGCTGTTATCAAAATAATCTATTTAGCAGGTTTTGAAAGGGCTATTGTTTATGGTGCAAAGGTTTGGTGGGGGTATGGGGAGATAATAATAAATCTTTAATCAAAATTTTAAGATCTACTCAGAGACCTTTTGCTTTGGCCATATGTAGAGGATACAATACCTTAAGCACTGATGCAGCATTAATTCTTTCGGGATTGATACCGATAGAATTGGTTTTAAATTTTGAATCTAAGATAACCTGTCTCAATAGACCAATAAATATTTTTAAAATAGGACCTAAGAGTAATGTTATAGATATTCCCTCCCTAAACTATTTTTGTGATCCTGCTGACTATGAAATTATTAATTTTACAAAGGAACTTCCAACTACTAATGATTTGATAATTTATACGGACGGTTCCAAATCAGAAAATGGTGTTGGTGCGGGATGGTGTGCAATTTATGACAATATTTTTATATATGAAAGATCCTATATATATTATTCTATTATAATAGTGTTTTTCAAGCAGAAAATCTTGCAATATTTAAAGCTCTAGAATGGTTCGACGATAACAATAAATTTAAATCTGTACATATTGCTTCCGATAGTTTATCATCTCTTTTAGCCCTCAATAGCCCATTATCTAAGACTTGGACAATAATGAGAACCAAATTATTAATTAATATCATTAGGCAAAAAAATAAATTAATTAAATTGTATTGGGTTAAATCCCATATAGGTACAATAGGAAATGAACAAGCCGATAAGCTGGCCAAAGAAGCATATCAATATCCAGCCCCGTACCAACCCATTCCAATACCTAAATCCTATATGAAAATTTTTATAAAAAAGAAATTATTGGTTTATGGCAGGACCTTTGGGATCAATCAATTAATGGTAGGTATCTATATAAATGGTTGAGATTTGTAAATAATAGAAGAATATTAGGTAATGGCTATTTAAATTGTTTTCTTACAGGCCATGGCCCCTTTCCTTCATATTATAATAGGTTCAATATTAAAATTCCCTCCCCCTGTCTATGTTCACTATTGTTACCAGATCATGTTCATTTATTATTTTCTTGTACATATTTTAATAATACACGCCCCAATTTTTTGAAAACTTTACATCCTAATCTTCCCCATATTATTTTTACATATAAATCAGAACTGGAGTTATTTTGCCAAATAATTTATGATTCTATAAAAAATATTTAATCAGTAATATTTGTTGTATATAGATGTTGTTAAATATTTAAAGAAAAATATGTATAT
Organism: Cordylochernes scorpioides; assembly: GCA_030710605.1. Taxonomy (NCBI): domain Eukaryota; kingdom Metazoa; phylum Arthropoda; class Arachnida; order Pseudoscorpiones; family Chernetidae; genus Cordylochernes; species Cordylochernes scorpioides. Next base: position 28,737,443 of record CP092863.1, on the reverse strand, counting down.
ACTAATAGTTAAATTTCCTTTTCTTCTCGTAAAGATAGAGGCTGCCTGGCCGGCATTCATATTTCTTGAAATAAAAGACACTTCGGCCAGTGAATCTTTGCCGAAGTGTCTTTTATTTCAAGAAATCCTTTTCTTCTGTTTCTTTATTTTTTCATTTATTTTGTTTTTGTTGTTATTTTGCTTTTTTCTTTGTTTTTCTTTCTCTTTCTCTTTTCTTTTCTGTTTTTTTTTTTAAACTATATATAGCTTCTTATTGTGTGTAAATATTAATTATATAATTCATTGTATCATATTTGAAAATAATAAACAACCCGTCTCTGGGGCAAACCTTATCTACATTTCGTTGTTTCTTTGCGGGGCTTGATCTGGGGGTTTTCTTTTACCGCTGATTTTAATCAAAAAAATAAATTTTGAAAATCTAGAAGCAGAGTACAGGGGACGCAAGGGCTTGTTAGCCTATATCGTTCCTGGCTTTGTCTTTGACAAGCCAAATTTTTCCATCTGTTGTTTATAATCATACGCCGCAGTCCTTTATAATGTATTATAAGTTACTTTAAGTATTATTTACGAACGGAAAAATACGTCCAGGGTAGCCTAGTGGACATGGCATCTGCCTGGTAAGCGGAAGGTTGTGGGTTCGATTCCCGCCCCTGGACACTTTTATTTTTCCGTTCGCCATTACTCTCCATATGTTCACCCTTTCATACTTCATCCAAAAAAGTTAGAAATAGTAAATATTTCTCTTTGAAATAAATATTGATTTTTCACAGAAAAGAAACTTATGCGGTGAAACTTTAAGTGTTGTTTATAATCATACGCCGCAGTCCTTTATAATGTATTATAAGTTACTTTAAGTATTATTTACGAACGGAAAAATACGTCCAGGGTAGCCTAGTGGACATGGCATCTGCCCGGTAAGCGGAAGGTTGTGGGTTCGATTCCCGCCCCTGGACACTTTTATTTTTCCGTTCGCCATTACTCTCCATATTTTCACCCTTTCATACTTCATCCAAAAAAGTTAGAAATAGTAAATATTTCTCTTTGAAATAAATATTGATTTTTCACAGAAAAGAAACTTATGCGGTGAAACTTTAAGTGTTGTTTATAAACATTTATTGTCATAAAAAATACCTTGGAATGTGGCGAAGGTATGTTTGTGACATCTTTGCGAATACCATCGAGATCAGCGGTCTATCTTGAAAACTTTAAATAGATTTCGTAGCCATCTATCATTTATTGTTTTACCGCACGGCACACGTCGTTTGCTGGAGCTGCAGCCATCACCTGGTTTCTGGATATATGAAAATCCACCGTAGAACTACCTGTCTGGTGTGAGATGAAGAGCTCTCGAATCGCATTAGATTCCGCCAAGTGCTATTGGCGGAAAACTTAAGGCCTATGTTACTTTGAAAAATAATGAAAGACACGATAATAGGTCTTCATTGTACAACGGTGATATAAATTATAACAAGCCGAAATTGGGCTGAAATGGAAGAGAAATATTCGGAAATGTAGACTATGAACTGGTAAAGAAAAGAAAGCTTACACCTTCCGAGTCAGCACATCGGCCTCAAGTTTCGCCAGGCAAACACACCTCGTAACAACAGCAAAGAACTGATGCGGATGCAGCTGAAAAATAACAGCAGATATTGTGCAAGGCCAGATCAGAGTAAGTTACCTCTGAAAAGTGATACTTTATTGAGTGGTGCGCGGATTTAAGCCCTCTGCACTACATAAAGGGGCTGAGGAGAAACTTTGAAAAGAACCAATCTTCCAAGTGATTACTCGCCTCTGTTCAGAAGAGAGCGACTAGTGGAGGAGGGACTCACCATCATTAACATTCATCTAAGAGTTTCTCCATATAAAATTGGCATAAAGGTGGTGATTGGAACATCCCTTTCACCTTAAAAGACGACTACCTAACCGCCGCGCTGTCGCATGGGGTTATGACCTGGGAGGGTTAATCCTGAATAACCCGGCAACAGGTAACTCTTCGCCTGCATGAATGAATTGTACATGTACAAAAAAAGAGACGTCGCCAGAATACCTATCCTTCGGCGATAAATACAGCCTATACCATCGCCAATCTATGCCGCGTAAACCGGCCAGGCGGCAATACCGTTCCCACGCTTAGTGGATTTGGCGTTTAGCGACGGCAATATGGAATCCTCAATCCATTCAATAACTGGATGAAAGCCCTGAAAGCACACTACAAGACGACCCAAAAATCAAAATCGACCAACATACGGCTAAGGAATCAGAAAATCAACAGAAACAAAATGGACGTCGAGATGACGCCACTTCCTCCAAGGTTGACCTCAAGCCATTATCTGCTGATATTGGCAGAGAACCCCCGGTTGTTTCCCCTTCCACAGATCGACGTCATACGGGAAATACATGTCGGAGTTTCGGGAGCTCATTTCGGTATAAACAAAACTTTAAAAAGAGTTGATAGAAGTTCTATTGTGTGTATTACCTCTAAAGTGTGAAAAGGTGGTGTAATGTTACAGAGGAGCGATGAGACAATGCAATGTGGAAGCACCATTTGAAAAGACTCGCTACGAGCGAACAACGAGGGATTTATAGAAAACGATTTGGTATGGCTATTTAATCCCACAAGAAAGAATGGACTTTCTCCAAAGTTGACGCCAATATGGGAAGGGCCCTACATGACCCTCAAGAGGATCAATGACAGTCTACCGTGTTCAGTGCAGTTCAGATTTAAAGACGAAGGTGGTACATTTGAATAGACTGGCGTTCTAAAAAGGCGACAGGACTGGTTGGACAAGATCGGGACAATCCGGTTTAACGGGAAGGCAGTGCCACGAGTATCGGCCAAAGAAAGAAAGTTACAACTTCCGTTAACAGATGGCGCTTTACAAGACTTGAGCCTATTTCCGGTCAGGGCTAATGTGGAGATGGCCTATGTTATGTATGATATTAATATTCTTTTAATTTCTCTCTCTCTCTCTCTCTTATCATCATCTTTTGCATTTTATTTTGTATAAAAGATAATTGTTTTAATAATAAAGTAGTATGTAAATCTAGCGTTGCGTCATGAATTAAAGCGGCTATCTAAACATAATAGCCTGTAAACCTGTTTTCGTGGGCTTAATAAATCTTTAATGTAATTGTACGAGTTAAATTCCTCAAAATACCCGTCCATGTGTAATGTGAATGAAATATTATAATAAAGGAAGAAGACTTGTTCCCGATTTCTGTTGCGACTTCCCCTCCAATATCATAGTATCTGCTCTTCTGGTAATTTGCTCGTGTTTCTTCGCAAATGATACAATGCCAGTTAACTTTATTAGCCCCAGAGGGGATTACTGATGAAGAAATAGATAGGGACTATGAAGACAGAATAAAACAAACCAACAGCCAACGAGATAGAAATGGGCCGCTAAAGCGAGACACTTTAGACAACTAACTAACGACCATTTTTTGGCCAGATTCCTGAGGGGGGCGTCACCACCTGGCGACTATCCTGGTTAGCCCCCCCGGTTGTGTACACAGGAAAAACAGTCGTTCAGCAGATAACGTCTCGCTCGCTCTCTCGGCTGGCTGCCTGGATGATTGCTCTAACAACTCGTCGTGTGATTATTTCTCACCTCACCAGATTTACCACTATATTGTCACATTGAAAAGTCGACAGGATAAGACCTGGCCGGGAAGCAAATCCCTCATATACCGGAGTATGAAGAAACAAGAAGCCAAGCCACGATGATCGGCCAAACCCAACTCAACTGTAACCACTCCTCTTCGAGCCCTCAACCCCTTCTTCGCCAACCTTTGAACCGTGATCCCGAAGAAGTATTCACCTACGACGGAGATGGAAAGGCCACACACTTCTTCCAGCACTAGATCTACCCAAGAACGACCACCGTGCCAGGGCAGGACACCTTCCTCCATCATGGACAAGACTCCGCCATATCCCTGCCACTACTGTGATGTACAACAATGGTACGCTCAGTGTCACAGACAGAACTCTCCCGAATCTCAATGAACTTACCTGCTCTCTAAACCAGCATAACCTGTAAGTGAAATTGTTTTACCCCTTCCATTCATTCTTTAAATAAGTCATTCCTTGTAAATTGTCCCAATATTTACATAATTAGCTCCATTTATTCTCTCCATGACTATTAACAATGATTTTATGCTCCATATTATTTATCTAGATATTTGTAACTCATTTAATTAGTTACCTTACCAGTAGAATTTAACAATCGTTATTTTAATTAAATAATTTCCATTTTTAACGTAACTCTTTAAAAAAAAAAATTGGAATTCTACCTATTAATGCTTTACGATTTTTACTATTAACAATAGATTTTACATAATAATTTTATTTATAAAAATATGCCTCCGGCACCTAAACTTTTGTATAGACCTCTCCTACTTGTAAGCACGGCTCACGAAAAATAATTTCTTTCCCTAATCGATTCAAAATTCACCCTGTAATTCAGGCGTCGAAGAATTCCAACCACCACGTGAGCCTTGCTTACAACCAACCCTTGGTGACTCTTATCTATCTTCCCCTTAATGCCCCTCTCATTCTTACAACTTTGTTAACTTTATACCAGCTCAGGACCTTTATAGAGAATTTTCGATTAATCAATTATCGAACTTCTATATTGTCATTTCAAAATCCTAACCTTCGCCCTTCATTTATGATAATTTATTTCGTAGTTCATCTCTAGCCTATCCACCGACCCACACCATCTAGCTAATGGTGTGTTCGTCACAGGGTGCAGATTGACTAACTGCTAGATATTTATCAACCCCTTTTTGTTCGCACTTGAACAATTTGCATCGAGCGACACAGTTCGCTTCTTCTCCCGCCACACGTTCGCCACACGGACCCTGTCTTCAAATCTATGTTTGTCCATTGTCCAAACCAGCACGATATAGCCTACCTCCGATATTTCCCACGGAGGTACGTTAAACATCGTCGCTGATTTTGTCCGGCCCGTCATCATTTCGCGCAGACATGGGTCTTACTTTCAACCCACCGCGAAATCATCGCCTTGCACAAGCTCCCACGACGGTTCAAACACCTCGTGTCCGAGCAGCTTGTCACTTGTAACGGACAACGCAGTCCTCGTCCCAATTTTTGGCACTGTGCGCGCATACTTTCCGCAAATTAAATATAAGTCCGTACGACTTCCTCACCTACACACGGGACTTTTCCCCTCGGACTCGCTACACAAGTAACTACATAGATAAGGTAGAATGGCCCAGGGCAATTTTCCCCTCGCCCCGTTCGCTAAGGTTCTAACATTGTATGTAGTTTTATATTTACCTCAGTCCTGAGCTGACACAATTGCCAACCTCAACCTCATTTCTCATACTCTACACCTATAGCATAGAAAGCCCATGCCAAGTTCCCCCTTGCCATGTCCGCCTGAAAAATATCTTAAAGTGTAGAGTTCCCCAGTCTTCATGATCTTCAGAATTTCATCATGTGTTTATGACTCCCCTTCTCCTTGTTCACACTCCTCAATGTCATTTCCCATATAGTACATTAGATTTTGTTGTATATAGCCTTTTATAACCTTGATATTTTCAAAGATTTCCTTAAATGTCAAACTCCCCGGTGTTGTAAAACTGCTTGTAAATAATATTTACTTGTGTACTATACAATAGTTTATTTACATAAAACTATGTCACCATTACCTTAACTAATTTTAACTGTGAAATTATTTTCTCTATTCCTGGCTTCTCCAGCTTTAAATATACTTAAACCATGTTCAGCCTTCTTCAACGGGGGCCATATGTCATAATATATGCTCTTCCAGGATTAATAAAACAAACCAACAGCCAACGAGAGAGAGATGGGCAGCTAAAGCGAGACACTTTAGACAACTAACTTACGACCATTTTTGGCCACATTCCTGAGGGGGCCGCCCGTCACCACCTGGCGACTATTCTGGTTAGCCCCCGGTTGTGTACACAGGAAAAACAGTCGTTCAGCGGACAACGCTCTCGCTACCTCTTTCTCTCTCGGATGGCTTCCAGATTCCTCTTCCAACTCGTCGTGTGATTATTTCTCTCCTCACCACATTTACCACTATATTGCCACATATATATATGCCTTTTTATTTATTAATGAATATTAATATTTTAAAAGTTATATATTTGAAAACAAAATTTTGAAAAGTTGTAAATTTCTGTAATTATAAAGCAAATTAAATCAAATAGGATGTAAATTGGTGAATTTTACAATTTTTGATCCTTATACATACAACACTTGGCGCAACATCCCCCAGATCGCACTCACCCCGAACCACATCTCTCAAATCTGACCCCTCAAATTTGTTGATGTTTATTATTTAAAATATTCATTTTCATTCTGTGATTTAATTAATCTGTGATCTAATTTATTCTGTGGTATTGAGTGTATATAAATATATGTATTTCTTTGAGTGAGGGTGGGAGAGAGTATATGAGGAGACGTTTAGGTGTAAAAGTTATTTAGATTTATTATAGTAATTTATATTCATAGTTATTTGTGCCTTCAATAAAGAAGTTTTAAAAGTTAATAGAGAGTAATTTATTAAGATTCTCCCAACAATTGGTAGCAGAGAGCGGTTGACTAAAATTGATGCAAATCAAGATTAATTGAATAATTTTTAGAAAAAAGAAAAGATGTAAAATTTTAACTTATCTCAAATAGAAAAACTATCAGACAAAAACTACTTGATCTGGGCAAACAGAATAGAAAGCGAATTGAGAAGTTTGAAGTTATGGAGACGTATCATAGAGGGAGAAGAAGTTGAAAAGCCAATACAGTAATCCCTCGTTAAGACGAACTCAACGGGAGAACGAAATACCCTTTTCGTCTTAAAAGAATATATACCGAATTCGTATAAACCGAATTCGTATTAGACGAATTGAATTCGTGGTATCCGGGGGTTGTACTTATGTACTACTGATGAGTAAGAAAACTACATTTCTGAGGAATAACGAATAAATTTATTTGAAAACAATATTAATGAAAATATTTTATAATTTTAAGGAACAACAATTATGTATATGTATGTACATAAAGTATTTTATTTTAAAAGACAATATGGATAATATAATCACAATGTAAGGCAATAACATGAGAATATAAATTTATTTTAAAACACAAATAAAAAAGAACAACAAAAGAAACAACTTACATAATATACTTGGTACATACAATGTATGCAGCATATGCAGTATGCATAGAGTATCCTATATCTGGGTTTTCTCTGCAGGCTTCAGAAAGTCTGTTATAGTTTTTTGGTGGTATTTGATTGGGCACTGTTTCAGACACTCCCTTCTTATTTTATCCAGGTCATCTTCAAAATGAACATCAATATCCGCAGAGGTTTTGGACAGCTTCTGGAGGGTTTCGAGGGCCGCGATTACTTCCCCTCTAGTAGGCATCATTATCTCTTCTTTCACCTCATCGTCTTCTGTTTCTTCTTCTTCTTTTCTTCTAATTCGGGTGAACCGCAAATTTCCAACCCTTCATCCAGGGCAACATACTCCAGGAAAGTCAAAGTCTCAGCTGGGTTTGTAGCTGAAAGGAGTTTGGTCCATTCTTCAGGCTCATCAAGCATTGTTTCTGGAAGTGAAAACTAATCAGCTGTTTTTTCCACACCCAATGAGACACTTATTTCTTTAGTACATGGAACGACCCCAAGGGGATGGTTTCATAGAAAATGAGTCATCATAACAAACAAAGGACGAATGTTTACACAAAAGACAAAGAGAGCCAATACTTGATATCAACGGCGTTTTTGTTGTTTTAATAGTTTATTGTTTTACTTATAACTCGCCTTTAAAAACATATTAGAATTCGTTTTAACCGATTGATTAGTTCTGCTGGGGGCTAAATTTAATTCGTATTTCGTCATAACCGAATATTTCGTCTTAACCGGCAAAATCTCTTTGGAAAGCATTGGAATTTAACGGGGGAAAATAAATGGTTCGCGCAAACCGAGAGTTCGTATAATCCGAGTTCGTGATAACGAGGGATTACTGTAGAAACAGACAAAAAATTTGATGAAAAGTGAAAATCTGGGAAGACTGGGATGACGACAATGCAATTGCAAGAAATGTGATGAACAGAACTATGAATGACACTCAAATTTTAAAATATTCAAGTGAAAGAAGTGCAAAACGATTATGGTATAGCATTAAAGAAGAAATGGCATCTAAAAATGAAGATATGCAAATGAAAAATAAAATAGAATTATCAAAATTGAAAATGAAGGAAGATGAAACGGTGGATGATTACTTAAATAGAGCAATGATTATAAAGAGCAGAAGCATTCAAGCAGGAGATGAGATAAAAGATAGAGAATTGATTTGCTTCGTTTTAGAAGGTTTAAGAATGGAATTTGATTTTGACGTAAAAATCATAAAATCTGACAAACAAAATAATATGAATTCAATAAGACAAATTTTAAAGGAAACTGAAGAAAAAATAAAATATAGGAAACTAGAAAAAGTAGAAAAACAGGAGATTGCATCTAAAGCTAGAGAAGGCTGGTCGGAAAGAAGAAAATTCATTAAATGCTATAACTGTGGAAAGATGGGTCATATCTCTAAAGAATGTAGAAATAAGAAAAAATGTTTTAAATGTGGAGGATTTGGGCATGAATCGACAATATGTAAAGAGAATAGAAGTGAATATCATTCAAAGTATAATTATAATGGGCCTAAGAGAGGGATAAACAAGAAAAATTATAGAGAATCCACAAATCATGTGATAGAGACAAGTGGAGTTAATTACGAAGAAGATCAAGGGGTAGACAAGATAAGTTGGAATATGGATTCTGGAGCCTCTAGCCATATGGTTAGTAAAAAAAGAACTATTTATAGAATATAAAGAGGAAGAAAGAATAATAGCGACAGCTGAAAAAGGTGTAATAATGAAATCTTCAGGAATTGGATCAATAAGAATGAAGTCAAATGTAAATGAAAGATTAATAAAAGTTGAAAATGTTTTACATGTACCTAATTTGAGAGAAAATTTATTATCAGTAACAAAAATTATAGATCATGATTTTAGTGTATTGTTCACAAAAAACAAAGCTGAAGTAATAGATAAAAATGGTGATATTTTATATGAGGCAAAAAGAAATGGTGATAAATTTGAAGTAGAGGGACTCCTAAATATGGAAATAGCAAGAAAAGCAGAAGTAGATGATATGCTATGGCATCAAAGACTTGCTCGTGTAAATTTCCAGAAATTGAAAGAAATGTATGATAGTTCAACTGTATTAGGATTGAAAAATTTACATAATATCAAAGGGAATTGCGAATCTTGTGTACATTAGGAAAAATACATAGAAAATCTTACAAAAGTATTCAATATAAACAATCTGAAAATATTTTGGATCTATGGCATACCGACATAGTTGAACCTTTGAATGATTATTTTGGATATAAGTATTTTATTACCATTGTTGATGACTATAGTAATTTTACTTTCGTTATACCAATTGCTAATAAATCTCAAACTGCAGATTCCATGATAAACTTGATTATACAAGAAGAAAGACAGACTGGAAAGAAATTAAAGAGAATTCGAAATGATAATGGAGGAGAGTATATTTCAAATTATTTGAAATGATGGTTATCTAGCAAGGGCATCAAACAAGAATTCACCACAGCTTATACTTCTGAAAGTAATGGAAAAGCCGAAAGATTTAATAGAACCATAGTTGAGTCAGCAAGAACCATGCTAATTGATTCTAAATTACCTATAAATTTTGGAGTGAAAGTGTTAAAGTAGCTGTTCATATTAATAACAGAATTAAAATTAAAGAAACGAATACAACTCCTTTCGAGATATACAAGGGATGGAAACCAAACATTGTGTTCGTGGCTTGAATGTTCAGTAAAAGATACTAAGAAGCACCTTGCCACTTGTCTTGAATTATTTTATTGTCTTTTGGTTTTAGAGTTAGGAGTAGCTACCACATGAATTTTGAATACATGAATTTTACTTAGATTTTGATACTAGTGGTAGAGAGAGAGAGAAAACAAAAAAGCTATTAACTAACCAAACTAGAAATTTACATACATGTTGATTGCTTTAAAATTTACATATTAAAGATTTATATTGTACAATTGAATTTAGAAGATTTTGACTTAATTTTCATATATAAAATTGAATTTAAGGAAATTATTAACTATAGGATCCAACATACTCCCCCGGCTGGGAAGAGATGACCAGAAAATAAAAAATAAAAAAAAAATAAATAAAAATAAAAAAGAGTTCCAATAGTATAGATGCTGGACTAATTGATTCCGACTATGTAGCTAAGATTACAATTCTCATTGTTTGAAAGGTAATGGAATCAGCTTCCATCTTTGAGTATCCGATTGAGGTGAATCTTTGATGAGATTTTCAGATTCGTTGGCCAGTTCTCTTTCGGGAACTGCTGGATTATCAGACTCTGCGGCTGCTAAGTCGGATTCAATAGGATCTTCCCAAGGTTTTGATTCAGCCTTTATGCATGAGCCTTTTTCGGTCGATTCCTCTAAATGTTCTTTGGAGAGTTGTCGACTTTCTGCCGCCTTCTCAAAATCTTCCAGATTGACTGCCTTTTCTAAAGCTTCGGGTCTTAAGACTTCTTTCTTCAAGATTTCTGGCCATTCTATATATGCCGATGAACTGTAATTTTCATCGTCGTCTTCAGATTCCTTGACGTCTTCTAAGCATAGAGAATCGATGGGCTTCCAGCGGGATAATTTTGCCTTTTCACCGCTCTGTAGATAATCCTTTATTGATGTATCCACAATTTCAACAGGTACAACTTTCTCTTTGCTTGACGATTCATTAGCTTCTGTATAAACATTGATTATGCCACTGGTAGCCTCTTTAGGTCGATTAAGATCAGTTTCAACTACATTGAGGTGAGCTGAGTCATCATGGCACAGTTCTTTCTTATCCAGAGCTTCTACACTGACCACTGGTTCTTTCGAATATTTGCCTTCCGATTTATCAATAACCGAAACTTCGGAGATTTCAATCTTTGGAGTCCCGATATCTTTGTTAGACTCTTCGTCTTCAATGACAAAAGTGGTTTCTAAAATTGAAGAATCTTCTTGATTCTCATCAATAGCCTCAGGAATGTCGGCATTCTCAGTTAAGAGATTTTTGATAAGTGATTCCTGGCGTGGGGATTTTGGTTGTAAGAGAGGGAAGTTTTGATTTTCATTTAAATAAGAATACTTGAGTCTACCTCCAACTCTTAGAAGTCCTTGAGTGTCTAAAAAGGGATTTAGAGAAGTTAGCTTGTTGGACAGAGTTAGTTGCTTGTTTGACTTCAGTAATTTTATTTCCGTGCAGAATTCAACTTGCTGGATTGATTTGACTAAGACTTGAATTGCCTTTGTTAATTCTCTTGTTGTCAAAGGTCCTTTCTGACGAATTGGATCAAAGAGGAGGCAATTGTAGTAGAATCTCCAACACCAAGCTGTGATTCGGATCAATTTGGTCATTGTGGAATACCTTACAATGAATTCTAGATTTAACATAGTTTCTGAATTTTGAATTAAGGTTGTTTGATCCAACACTTGACCCTCACCGACTTCTTCTTGAATGATATTGAGATTTACTTGGGTTGGTGAAGAAGGAATATATCGAACATTATTTTCTTGAAGCCAAATAGGACCCCGCCACCAAATTCTATGATTGACCAAGTCTTGAGGCATGATTCCTCTTGATGCGCAATCAGCTGGATTATCTTGACTGGATACATGGAACCAATCAGTGATTTGAGTCAAATTTTGAATTGACGACACTCTGTTCAAAACAAAGGCCTTCCATCTGCTGGCATCTGATCTTATCCAATCTATGCAGATTTGTGAATCAGTCCACAAAAAGGTTTTGTCAGGTTGAAAAGGAAATGATTCAAGAATGACTTGATTCAGTTGAGCCAAAAGCAATGCTGCACTTAGTTCAAGTCTTGGAATTGTAATGGTCTTTAATGGTGCAACCTTAGTTTTTGAGGTTATCAGATTGATTTTGATCTTTTGAATTTTGAATCTAGTTTTCAAGTAAAAAACTGCTGAATAAGCATTAAGGGATGCATCACAAAATCCATGTAGTTGTAATTCTTCTATTTCAGAAGATGAACTGTTCAGGTATCTTGGTATTTTGATTTCCTTTAGGCACGATAGTTTAGTTTGGAATTTATTCCAATTTGACTTTATATCTGATTTTCGCCTATAATAGGGTGGTGGCTTTATCTTAGGAATAATCGAAGTTTCTTTCTTAGATGAGAGTGGTTCACTTGACTGAGAAGCGAGAGGTTGTTCTGGAGTGGATGGTTGACTTGATTCAGAAGGAAGTAATTGGTTTTGTTTAGAAGTAATTTGTGGAGTTAACTTGGAGATGACTGGAGAACTTGAACATGAATTTTACTTAGATTTTGATACTAGTGGTAGAGAGAGAGAGAAAACAAAAAAGCTATTAACTAACCAAACTAGAAATTTACATACATGTTGATTGCTTTAAAATTTACATATTAAAGATTTATATTGTACAATTGAATTTAGAAGATTTTGACTTAATTTTCATATATAAAATTGAATTTAAGGAAATTATTAACTATAGGATCCAACACATTGTTTACTTAAAAAGGTTCGGAAGCGAGAGAAGCTTATGTTCATATAAGAAAAGAAAAGAGAAAGAAGATGGAACCAAAAGCTCATAAAGGGATTATGATGGGATATAGTATGATAAGAAAAGGTTATAGAATATATTTACCAGAAATGGATGAAATACATAAAGTATCAGATGTTAATTTTAATGAATCTGAACTAGGATTATATTTAATGAATAATAGTGGAAGAAATCTCGATGAAAAATGAACTTTTCTTTTTTAGTAGAGAAGACCCAAATTTGATTTCTCACGGGAATGACGACTCTGGTGGTGATATTTATAATAGAGAAGACCAAGTAGAAAACTTTAACATCGATGATGAACATATTCCTCAAGATGATAATGATGTAGATTTGAGTGAAATAGAAGAAATACCTCCTGATGAAATGATTACTCCACGTAGACGAGGACCAGAATCAGGAATGACGAGAGAAATGAGAAAAGAACGAGATCTTCGTTTGAGAGAAACCGAGGAAGAAGAACTTATAAAAAGGGGAGTGAGGAGATCTGAAAGATTAAGACTAATGAAAATTAAGGAAAATGTTTCTGATAGAACTTATGAAATTAAACGTCCGAAAGATTACCAAGAAGCACTGAAATCAGAAGAAATGAAAGCGGACCATCTCACCAAGACTGTGGATGCTGTCAAGCTTAAGAACTGCATAAGTGGTGGAGTTATTTTTGAGGAATGAAAATTGAAAATTTGAAGGGGAGATTTGTTGATGTTTATTATTTAAAATATTCATTTTCACTCTGTGATTTAATTAATCTGTGATCTAATTTATTCTGTGGTATTGAGTGTATATAAATATATGTATTTATTTGAGTGAGGGTGGGAGAGAGTATATGAGGAGACGTTTAGGTGTAAGAGTTATTTAGATTTATTATAGTAATTTATATTCATAGTTATTTGTGCCTTCAATAAAGAAGTTTTAAGTTTTAATAGAGAGTAATTTATTAAGATTCTCCCAACAAAATTTGGCACACCCCAAATCAGACTAATTTAAAAATTCAATATACAGTATAACCTCCCTGTAAAGGACAACATCTAGTTGAAGATCCAAAGTGTCCTTTAGAGAGAGGTGTCCTCTTATCTGATAGTTGCTAAATAGTAAAAATGATAATTTTTGTGATGAAAACTGTCCTTTGTAGAGAGACGTCCTCTAGCGAGAGTTTCATTGAGGTTATTCTGACACCACAAATAGGCGATTTAAACTTAACGATACACAATGTCAAAACTCCAACATGCCGAAATGCGAGCATAATCGATTTAACGTTAACAAACAGACGAGCTCTAAACAAATCTCTCAAATATCTGACCACAAGGCAATAACATTTGATGTCTGTATAGATGATCAATTCTCCACAATCACTTCTTATTCAAATTGGAAATTCAATGAGCAGGGAGTTGACTGGAATCAATACACTCAGAGCGTGAATGGAACTGACCATGAGAAGATTAAAAACTATATAGAAAATGCTTCTACACCAGAGATGATAGATCGAACAATAAGATAAATTACAAATATCTTAATTGAATCTGCCTACTCGACATTAAGAATTAGGGAAAACAACTCTATGAGAGGTAGAGCGATCAACTGGTGGAATGCAGAACTGGAAATTATGAAACTTTCACTATATAAGAAACTTATACTACCGAAATCCTAATCCTCCACGTTATATTGCTGAATTGTTCAAAAATACACGAAACAAATATATACGTGAAATTAGGAAAGCAAAAATAATATCATGGAGAATTTTTCTGGAAGAAAACAATTCAAACAACCTGTTTGGAAATTTATATAAAATACTAGCGTACGTACCCGGCTTCGCCCGGGTTTTACCCGAGTAAAGGTTTGTCTAACGAATCTCTCGATAAAGTGAACATTTTTTCCCCGGTCCCTTGAAAAATACTCGATAAGTTGAATAAAATCAATATTAATTGGTTCCCTCGGTAATTGGAAGTTAAAGGAATAGTATCTTGCCTTGGAATTGTATAATTATTCTTGTATGGATGTACCCGGCTTCGCCCGGGTTATATCCGAGTAAAGGTTTGTCTAACGAATCTCTCGATAAAGTGAACATTTTTCCCCGGTCCCTTTAAAAGTACTCGATAAGTTGAATAAAATCAATATTAATTGGTTCCCTCGGTAATTGGAAGTTAAAGGAATAGTATATTGCCTATGAATTGTATCATTATTCTTGTCTCAAATAAATTGCCGTGTCATCCTGAATTTTGTCTTTCCTAATTTTCTACATTACAAAATCATCGTATCATAGTGATAATATTTAGAGCAGATTGTTGAATTATAACAGATAAATTAGAATATTTATCTAGATTATTTTTAGGCCAAAAGTTATTTCAAAAATTTTATTTGCTAGAAACCTTCCCAGTACTATACTAAATAACTTCCCAAAGTTTCATGGCGTTCCAATGAGTGGTTTGGTCAGGCATAAAGGACAGACAGACAGACACACACACACACATACATTCATTTTTATATATTTTTTTTATTTATATATACGGACACAACTGGTGAATCTCTATTTTTTCAATCTGGGTAAGATTGACCTTCCCCCATTTTTTGCCAATTCAACAACAAATATACCAAGAAAATCTCAAAGAAAACTTCTGAAATCTCTCATTTCCTATGAACGTAAGTGCAAAATACATTTCCCACACCAATTTAAACACATTAGACGCAATAACTGGCAGGCATTCTAGGTTTCTGTACATACGATGCCCAAGTTCCTTATATATAAATGTTCTTGGGAGTGTGTGTCCTCCAATATTTATAATATTGCTCTTGTTTTTACTTTTAAAGAGTTAAATAGTTCGTTGAACTCCAGTAAATATCCAAATTATGCGAATATTATGCATATTAACATCACTAAATAGTTCCCATCCTATAATTAATATTACATTATATAGAAATTGAAAATAATAATCTCCCATTCTTGGACATTAATATTGACACGTTTCTGAATTTTGTAATTAGTTTTTCATTGATTTTTAATGTGTGATCAATAACTCTTATCATCATTGGAAAAAAGAACAATTATTAAACAGAAGAACAACAACATGGTAAATTTGCCTATTTATATAAAACAAACAAACAAATTAGATAAAGATTTAAAATAAAACATTTTCTTTAAAAGTTAAAGCAAAAATAAAACGTTACAATAAATTTCACAACATATATCACACGTCCGTTAAACCACAAAATACAGTTAACACACTAACTAAAAGAAAACATACTCGTTGTTCGCAACAGAACTCAAAATAGAAGAAACACAGATTAAAAAAACCTCCAAGAAGCAGGATACTCAGTCACATTTATATTAAAACATCTTCACAAAGCTACAGCAAACAATAACTCAATTAACAAAAACTCGGAAATTTATAAAGCAATATGCTCCATACATCCCATATTCACATATATCAATAAAATAAAAGTCGAACAGCAGCTTGAGAAACATCCAAATCAGCGAACAGAAATGTTGAATTTATTTGAGAGGCCGAAAGAGCAGCGCAGAGGAAATGGCACTCTGAAGAGTGAAGAGAGGAAAAGTCTAAGAGATAAAATGGCCAAAACGAAACGCATACTGAACGTTCTCGACGAAATTTATGCTTAATGTTGGAATTCTTGTTATTTTTTATTACTATCGTCCTTTATTCGATTTTTATCTCTCTATTTTAATGTCGTTTATTTTTATTTCTATATTGAATTTTAATCTCTATACTTACCTATGCTTAGCATAATCGAATCTTATTATTATTTTTTATATAAATTTTTCTTTTATCTCCTTTATTATTTTAATTAGTTTTTATTTCCTTCCAACTCTGTTAGTCCTTTATATTTCTTGCTTATTTTAATCTACTTTTATTCTCATTTCTCATTTTATTTTTTTTTCATACATTTAAATATTAAGGTGATGGAATCTCATGAGCCACCTTTTAATACCACATTGAAGATTGCCACACCAGCGGTATCGCGAATAACGAAAGAAGAACATACCTGCAAGATTGGATCCATGAACAAGACGCCGATATCATCGCTATACAAGAGACCAACGTAGAAACTTTATCCCGAAAACATTTTGATCGATTATACAACGTCCACGAGAATAAACCAAACAACCGTGGTAGCGGACAGCTTATACTTTTAAAACGTTCTATTTTATGCTCGAAATTTACGATTTAAAAGATGGAAAAGTATGCGCGATCGAAACGAATTTACGTGAAAAACTTGTCATCATCAACGTTCATTTATCTCATACACCTGAAGAACTAAAAAAAGACTGAACTCATCGAACAATACCTTTCTACCTTTCCGAGCGACATCACAATTTTAATACTCGGCGACTTTATTGTAAAAGAAAAACCAGGTAGAACAGAAGCCAGAACGAAACTAACCGAATTAGGAAACTTTACTAGATCCCATAATCTCATCGATACATTTATGATTTTAAACCCAAATGAAATTGGAGCCACGCACGAATTTACAAGAGGGAATTACCAAGCGAAACATCGAATTGATTATAATTTTTGTTCAACGAATTTATTCAACCTCTTATGAATGCCTTGTCGTCCCTTACCTCATTTCGGACCACGACGTATCATAGCGAATTTACACTTGGATTATCGTATTGAATGCTTGAATTTTATCAACAGAAACTTCTACAATTCGCACGTCTTTGAAACGATTTTTAACTACGAAAACGATTTAACGATTTAAATTATAGCAATCTTGAATCTGAATCGAAATGGAGATGCCTGAAAGCGCTTGCACATAAAATCGCATCTTGCTCGAGCTTCCCACAGTATCCACCTCGCCAAAGGTCCGCAATAAACTCTATGACAAAAATGGTATTCTCCTGCACGGCACGCGAAAAATAGCGAATTACATATTTGATTACTTTCGCGAAAAGAGCCAGCCCGACGTAAGAGTGAACCAAAATAAGTTTTTATCCTATGTCAACGCTATCCCCAAAAACGATATTGATTTTAATATGAATAACGAACCTTTTATTACGAATGAAGATATACTAGAGACCATTAAAAACTTGCCAAATCGTAAAATGACAGGCGACGACGATATACCGGCCGAATTCTACAAGAAATTTGCTGCATGTGTCATCGTTAATCTTTTATTCAACGTTTTTAATCGCGCGAAAAAAGTTGGCGTCCTCCCCGACTACAGGAGGAGAGGCATCATTTTACTTTTACCAAAGAAAGCGCGACCGACAACCATCCGAGACTTTCGCCCCATCACCTCAATGAACGCCGATTATAAAATTTTATCCAAAATACTCCTAAGCAAGATTAAGCCCTACGTCTCCAACTTAGTACAGAGTGAATAAAAATATGCGATCCATTGACTTTCCATCTACGACATAATACCAGAGATAGAAAATAACATCTACAAAGCCGACCTGCTCGAAACGCCTCTCGCTCTCGTCGCCCTCGATCTCGAAAAAGCATGACTCAATTGATAGAAATTTTATCCTCGCGACGCTACAACGTATGAAAGTGCCAGAAATCTTTATACAATGGATTAACATTATATTTAACGTAAATGAAGCGAAAATCTACGTTAATAATGAAACCACGTCTGTTTTTAGCGCTGAAACTGGAGTGAGGCAAGGCTGTGGATTATCTGCGTTACTTTTTTCAATCGCAACTACAGGACTTATCTACAATTATCATATACAAATCGATCGACCCAACCACGATATTCCGCGCATACGCTGACGATTTTATCTTTTTAATTGAAAACGATCGAGATTTTAATGTAATACACGACTGTTTTACGCGATTTCAAGCTGTTTCTGGAATAAGGGCAAATTTTGCGAAGAGCACTGGCCTGTGGTGCGGAAGTTGGAGAGAAAGGACATACGCCGTGTGACTTTAAAATGAACGATAATCAAATTCGGATACTTGGTCTAACTTTCGAAATAGTACTACGCCTTTCAAATCGCAATTAATTTCCTTTCGAACGAACGTCTTCAACATCTCTCAATTGCAAAAGACAAAATTTTATCTCTTCCACTCCTTTCTAAAGAACAGTATTTAAACACGTATTTTTTTCAAAAATTTACTTTTATAATCAACGCCGTACTCCCGAACGATTCTATTTTAAACGACTTACAAAGAGAAATCGGCTCTGCGCTCTACCTCACAAAAACATGGACTGGTCTCGAAATAAACCGCCTGCCTATCGCGAATGGAGAACTTGGCCTTCTACACCTCTCCACACAACGCGATCTCTTCGTCCTTAAGAGAATTCAGAAAAACGCTAACGAATACCAAAATGAAAACGACTTTCTTTTTGAAAACAAAAATGCTACTTACGATCTCTAAAATATCTCTTCCCGCGGAATAAGCAAATTTTACAATGCGTAAAGAATATCGCGCCATCGTTCCACGTCGATTTTACGAAAATATCGCGTACGGACTACTTATACCTTACTATACACAAATGCCGCTTCTTAAACGATCTACACCACGAAAATCCAGCCGTTTTTAGCGTCAAAAAACTCAAAAGAATTAAGGATTTTATTGATGATAACGATTATATGCGTCCAATTAACGAACTCTTCTCTCACTCAACCAGAAAACTGACGAATGATTTCATGAAGATATCGAACTTTTACGAAAAAATGAAGACGACAAAATTTCTTCCCCACAACAACCGTTCGTGTATACACTTACCTATCGTCTCCAATAACTTTAATAAGCCCTTCACGAGAACGAAGAGCACGGCGCTGAGAAACATAATCTTTGAGACGAATCTTGATCTAAATTACGCCAACAATAAAGTTGAAAGATGGCTAATTGACCGCGCGCCCTCTTGGCATAAAAAAAAAACGAACATATACGATGACATCGCCTGGCGACTTAAACTCCGAACCCTCCCTTACCCTCGACGTCTTTCTAAGAATAGCTGCCCTGGATTGCCTGATTTACAACATCGATATCTTGACTGCACAATTATACAGCCTATTTTAAGCGACGCTATTTCGAAATGCCGCGCTCTAAAGGGAAATTACGTCTTCGACTCCACAAATTTTATCATGAACGATGAAAATGAGCCCTCAACGACATCCTCAACGAAGTCAAGTTCGATATATACAAATTATGACTCGACTTAGATTTTTAATAATTGTTATCCCCTCCCCCACTAACAACGTTTCCCTGTAAAATTTAGAAGTGTTTGAATAAAAAGACCGTTTGACATATATCAATATCAATAACCAGATACACAACTTTGGTATCAAAACATTATCGCAATTCTCCTAACATAGGCTCCATAGTTAAAAATCCATTAACTAAAAATACATTTAATATCATTGAACCTAATAATAAAAAAATAAGCAGTATTCTATAGAATGCAATAATTGCCAAGTTAAATATGTGGGGGAGACGGGAAGGACAGTCTGCAACAGAATTTAGGAACATAAAACGCAATATATATAGATAACAGATCCTTAATATTTCAACATTGTAGAGAAACTGGCCACACATTCGCAATAGAAGAACCCAAAATACATTACAACAAGCTAAACAGTAAATATCAAAGGTTAATCATCGAATCAATTTTGTCCAGAAAATATAGCATCAACAGAAATATGCTTGCCGGAAATTGACAATATAACCCGATAATAGTTAGATATCCTAAATAACTACCACAAAAATATCGTTCACCATAGAAAGAACTGTATGGAGTTTTATCCTACCTAGATATATGCCCCCATTATGAAACATAAAATAGATTTCATACTACCGTTTATTATAAGAATAGTGCAAAGCCATCATAGTTTCCAATTCTCACAGCCCCAAACCATACAAAATAACTGTTGTAAAAACTCTGACCAAACGTTTATTTACTCATTGCTCTCTCCCCAAGTTTAGAGAAATATATTGTCAAGAAGTTCCATCCAGATGGGACACCTGTCAATCATCCCTGGACCCCGGGGGGAACCACAGGTGAGGGGTTCTCGGGATCTGATCTGCAAATAAGGAAAACGAGACGCCTAGGAGGCTGACGCCGCTCATTATTATCTTTACCTTGGGATAAGTTCTTTTTATCATCTGACTCTCTCTCTCCCTTAAATACCTCTTTTAAATAATTTTTTTGGAGAACTAAAAGGTAAATATCCTTTATATTAAAGTATCACCAAATTTGCCCTTGCTTTATTTATCTCCGCGACAATATCTTATTATTAAAGCGCAAAAAATGTCTGGATGTTTGTTTGTTCCCTAACTCCTCTCTTAATATTTTTATTTTATACGACAATATTTCGTATACATATTACATTTAGTCCCGGAATTATTCAGGTAACTTCAAAATTATATTTAAACTTTTAAAAATAACACAGTTAGCAAAAATACGCATTTAGCTCGACGTTAGCGACACGCTCGGCCATTGATTGAAATAAAACGAAATAATTTGATATATAAATATTCGTAATTTACACTAGCCACATTAATGCGAATATATTTTTTTATCTCTGGCTCACTGTTCTTTTTAAATTATAATAATAATTTGGATGTCGATTTGAAAAATTATAAAATATCATTTTAACTAATATTTATATATATATGTTGTAAATAATTTTTGGTGATATTATATTCTACATAGCTTGTATATTTTTATTATTATTTTATTATTTATTTTCATAGATGAACTCTGTGACGCCGAGAACACCAGACGGCGCGGATGTAAATATAAATAGTTAATTAGATTTTTTTTGGGTTGGCCAGTGTGTAAATATTATTATCATTTTTTTTATTAAGTTTTTTTTGGTCTCTTTTTCAATTTTTTGAGGTACTCTACCTATCAAGAGGCCTCAAGATTACTATTAACATTGATTTTTCAAAAACTGTGACGATTTTTGGTTCATAAATAAACCCGTCAATAGTGAAAGTGTTTGATCTATTTTCAACGGAAGGCCTCGACTGCACAAACTCAACTCCGTACAATTTTCTTTTAGAATTTCAATTTATTTAAAATATAATATTAGCCGACAGGATTGTCTGAAACTTGTGAAATAATGGCAAAAGCAAAAAGAGAAAAAGATGTTGAATTTGCATACCAAGCGATGCCATCTTTTGTAAAATACAATAATAATTTAAATATTAAAACTTGGATTATAAATTTTGAAAGAAAAAGTGATTCTTATGGGTTTGATAATGGTTGGAAGGTGCTTCATTTATCAGACTACCTACAGGATGAGGCTTTGACATATTATTTCGAAAGCCTTTGCCACATTGAGGACTGGAATAAACTAAAAGAAAGCCTAATAACCAGATTCCAGAAAGTCAGACTTACACCATTGGTTGAAATGATGAAAATCACACAAGACGAAAATGAAAGTCACCCAATACTTTCACCGAAAAATGCAGCTGATCAACAGTGTTGAATTAAACCTCACCTCCATAATAGAACTATTAAATGAGGGAATAAAGAAAAAATTCAAACCCTACCTGGCTACTATAGACTCAGTACAACCCTCGGAGTGGCTAACCATGGCCATTAAAGTTGAAAAAAGCTTAACGGGATCTGGAACGCCGGTGGAAAAGGGCCGTCTCCAAGCTTTGAATCCAGCGCTTCACCCATCACCCAGACCTGCCAGTTATTATGGTAACTCGCAAGTGCAGAGACCACCAATGCCTTGTCGAATTTGTGAACGTCTGGGATTAGAGCTTCAATGGCATTACCACTCGGTGTGCCCATACCGCAACCCAACAGCTTCCAGATCTTTTTCTCCGGCCACTCCCCGTGTCCAGCGCCCAACAGCTTCCAGATCCTTCTCTTCAGCCATTCCCCACTCCTACCAAGCAGCAGCTTCTAGTTCCTTCCCTCCACCCACTCCCCATGACTACCAACCGACAGTTGCTAGTGCCTCTTCACCCGATTCTCCCAGGTATATAATTCTTACTTATGTTATAGTTAATAATATACAGTATCCTGCAATATTAGACACAGCCTCCAATGTATCTATAATGCCAGACCATATGTTTAGTTCATTAAGGAATTATAATATAGCGGATAGCTGTACACAAGAATATATTTCACAGGTCAAGGGTGTAACCATCCCTTCACAGAAAATCAATGTATGTATTAAATAGGTAAAATTAGTGTTTTGAATGATTTTTATATATGTGATTCTGATATAAACTATTTAATTTTAGGACTTCTCGTACTTATAAAATGTCACTTACAAATAGATTTTAAAACAGGTATAGTTTATCAGGATAATAAATTTTTGTTTTCATTTAGTGCACAAAATACCAACTCTAGATATGTACATTTTTGTTTGCCTCACCCGTATTATGTAAAACAATCCATATTGTCCCAAATGAACCCATTCACACATTTTAATATAAACGATATTCCGAGTCAGTTTACATTGAGAACTAGTACAGATTATTTAGATTTTGATAAATTAACTATACCTGCAAATTTTAGTGAGCCTCAGAAACAAAAACTTATCGATGTTTTAGGGAAATACAAAAATATTTTTGCCCAATATGATTTAGACGTAGGATTAATAAATACTATACCCATAACTTTTAGATTAACAACTGATACGCCAATCGTACAGAAACCTTACCGAACATCTTATGCAAACAATACAGAAATTAATAGACAAATTCACGAATTATTAAAATATAATATTATAAGACCATCTTGCAGCGCATATGCATCACCCATATTATTAGTACAAAAGAAATCTGATATCACAGGACGTCCTACTAGACTTTGTATAGATTTTCGAAAGCTAAATCTAATTACTAAAACAGAAAATTCTCCTATACCACTAATAGAAGAAATTTTAGATAGATTGGGAAATGCTAAAATGTTCACCTCTCTTGATATAAAGCATGCCTATTGGCACATTCCCATAGCGGAAACGCACAAAGACAAAACAGCATTTGTTTGCCAACAAGGGTGCTATGAATGGAATAGGATGCCATATGGCCTAAAAAATGGACCAAGTATTTTTAATAGGGTTATACA
The DNA here is from genome assembly GCA_030710605.1 of Cordylochernes scorpioides. Classification (NCBI taxonomy): domain Eukaryota; kingdom Metazoa; phylum Arthropoda; class Arachnida; order Pseudoscorpiones; family Chernetidae; genus Cordylochernes; species Cordylochernes scorpioides. Next base: position 28,713,760 of record CP092863.1, on the reverse strand, counting down.
AAATATTTTACAAAAATTTTATATCCACTATGCTTTCAATTATTTTGACGACATCATAGTATTTTCTAAAGATTTCCAGGAACATTTACAACACTTAGATCATATTTTAAATGCGCTAAAACAAGAAAATATCAAATTAAATTTTAATAAATGCCAGTTTTTTCAAAATGAAATACATTTTTTAGGATATACAATTAAAAATGGCACGCATACGCCAAGTAATGCAGATATCGAGGCCATTAAAAAATTGCACAGACCATATAATATGAAAACATTACAATCTTTTTTAGGGTCTATAAATGTCTACCATAAGTTCATACCTCATTATGCACAAATTAGAGCACCACTTAACACCCTTTTACAGAAAAATTCACCATGGCAATGGAATCAAGAACAGGAACAATCATTTCAGACTTTAAAAAATGCATTGATGACAAACCCATTTTACAGCTATATGATCCGCAAAAACCCGTGCATATATTTACAGATTCATCTATGTTAGGCGTAGGAGCAATACTTAAACAACCAGATAAACAAGGAATTTTACACCCAGTAGCCTATTTCTCTAGAAAGTTACACAAATATGAGCGGAATTATGCAACAACCGAATTAGAGACATTGGCTATAATCGCAGCAATCCAAAGGTTTCACCCATATATTCATAATATACACTTCACTTCACATACAGATCATATGCCGTTAAAATGGCTTAAAACTTTTAAAAACCCTTCAGGTAGAATTTTTAGATGGTCATTACTGTTAACACAATATGATTTTGACATTCAACACATAAAGGATTCACAAAATGTTGAAGCTGATATGTTATCCAGAACACCAATTACTCATTTTTTAAATTTAACAGATATTAAGCAGTATCAACAGCAAGAGGACTTTTCACACAATAAGTATAAAACACAAAATGGTTATTTGTAAAAACAAAAAGGGGATTTAACAGAATTTATGTGCCACTTAAACTTAGGGAAAACTTGTTAGAAAAAGTACATACACAATTTGGACATATAGGCACCACACAGATGACAAAAACTATTTTTCCACAATATTATTGGCCAAATATGACACAAGATATAGTTAATTACATTAGGCATTGTGAAACCTGTTAGATGAATAAATTTAAATCTCCTTTAGATATCTGATATCAAAGTAAAACGTTTATGGAGATGAGTATCTTTTATTCCGGTCTTCTCAAGCTTTCGGGCTTGTCCGCCCTTCTACAGGAGAAACATATACAATATATCAAGAAAATATAACGCCGCCTGATGCTAAAACTATTATGATTCTATGTACATATATATATATATATATATATATATATATATATACATTAGGATGTTTTTGCTTATTATTTTTTACTTAATATATGTTTTTTATTTGGTTAAGGTATTTACATATTTTACTATTGTTTGCTATATTCTATTAATTATCTTATAGGTTCGGAATTCTATTATTTAAGTTAGTTTTATAATGGTTATTGGCTATTACATATAAGTTACATAGTTACATAAGGTACATAAGTGCATAGTTAAAACAGAATCCTTGGACAGTATTCATACCAAATTAAATTCACTATTTCCGGACATCCAATTCACAGTAGAGAAAGAAAAAAATTGTTCCTTAGCTTTCTTAGATATCATGATTATAAAACAAAATTGCAGGTATATCACCAACGTACACTATAAGCCCTCCTTTCATCCCTCCTATATACACTATTCCTCATACTGCCCCCTCAGCCATAAAATTAATACTGTCAAAACCCTCTCGAAACGTATTTTTACTCACTGCTCAACTTCTGAATAAAAAAACAGAGACCCAAAATGTGATTAACCACCTAATGAACTCAGGTTACCCCAGAAACTTCATTCTCCGACACTTTCACAATCCCCAACAGCAGCTAAACAGTCAGACTTATAGATCGACTTGCATCATCCCATACTCTACCCATAGTATCAACATCTCTAGACACTTAAAAAACAAGTACGGAATCCGCACCTATTACACCATCACTCCTAAATTAGAAACAATAGTTAGAAACCTCATCACCAGAAACAGTTTTCCCATTACCCTGCCATATCTCACAAACTCCGTGTATTCCTTAAAATGCTCAGATTGCAACAGTTTGTATATAGGAGAGACAGGCCGAAGAATTAAGGATAGGATAGAAGAACACTACAGAAACATCAGAAACAGTGAACCTAGATCTCTCATAGTGCAACACATTACACAGACAGGACATTCTTTTGATACCTCTCACCCACAGGCATATTACTCAGGAATCAAGAGCAAATACAAAAGATTGGTCGTCGAGGCGTTGCTCTCTTTAAGACATAATAGTATTAATAGACACATAGACATCCCTGATATATACAAAGCAATATTGCCATAGTGTACCTTAGGAGACCATTGCCAATACGTTTTATTTTGGATCATTTTACTCATGCAGCCTTAAAATTGAAACGTAGCTTAATCGTGTAGTTTCTTGTGATTTTCCTACTTAGTATACTCAAAACACGCAGATATTTCTTACTATTACTTTACTCACTAATTTGCTAATACGTTTATTTTTCTTGTATATATGCTAATTTTTCTCAATATAGATATGTATATAAGATGCAAGTCTAGTTAGATTTGGTGTCCTGTAGAAGGGTTATTGACCCGAAAGCTCGCCTTTATTAAAACTTATAAGATACGCATCCTCGTACGCTTCGAATCTATTACTTACATTCTTTAGAGGATTTCAACCTTCTTTAAATATTCTGTATATGCACAGCTAACAAAGTTAACCACATATTAACCTCATTAAATAACTACCACCCTAGAATCAAATTTACAATAGAAGTTTGAAAAAAACAATAAACTACCATTCTTAGACATTAATATCATAAGGTCACAAAACAGATTACAAACCTCCGTATACTACAAGCCAAGTTTCGAACCAAATTATATACATTTCACCTCATATTGCCCACTAAGCCATAAGATAAACACAATTAAAACACTAACCAAAAGAATTCACACCCATTGCTCGCAACAGAATTCAAAAATGATTGAAACACAGAACATTATAAATAATCTCCAGCAAGCAGGATACCCAACCACCTTTATATTAAAACATTTCCACAAAAGTATAACAATCAATAACCCAATAAACAAAACCACAAATATTTACAGGGCAATATGTTACATTCCATACTCACAAACATCTATAACAATAGCCAACTACTTAAAAAACTTCGGCATCCAAACACATTACAGTAATTCCCCTAACATAGGCTCCATCATTAAAAATCCACTATCTAAAAATAATTCTATTATCATAAAACCCACTAACAAAAAAGAGGCAATATATTCCATAGAATGCAACAACTGCCAAGCCAAATACGTGGGGGAGACAGGAAGGAGAGTCAGCAATAGAATATATGAACATAAACGCAACATAATAAATCAAGACAATAGATCTCTAATTTTCCAACACTGCAAAGAAACAGGCCACACTTTCGCATTAGAAGAACCTAGAATACATTACACAGCAAATATCAAAGGCTTATAATTGAATCTTTATTGTCCAGAAAACACAATAGCATCAATAGAAAAATAGATTTGCCCGAAACATAACACAATATATCCTAGTACCAGCTAATAATATCAACAATAATATAAGTAACTTATATGTAATTCCCAATAACCATTATAAAACTAACTTAAATAATAGAATTCCGAACCTATAAGATAATTCATAGAATATAGCAAACAATAGTAAAATATGTAAATACCTTAACCAAATAAAAAACATATCTTAAGTAAAAAATAATATGCAAAAACATCCTAATGTATATATATACATATATATATATATATATATATATATATATATATATATATATATATATATATATATATATATATGTACATAGAATCATAATAGTTTTAGCATCAGGCGGCGTTATATTTTCTTGATATATTGTATATGTTTCTCCTGTAGAAGGGCGGACAAGCCCGAAAGCTTGAGAAGACCGGAATAAAAGATACTCATCTCCATAAACGTTTTACTTTGATATCAAACCTATATAAATGTTTATATATAAAATATCCTCAACAAGATGGAGAAAACATATTTAATCGAATATGTGAATAAGAGCAATTCCCTCCCTGGGTGTATAAGATTATAATACTTTCTTTTGTCAAGTTGTTATAATTACTCACCGACCAGGCTCGCCAAGATGACCTACTATAAATAGCGAATTAAGCATTTTATTCGCACTATAAAAATATACTCCCTTCTATAACAGCAGAACAATATTTGATCGGAGATCTCCCATTACCAGTCAAAATGTGTATCGCACAAATAACTCTTTTCACTGTTTAAAGAAAACCACTCTAAATTATTTAGCTCAACTGTCCGAATTTGTCCATTATGTAATAATAAAAAAAAATAGACTTGGAACTGGAGCACCACATATTTTTATATTTTAAGTTAAATAGTGAAAGGGAAGTTTTTTTTGCATAAAATTGGATCAAATCATCTTGCTCTGGAGGCTCTGTTGTCTAAGATGACAAAGAATAAATCCAATGCATTGGCCCTGTACAAATTCTATAGGGCTGAGCAAGAGAAGAAACATTAAGAGAGCCGTTGAAATGGCTATGTAAATAAATGATCACCTGCAAATAATTAACTCATCTATTCTAATCCAGTGTAGAGGATAGGTCCCCAATAATATTGTTTTTATAATTACCCTAGTATCAGAAGCACTTAAATATTAGGCGTTTAACTTTATGTGAATTTATTTTATGAAAGATATGTAAAAAAGGTATGGAGATAAAAAAGGACAAATTGTGATTAATAAAGGATGAGTAGTCAGGAGAGGATCAGTGTGGCTTGTCTCGTGCATCTTAACATCCTTCAAAGCTTCATTGTCACAGTTAGGAATTCTCCAATTGACTCCACGTTGTAGACTGGTCCCTCGATAACTGATTTCTAATCACAACTAGGGCTGTCAGATTCAGCGCGACGATACTAAGAATAAAGGATTCAGTAATGAACCCATATTCAGCCAAAGCCATTAAGGAAGCACAGATTGAACTTTTGAAATCAAGAATAAAGGGTTGCTATTCCAACATCCGGTTGATATCAAAAATTATAAAATAATTAATTGGCATCACCTCGAAGCTCTCAGGCCCTACAGCGACATCACCTCCATCGTCCCCATCCGGCTAAGGGCCGGCAAATACTCCTACACGGAGGGCCGGCGCGAAGCCTTCATTCTCCCTAAAGAGGGTATAACGCTGGAGAAGATCCCAACTCGCCTAGAAATCCGGAACAAAGGCAACACCCTGTCGGCGTTCCTTACTTTCGGAATAAAATGCTCCAGATGTGGCCGGCAGGGTCACCGTCGGGCAAACTGCCCCATGAATCCTTGGTAGTCCACCAACACCAGCCAGCCACACCCCGCATCCCATCCTCCTGGTGCGTCGCCCACCGCGTACCAGCAGCCGACCCGCCCAACACCAGCGGCCCCGGCTTCGTCACAGAAGTTGGCCAGTGAGCGCCCTGCGCTTCAGACCTCAGCTTCTGGCCCTTCCGCCACCCTGCATGCTAGAACCGCTATAGACACCATGGCTCCTCCTCCTCTGCTCGCCAGGAGTACCCACGAGCCCGAGTCCGCTCTCGTTGAGCCCATGGAAGTGGTAATTGAAGTGCTGGCGCCGCCCACCTGCAACAGTGCCCCACAGGCAATGGCGCCCCCTCCCATCACGCCTCAGCCGCCTACAACAGCACCCCCTGCATCATCTGTGGAGGTGCAGACTCCTCCGCCAGCGATCACTGCTCCATCTATGGAAGCACCTGAAGCTTCCGCGGACCCACGCCCTCCGGCCTCTCAGCCTGCTGAAGCAGCGCCTCAAGCTCAGCCGGCCTCCGTTGCCCCTCCTGATCCTCTGCCTGCTCAGGGGACCCTCGAGCCATCCTCCACGTCATCCTAGGGGCGAACAACAAGAGGCGACCTTGCGGGTTTTCTTGAGAGAAACTCCGGAGTCTCCTTCACTGAGACAGAAGGCCTTGGACTTGGGCGGGGGGAGGTCTTGGACCTCCTCTCCTCAAAGACCAAAGTCCAAAAGCGAAGACCCCCGCTCACACCCGCGCAGAGGGATGCTCTCGCCGGGTTGGCCGATCGATTACTGGACCAGAAGCCCGGAAACACCAGTAACATTTATAAGGTCCTCAGGAAGGTCAAAACCGAGCTTAACAACATGACCAGAGAACATGAGAATGCACAGGATGTGCGCCATCGGAGTCAGATATTGAAAATATTCAAGAAATTGGAATATGAATCCACCCTGAGGCCATTGACTCAGCAGCGGATAAGTACCTGAAAATATCCAGGCGTCCCCTCGATGAGGGCTTCGTCTGTGTACATGCTTCTAATTGATTTTGAACTGTTGTAATTCTTTTATTATTGACTAGATGTTAATAAATTGTTTTAATTGTCACACCCATTTTTACTTTGGTGAATTTAGGTTAGCCAGTCGGCGATCCCTATCTCGAAAACTGCTCATTAGTAACTTTAAGCTACTTCCTCTGAGGCCTACGAATTTGATAGGCCCATACCATCATGAACAAGGGAAAAGGGAAGAGTTGGGGGAAAAGTTGGAATAAGTCTGAGGACTCCAACCAAGCTACGACCGAATGGCGTGATAGAGGCAGCTATCAACCACGGGGTGAAGACCGGAGCCAGTCTGGTCCTCCTGCCCAATCTGGACGGAGAGGGAAGGGGAAACCCCGGAGTCGTGTGGACGCTGCAGCTACGGCGCCACAACCCCCTCGGGTGGAGGCACGCACCACGGAGATGCCAAAGGCCTCGCACCCTTCAACTACCGCAACGCCACTCCGAAATGATCCTCTGTGGAAGGAGGCTTTGGTGGTAGCCCAGGATTCAAACCTGTATCCAGAGCCCGGCTACAATTTCATCCGCCCAACCTTCTATGGCTGGAATACCTTGGTGGAAGAGACCTACCAGCGCCTCTTTTGCCAAAGGAGTGTCACCAGGGACATTTTCCTACTACTCGGCGCTCCACGCCATTGTGAGGCTCCTTGAGCTCGCAGAACTGAGCCCGCGCAGCACCACCATCTACGAGAGAGACTTCATACGTGCTGTTTAAATTTATATTTTGATTTTGTAATTATTATTATTATCTTAAATTCATAGAAGCATTTTCTAGCATGCATATTCAATCTTTTTATCATCATCACTTTAGTTTTGTTTACATTATGAATATAGTTTAGTTAGCAAATAGGTTTAGTAACAGTAGATTTCTTTCTTTGCTTTGTTCCCTTTTTTAAGCAATAAATTAAATTGGAATAAGGCGTCATATTCAATTCAATTCAAGCATAAGGAAACATCAAAAAGAATATAAAAACGAAGAGAAAATTATTTATTTTTACTATACATGGGCTACGAGCTTTCGGGCAGCCTCGCCCTTCTACAGGTAAAGATACATGGTGGCAAAAGGCTTTATATAAGATTCCATTTTAAAATATATTTGCATATAAGAAGAATATAGGACGATTAAAATATAATTTAAAATAAGAAATATTTTGCAAATCTAAAACTATTGTATATGATATTTACAAATATGCTAATCATGTAATGTCATATGACAATCAATTGGCAAATTAGCAGATGGTTATACTATGAAATATACAATGAAACCGGACAACGAATGTTCAACCCGCCATCAGCGGCCACATTGGTTTAATGGTTATTTAGGTTATTACATATGTCTTGGTATTGTGTAGGCAAATCTATGTGTCGGTTAATGCTGTTTTTTGATATGGATAATATGGCCTCTATGATCAGTCTTTGGTATTTATTGGAAATGTTATTGTATATGGTGGTGGGGGAAGTTAGATTGAATGAGTGGCCGGTGGTGTTAATATGATTGAAGATAAGCGACCTGTTGTCTCTGTTGGTAATGCATCTACCGTGTTCGGTCATCCTGATGGCCACGGACCTACCAGTCTCGCCTATGTAAGATGCACTGCAATCGTTACACGAGACTGAGTAGACCGAGCCACCAGAGGACCGAGCAACGGTAGATCTGGGTAATCTGGTGATAGGGTGTCTGAGGATGGCGCCGATGCTATTGCTATTAGTAAAGTGGGTGTTAACCCCGTGGCGCCATCCTCAGACACCCTATCACCAGATTACCTAGATCTACCGTTGCTCGGTCCTCTGGTGGCTCGGTCTACTCAGTCTCGTGTAACGATTGCAGTGCATCTTACATAGGCGAGACTGGTAGGTCCGTGGCCATCAGGATGACCGAACACGGTAGATGCATTACCAACAGAGACAACAGGTCGCTTATCTTCAATCATATTAACACCACCGGCCACTCATTCAATCTAACTTCCCCCACCACCATATACAATAACATTTCCAATAAATACCAAAGACTGATCATAGAGGCCATATTATCCATATCAAAAAACAGCATTAACCGACACATAGATTTGCCTACACAATACCAAGACATATGTAATAACCTAAATAACCATTAAACCAATGTGGCCGCTGATGGCGGGTTGAACATTCGTTGTCCGGTTTCATTGTATATTTCATAGTATAACCATCTGCTAATTTGCCAATTGATTGTCATATGACATTACATGATTAGCATATTTGTAAATATCATATACAATAGTTTTAGATTTGCAAAATATTTCTTATTTTAAATTATATTTTAATCGTCCTATATTCTTCTTATATGCAAATATATTTTAAAATGGAATCTTATATAAAGCCTTTGGCACCATGTATCTTTACCTGTAGAAGGGCGAGGCTGCCCGAAAGCTCGTAGCCCATGTATAGTAAAAATAAATAATTTTCTCTTCGTTTTTATAATCTTTTTACAGTTCTATAAGAGAAATTTTCATGATTCAAGTTATAAGGAAACATCATTGATTCATTTTGCAACAAGTGAAAACCATAAGCCTATTCAACTACACATTTTCATACATTGGTCCCTCGAGCACGGATAAAAGCCTGATAAGGTAAGTCAACCTCATGGATCCCGAAACTGAAATAAGAAGAATCAAAAGACTAGGTCTTAATTTAGAAAAATTGGCAAAGGAGATAGAAGAAAATGCGGCCGATTGTTTTGAACTCGATGCAATATTAAAAAAGATTCTGAAGATTAAACAGCAGTTAGAGCAAGCATATGAATATTTTATAGGGATAAGGGACACAGGCGAACTTTTATTACAAATAGAGGAAGTAACAGATAAATACTGTAAACTAGACGTGAACATTCTTCGTTTTACTCAACATATTCACAATAATGCAAATTTACCTTTAAGTAACAATGCAGTTAATAGAATTATGCTAATTTGCCCAAGTTAGAACTACATTTTTTTGATGGAAAATTAGAAAATTGGATTTCGTTTTCTAATGTTTTTAAAACTACTATTATTGATAATAGTCAATTAACAAACATAGTTAAATTACAGTATTTGAAGACTTGTCTGAAAGGAAAGGCTTTAATACTTGTTAATCATATACCAATAACAGAAAATAATTTTGTTTTGGCTTGGGATTTATTGGAAAAAAGATATGACAATAAAAGGGATTTGATATTTAACCTAATACAAAGAATAATAGATCTACCTAAGATAACAATAGAATCATCCACACAACTTCTATTTTTGGTAGATAATTCATATGAAATCATTAGATTTCTAGAAACACTTGGTTATAAACTAGATGAACTTAGTGATATCATGATTGGGAAAATCCTGAGTGATAAACTAGACAAAACAACAAAGCGCAGCTGGAACATGACTGTTGACAATAATCACATACCCTCTTGTTCAGAATTATTGAAATTTATAGAAACCTATGCAAAGGCACTTAATACAAGTGAAACTGAAAGGGGATTGCCCCTAATCAAACGCTCCATGAAATTGCAAGTACACAATCTAACAAAGGCCAATTGTTTTCTATGTCAACAGGAGCATGGAATCTATCTATGCCCAACCTTTTTAGACATGGAGTCATTAGAGAGAAGGAGAAAGGTTAAACAATTCAAGTTATGTTTCAATTGTTTAAGAAACAATCATTCGGTAAATCAATGTAGATCAGAATTCAAATGTAGAAAGTGTCAAGGAAAACATAACACATTGATGCCAACATTCATCAGTTTAAAGAACATACAGTAGGAATTCCTGCAATTGAAGAACCAGATAAAAACCAAGCTGAGTCAAGTGTAAAGGAAAACAATGATGCTTTGGGCGTGACCTCCATTCATAACACCACCTGTTTGATGTCTAACCAAGAGGACTCGTTCGTATTATTGTCTACAGCAACAATTATGGTGATGAACCATCAAGGTAAATATCAGCCTTGTAGAGCTTTAATAGATACAGCCAGTCAAGCCACACTAATAACTCGGGACTGTTTGAAGAAACTGAATTTGGAACCTTCTAGGACAAGAGTAGAATTAGCCGGAATAGGAGGACAGATTTTGGACAGACCCAATGGAGTAATAAATCTCAATTTTACATCCCATTTCAATATGTCCAGAATTTTAAAACTAATGCTCTTGTTGTGGATAAGGTGACACGTTATATGCCATATTTAAAATTTGAAGAACATCAATTTGATCATTTACAAGGCCTGCAACTAGCCGATCCACAATATCAATATACCGCACCAATTGACATATTGCTAGGTGCAGATATTGCTTTTTCTCTATTCAAGGGAGCCATCAAATATGGGCATGAAGGTCACCCAAAGGCAATCAAAACACTTTTGGGATGGTTGCTCTTTGGAGAAATTAAAATCTTTCAAAAGAAATCCAGAAACTATCAAAAACTGCACACATTCAATTGTACGCTCAATAATTGGGAACCAATATTTTCCTTATGGGAGGAAGAACTCAAAACCAAACCTGATCCATTTGAAGATGATTTCAATGAAATTCATTTTAAGACAACTCATGAAAGAGAAACATCTGGTAGATACATAGTAAGATTGCCCTTTAAGGACCCCAGTTTACTTGGAGAATCAAAACCTCAAGCCATTAACTGTTTTTTGAGAATGGAGCAAATCTTGAAACAAAAGCCCCAGGTATATATGACCTACAAGGATTTCATGCAAGAATACCTGGTTTTAGGCCACATGAATGAGGTGAAGGGAAAGGGAAATGATCATAAGGCATTTTACCTTCCTCATCATCCTAAGAAAAAAGCTCTACCACAAAATTGCAAGTTGTATTCAACGCTTCTTCAAAAACAACAACAGGTTATTCTTTAAATGATATTTTACATACAGGACCCAAGCTTCAAAAGGACATATTCCCTTTGTTGTTAAGATTCTGATCTCACCCTATCGCTATATCTGCAGATATCACCAAGATGTACAGGCAGATTTTAGTTCATCCAGAAGATACTCCGTATCAACGAATCATTTGTAGAGATGAATCAGGTCAAGGTTTAAAAGAGCATGAACTTAAAACCTTGACATACGGAACATCTTGTGCACCATTCTTGGCCATCAGGGTGTTGAAACAACTGGCTCATGATGAACAAATTAGGTTTCCAACGGCAGAAGCCATTCTTAAATCAGATTTTTATGTGGATGACTTGTTGACTGGTTGTGAAACAATAGAAAATGGGCGCAAACTTATAAGAGAATTAGACCAATTGCTGCAAGCAGGCAGTTTTAAATTACGACAATGGTCTTCCAATAAACCTACCATATTGGACACACTTCAAGAAACAGACAAATCAACCTTCTATGCTAATGTTGACAGGGATAATACATTGGGACTAAATTTATTGGGCATAAATTGGAACCCGAGGAGTGATGAAATAGGATTGAGGAAAATAGAAATAATCAAGAATGCCCCAACTAAGCGAAATATCCCAAATGGCAAAAATATATGACCCCCTTGGTTGGTTTGCGCCAGTGATGCTTAAAATCAAGTTGATGATTCAGACAATATGGGCTGCAAAACTAACATGGGATGAGCCCATTCCAGTTAGATTACAAGAATCGTGGAAGGCATTACAAAATGATCTAGCATCATTACACCAGGTACAGATTCCTCGATGGATAGGACTGTTTGAGCCTGCAACTTATGAAATACATGGATTTGCTGATGCCTCACAAAGGGCATATGCTGCAATGGTTTATATCAAGATAATACATAATTCTTCAATACATGAGGTATATCTATTGGCAGCGAAAACCCGAGTAGCTACTTTAAAAACCACAACGACAACACGCATGGAATTGTGTGCATCGCTATTGCTAGCTCAGCTGACTAGACTCGTGTGTACGGCTATGTCGTTGAATATAAACAAGGTTACATTATGGTCAGATTCCACCATAGTGCTGAGTTGGTTGGCTTCAGAGCATAACAGATGGAAACCCTATGTTTCTAATCGGGTAAAGGATATACAAGAGCTAGTACCATGTCGTTGGATGCACGTCAAAGGAGAAGACAATCCTGCTGATCTTGCATCCAGGGGAATATCATTGGATCAACTGCTCGATCTTGAGTTATGGTGGCACGGTCCACCATGGTTGAAAACAACATCACAACCCTATAACGACGCTATACCAGTGATAAATGAGAAATGCTTAAGTGAACAAAGAATTAAGACCAACTTATTTGTCAAAAAGAACATATCTTATCCATTCATAAAAAGATATTCATCATTGAACAAATTAAAAAGGATAACAGGATGGATTTTTCGTTTCTTCTATAATTGTCGAAAACTTCTCAAAAGGGAAAAATCCGGAGCATTATCAATTGAAGAAATTGAGACCTCTTTCAACATAATTATTCGATGTGCTCAACAAGAGGATTGCTACATCGATTTGAAACAATTAGAGGCCTTTCAACCTTTACGTGGGAAAGGTCCTTTAATAAAATTGAATCATTTTCTTGATAAAGGTGGATTACTCAGAGTGGGTGGACGATTAAATAATGCCCTTTTGAGTTTTGATCAAAAACATCCAATTATTTTACCTAAGGCACATTATATTACTCAATTATTAATAAGACATTATCATGAGAGACTATTACATGCGGGTGTACAATTAACTCTATCCGCCATCAGAGAAAAATATTGGATACCATCTGGACGATGTCTAGTAAAACAAATTCTGTTTAAATGCATCAAATGCGCTAGATTTAGAACAAAGGCTGTACAACAACTGATGGGCAATTTGCCGACATCACGGACCAATTGGACAAGACCATTCACTAAAACAGGAATTGATTTTGCTGGACCAGTGATTGTGAAAACATCGAATTTGAGAAACGCAAGATGTGATAAGGCTTATATTGCATTATTTATCTGCATGTTCTCTAAAGCCATACACAAAGAACTCGTTTCCAACTTAACAACAGAAGCCTTCCTGGCTGCTCTTCGGAGATTTATTGGCCGTAGAGGTCGACCGGCAGAAATAAACACTGATAATGCAATTAATTTTGTCGGAGCGTACAAAGACTTAAGAAAGTTATTCAATTCAAACATTCATGACTTTGCTTCTTCAGAAGAGATCAAATGGAACTTTATACCTCCATCCTCACCTCATTTCGGAGGACTATGGGAGGCAGGAATAAAATCTGTAAAGTATCATCTACGTAGAATCGTGGGTAAAACTAAATTAACATTTGAAGAATTAACAACTGTGCTAACCCAAATAGAGGCATGTCTAAATTCAAGACCATTGTGCCCTCTAACTGACGACCCTGAAGACTTGAATGCGTTGACGGCAGGACATTTCCTCATTGGAATGCCATTGACTGCAGTCCCATCCCTAGTTAGAGAAGGCGGTTCCAGTCTTAAAAGAAGATGGCAATTGGTTGAACAGATCAAGACAGACTTTTGGAAAAGATGGTCATGTGAGTATTTTTCCAGACTACAGAACAGACCAAAATGGTTGAAACCAGTGGACAAATCAAGATTGGAACATTGGTTTTGTTAAAAGAGGACAACCTTCCTCCTCTCAAATGGAGAATGGGACGGTTCAATCAGGTGTATCCAGGAGAGGATGGGTTGGTACGCGTGGTTTCAGTCAAGACGGCGGATGGAGACCTCAGAAGAGCTGTGGCCAAGGTTTGTCCTCTTCCACTTGACTGTCCTACTAGCTAGACTTGAATCTTGGTTTGCTGATTTTTCTTTTCTGTCTACTCCTGTCATTATCAAAATGTTGATATTGTAATATCAAAGGGGGGGGGGGGGGAGGATGTTTATATTTATATTTTGATTTTGTAATTATTATTATTATCTTAAATTCATAGAAGCATTTTCTAGCATGCATATTCAATCTTTTTATCATCATCACTTTAGTTTTGTTTACATTATGAATATAGAAAGAGAGATTAAGAGGAACGTGGTGAGTTTCTTTATTGAGCAGTATACAAGCTTTCGGACGTCAGCCGTCCTCCATCAGGTATTGACATGAATGAGAAGGAGATGCTATATATATAAGCGACAGTTTAGCATAAGTAATATTAAACAAGGAATAAAAGATTAACATGTGAAATTTGCATGCCAGTAGTAAAAACATTTGAAAAGTGTACAATATATAGATTTAAGAGAATCTACATACTTAGGATGAAGGGAAAAAGGCGGAAAACTAGAGGCGAGGACAAAAGCAAGAATAAAAATAAAAATAAGAAACAGCGGAATAAAGATAAAGTTAAAAGTTACGAAGAAGGTGTATCTGTTGGTATAGAATAAAAAGCAGAATATTGGGGCGGGAGGTCAATCTTTCTGTTAAGGCTGGGGGTAGTATTGGAAACAAGGGCTTCAAGAACTAAGCGTTGGTATTTGTTTACTATATCGCTATAAACGGGGGTTGTATTGTCGAGATTGATGTAATGTCCGGACTCGGCGATACCGAATCAAAAAAGAACCACACCTCCTTTATTCAAAAGCACCTGCGTCCTCCCATACTCCACCACGAATTCCGGTATTGGTTCCTTTTTACGTAAATTCGGCATCCGCACTTTTTACAAGTGCACACCTTCCCTTTACACCTTCTTACGACATCCAATCACAAAAAGCTCCGCCAAACGTAACCCCCAATCCCTTTCCAACGCCGTTTACAAAATTCCTTGTAATGATTGTGATTTATGCTATATTGGAGAAACAGGCCGAACAATCGCCATCAGAGCCAGTGAACACGCCCGCAACATCCGCTTGAAAGACAAAAAATCGCTCATATACCAACATATCGCCGAGTCCGGACATTCCTTCAATCTCGACAATACAACCCCCGTTTATAGCGATATAGTAAACAAATACCAACGCTTAGTTCTTGAAGCCCTTGTTTCCAATACTACCCCCAGCCTTAACAGAAAGATTGACCTCCCGCCCCAATATTCTGCTTTTTATTCTATACCAACAGATACACCTTCTTCGTAACTTTTAACTTTATCTTTATTCCGCTGTTTCTTATTTTTATTTTTATTCTTGCTTTTGTCCTCGCCTCTAGTTTTCCGCCTTTTTCCCTTCATCCTAGGTATGTAGATTCTCTTAAATCTATATATTGTACACTTTTCAAATGTTTTTACTACTGGCATGCAAATTTCACATGTTAATCTTTTATTCCTTGTTTAATATTTCTTATGCTAAACTGTCGCTTATATATATAGCATCTCCTTCTCATTCATGTCAATACCTGATGAAGGACGGCTGACGTCCGAAAGCTTGTATACTGCTCAATAAAGAAACTCACCACGTTCCTCTTAATCTCTCTTTCTACATTCCAAACGTGGCTATATCATGTCTATCATCTCTGATCCCAATCTTGAATTTTTACCCTATTATAGGCGACAGTTGATCAAGAAATCTCTACAGCTGGCCCGGTGGAAACGCCATCTTGTCTTCAATCAAAAATGCTCCCAATCCTCCTTTATTCCTCCTTCCCTCAGGATTCATGACCCAGTAGGAAACCACTACTCCACAGGCATCATACAACGTACTGAGGAACAACTTCTCCTTTCCAGAATTCAAGGCTCCCGAGCTATGATCCGCTTCCTCCAAAGAACCATCAGAGGCCTGCTTTACTTACTTTCTTGCAGGGTTTCCCCCAACGAACTTAGTTCCCTTATACTGACCATAAACTCTCGCGTCACGATCCAAAACTCTGAGATAGAATCCCGTCACCACAAAAAGTTTGAATGTTGGTGTTTGAAGTACGGATTTCCTTCTTGCACCCAATCAAAACCTGAAGATGGCATCGTGAACCTAACTGACATAACACTTTCCGACACCCAGATCTCTCTATTAAAAAAAGGCCTCAACTTCCGTCTGCCCAAAGAACCTGATCTCTTGTACACAATCAGTGAAATTGAGTCATCCCTTCAACACCAATCCCACGTCGACAAACATTATATCCGGTCCACCATCACCAACAAACTCCTCGCCTCCTCTAAGAGATCCTTAACCGCTCCCAGTTCCATCAAGAAAGATTTCGCTTCCCTTAAAACCTTAAAGAACCATAGGGATATTATAATTTCCAGATCTGATAAGGGCTCTCAGGTTGTTATGATGAAGGCGGATGAATATGAAAGAAAAATGCTTGACCTCCTATCCGACCCCGACACTTTCCATGAGATCCCAACCGAACGAATCGCTGCTCTTTCCGATAACTTTAAGTTCGCACTCAGGACGCTCAAGAGGAATGGAAGCATCACCCCTGAGCAACTCCAGCGATTCACCTCCAATCTTACCGGCGTCCCTTACATATACGGCCTCCCTAAGACCCATAAGTCCCACATTCCCCTTAGGCCCATTGTGGCCTACCACCTCTCCCCTGCACTACACTTAGCCAAATATCTCACTAACCTCCTTAACCTCTCGTTAAGGCACACAACCTCTTTTCAGTTCAAGATCCTACCGAATTTCTAACCAAGTTAAAGAGTATTCCCCAGCCTGATGGACTTACCATGTCCACCTTTGACGTAACATCCCTATTCTTATGCCTTCCGCACTCTTTGATTACAGACGGCCTTAGTTCACTCCTTGCCCTCTCTACATTCTCTAGCAAAGACCAAAAATCGATAATAGATCTGTTTACTATCTGTCTTGGCATGAATACCCTCGAATTCAACAGCCGTTCCTTTCTACAGATACGAGGCTCCCCTATGGGCAATCCTCTCTCCACAATCGCAGCGGAAATTGTCATGCTAGGGCTGGACCAATGGCTGGTGTCCAAAGACCATTTGGGGGTCGTTACTTGGTTACGTTACGTAGACGACATTTTCTGCCTACACCGAGATACCGATCATTTACCCATCCTCACCGCTTTAAACTCTTACCATCCGGATCTACTCTTTACACACAACCCGTCCCGCTCTAACTGTATTCCATTTTTAGACATTTTAATTATTAACACCGACGTTAAATTCCACACAACGGTCTTTCACAAACCCGGCTTTACCCCCTCGTACTTGCATTTTTCATCCAACGCCCCCGCCTCCCATAAGATCACCACCGTCCGAACTCTTTCCAAACGTATCTACACCCACTGTTCCCTCCCTTTCTTTAACAATATCGAGAGGCGCACGGTCTACTCGCATCTCCTGTCCGCGGGCTATCCACGTAGTTTTATCGACCGATATTTTTTCACACCCAATCAAAAAAGAACCACACCTCCTTTATTCAAAAGCACCTGCGTCCTCCCATACTCCACCACGAATTCCGGTATTGGTTCCTTTTTACGTAAATTCGGCATCCGCACTTTTTACAAGTGCACACCTTCCCTTTACACCTTCTTACGACATCCAATCACAAAAAGCTCCGCCAAACGTAACCCCCAATCCCTTTCCAACGCCGTTTACAAAATTCCTTGTAATGATTGTGATTTATGCTATATTGGAGAAACAGGCCGAATAATCGCCATCAGAGCCAGTGAACACGCCCGCAACATCCGCTTGAAAGACAAAAAATCGCTCATATACCAACATATCGCCGAGTCCGGACATTCCTTCAATCTCGACAATACAACCCCCGTTTATAGCGATATAGTAAACAAATACCAACGCTTAGTTCTTGAAGCCCTTGTTTCCAATACTACCCCCAGCCTTAACAGAAAGATTGACCTCCCGCCCCAATATTCTGCTTTTTATTCTATACCAACAGATACACCTTCTTCGTAACTTTTAACTTTATCTTTATTCCGCTGTTTCTTATTTTTATTTTTATTCTTGCTTTTGTCCTCGCCTCTAGTTTTCCGCCTTTTTCCCTTCATACTAGGTATGTAGATTCTCTTAAATCTATATATTGTACACTTTTCAAATGTTTTTACTACTGGCATGCAAATTTCACATGTTAATCTTTTATTCCTTGTTTAATATTTCTTATGCTAAACTGTCGCTTATATATATAGCATCTCCTTCTCATTCATGTCAATACCTGATGAAGGACGGCTGACGTCTGAAAGCTTGTATACTGCTCAATAAAGAAACTCACCACGTTCCTCTTAATCTCTCTTTCTACATTCCAAACGTGGCTATATCATGTCTATCATTATGAATATAGTTTAGTTAGCAAATAGGTTTAGTAACAGTAGATTTTTTTCTTTGCTTTGCTCCCTTTTTTAAGCAATAAATTAAATTGGAATAAGGCGTCATATTCAATTCAATTCAAACATAAGGAAACATCATTGATTCATTTTGCAACAAGTGAAAACCATAAGCCTTTTCAACTACACATTTTCATACACGTGCCATGAAGAATGTAGGCACCCACATCCCCGAGCCCCCGTCCCTCTTTCTCTCAGGACTGGGAGACACTACATCCCTTGGAGGAGTAAAGTACATCTTCACCGCTCCTACAATGAACTATGTAGTTGCGGACAACAACACACCAGGATGGTTTGGCCACTTCAGCCCTGATACGCACTGGATGTATATGTCCTATCCATCCTTGGGACTTGCCGCCTCCTGGCCGAGCTCGGAAATATAAATGGACGTTGGGCCCTACCCGGTGATATGAGCCCAGTAGAGGTTGGAGCAGGTTTGCCAACCAGGAACATTATTGGCTACGGCTATGTGGAGCCGCTTGAGCCCAGCGCGCGCACAGCCTGACTGGGTGCGGCGTCGGACCCGTCGCTTTCCCGACAGACAATCCCACCTCTGCCTTGAACCACTCCATCCTCTCCCTGGTCGACGGAGAGTTGACCGCCATGCAACACCCCCCTTTCAAGCTCGGCCCAACACCAGCTGAGGCTACGGGGTCAGAAGCCCAACTAGCATGGAATGAGGTATGTGCCAGCGCCAGCTACCGGGCACACAGTCTCCAGGTGCAGAGTGCCGCCGTCCTACAGACGAAGAGCACCGAGTGCTATCCCTCGCGGATAGGCTGCGGTGCAGGAACATTCCTGTATAGGATGCGGTACCAGCATCTGCCCCTGGCAGTAGATCATGCCCAAGAGCGGAATAATTGGTGTACCTATGACTTTGGGGAATTTACGAACACACACACACTCGAGCGAGCGGCCACGTTTTCGCGAGCTCCGCCGTTTTCGCCTCTGGAGTGCGTGTGAAAGGCGCTAAACATGGCGAATTTGATACCAAAAGGAAGCCCAGGCTCTGCTGATCAAGTCCCTGAAAGGCCCAGCATCCTGTCACAAACAGGCGAGGATTTATCGCCAAAAAACGAAAATCAGAGAAAAACATCAATAGAAAACTCTGAAAAGAAAACTATGCAAATTCGCCGGCAGGCGTTACGCATGCAAATCTGGCCGCCGCGCGTGGTGACGTCACGGTGCCGAAGACTGCTGCTTCGACCAACGTAATTCCAGCCAACCCGGCCTCGCTCAACTGGAGCGACAGCGAGATGGCGGAGGTGGACGCCAACGACGGTTTCACCGTCGTGAGAAGCAAGAAAAGGCGCCGCGGCTCAACATCATCTGAGCACGCCGCTAAGCAGCCAAGCAGGCCTGCTGAGAAGCGCAGCTCCCAGCAGCAGAAGCGGCCAACAGGGCCCAGATCAGTGCCGCCCCAGGAGATCAAGGCGACTCGCGCCAACATCGCCGACGCCAGGGCGAGTCAGACCACATCAACCTACGAAAATTACATCTTCGTGGAGTTGTGCCCCGAGATACAACCTACACCTATCTCCGGGCAATAGGCAAGCTGGTCGGGGGGCCAGGGAGAATCACCCAATTTAACAAGATGAATGGCCACTACATCGTGGACCTCGCGGGCAAGGACCTTTCGAGCCATCTGGTGGAGGAAGGCTTGGACATCGAGGGCACCCACCTGAAGGTCTTCCCCTTCAGGAAAAGGGCAGAGCGCATCATCATCGCCAATCTGCCTGGCTTCGTGGAGGACAGCACCATCGTGGAAGCCCTGCGCCCCCATGGAAACGTGACCTCCATTGCCCCCATCATGATCAAAATGGGGGAATACACCTTCACCGACGGCCGCCGGGAAGCTTTCATCCTGCTCCGCGAAGGCGTGAAGCTGTGGACGCTGCCCATCCGCCTAAACATCAAGTCCAAAGGAGACACCCTGTCAGCCTTCCTCTCCTTCGGAATAAAATGCTCCAAATGCGGCAAACAGGGCCACCGCAGAGCTAATTGCCCACTGCTCGCCAGGCAGACCAGCAGCCCCAGGCAAGCAGCGTCTCCCACCGACGCAAGGCCCCCCCTCCTCCTCCTCAGCAGCAAAGGAAGCCCGCACCTGCACCCGCAACACCGGCGTCCCCTATTCCACCTGCGGAGAAACCAACCGAGGCTCCAGCAATCCCTTCGGCGGCCCAGCCTGCCGAACCGGAGAATCTGGCCCAGCCCGCCCCTGCTGCCCACCCTGCTCCTCTGGCTGCCCCGCGGCCCCTCGAGCCCGGGATGTCGGAGGAGGAGCTGACCTCACCGCCCTCCACGCCTTCCCGGAAAGGGGTCGCTCTCCGCAAGCTGCGGTAACTTCTCGCCAAGTCCCTCACCTTTTCCTTCGACAGGTCTAAGCTGCACGGCCTAGACTGGGAGGACGCCATGGACCTCGCCACCTCTAGGACCAATTTGACCAGGCGATTGCCCTCACTACCAAAGGCCCAGGTCGCCGCCCTCGCCGAGCTGGCCACCGCCATCTTGGACACGAGCCCCGGCTCCAACAGCACCGTCTACAAGACCCTCCGGAACACCAAGGTGCTGCTTGAAGGAGGGCCCCAATGAGTTACCGCGTCGCCAGCATCAACGCACGAGGGCTCGCCACTCGAGGGAGGAGCCTTGCCCTATGTCATATCCTCAGGCAACATCGCGTGGACATCGCGTTTGTCCAGGAGACAAACGCATATCATCTGGGCAGCGGCCAAGACCTCTGCCTCGGCTACAACGCTGTTGTATTAGCCCATCCCGTAGCCATCTCGGGATCCGGACTCGCCTGCGTCTTCGGGCCAGGCGTAGCCGTGCTACAACAGCGCATCCTGTGGCCGGGCCACATCGCCTTGGCAACCATTGTGTGCACGGCGAGGAGATGACGGCCATCACCGTTCATCTGGCGCATGAACCCCGAAGGAGAAACCAACAACTGGAGCTCCTGGCGGCGACAGCGACACAGGAGGAGGAGGGGGCCTGCTGGATCATCGGGGACTTCAATATCAGGGATCGGGGCTCCTCATCATCATCATCGTCCTCCGCGGATGCCCTCGCCGCTCTTCTGGACCTGGCCGCGCTGGTCGACGTGGCCACCCCGTTCGACGCCGCCCACCTGCCCACCAGAGTCGTCAGGAATGGCGACCAAGTCGAGTCCAGCCGCCTGGACCGGATCCTCGTCCCTGCTGGAGTCCTGGATCGCGTGTCCACCTACGCGACCAGCCACTACCACCTCTCGGACCACCGCCTCGTGCTGCTCCAGGTCGCCGCCGTCTCCTCCCCCACCCAACCTCGCTTGGCCGCGATGCTCCGCTCGGGCCTTGCTCTTGAACACCTGGCTGGCTACATCAGGGAATTGGAGGAAGACATAGCGCACGATGACGACGACGGGATTCTATGGGACAGGTGGACCACCATCAAGGCGGGGCTGCTGGCGGAGGCCAGATCCCTTCACGACCCGCGCCACGCTGCCAGCGACAGCTAAGTCTATAGGGCAAGACGTTATATCGCGGCGCAGCTCGAGGCCTCCTCCATCCGGGCCGACTACCCGTCGCTGCCGGACCTGGCGCGCGCCATCCGCCTCCGACGCCCGGTCAGCGTCATCAGGGACGAGGAAGCCAACATCATCGAGGGCCCCGAGCTTCGGCCCCGCTTCGCCCGTCCCACCAGCGATCCAGCTGCGGGAGCCGCCTTCATCGCCAGCAGCGCGCTCACCACCACCCACAAGCTGAGCGAGGAGGACCCTCTCCACCGGCCGGACATCAGCCCCAGCGAGATCGCCTACGCAATCCAGCACCTCCCTCGCGGAAAGGCCCCCGGCTGGGACGGCTTGCCGTGCGAGCTCCTCGTCGCCTTCAACGAGGACTTCTTCGCGGAAGCTCTGGCCCGGGTGTTCGCGGCTTCACGGCTCCGCGGTGCCCTGCCTCCGTCGACGCGGCGCAGCTCCTCGTGCCCAAGGCCCGCGGAGGACGCGGCCTTGAAGGCTATAGGCCCGTCGCACTGCCCTCGGCCGACTACAGGGTCCTGGCCGCCATCCTTCACCGGCGCCTCAAGACCCACCTGCGGACCCTGGTGCCGGAGTGCCAGACATACGTCGTCCCCGGGAGGTCTCCGTCCTGGAACATCGCCATGGTGACGGACGCCGTCGAGGAGGCCACCGCCCTGGGCTCGCCGCTGGCCGTCGACTTGGAGTCCGCCTTTGACTCACTAGACCGCGGCTTCCAGGAGTCCCTGCTAACGTCCCTCCGCCTCCCGCCGGCCTTCATGAGCTGGATTAACATCCTCTACGCCGAGGCGGACGCCACGATCCGGGCCGGAGGCTTCTACACCACCGCCTTCCCCCTCCTCAACGGCCTAAGACAGGGTTGCACCGTGAGCGCCGCACTTTTTAGCATCGCCACGGGGCCGCTGCTACGTCGCCTGGAGTTGACCCTCGGCGTAGGCAATGTAATCGCCTACGCCGACGACATCGTGGTATATCATGGGGATTACTTTGAAGGGGACAAAATAGGTATTCATGAATAAATAAATAATTTTTGAAAAACACAAACGTCGCGATACTTTTTGAACACACCTTGTACATCCAAATCTGGAATCAAGAGTAAAGGAGCAGCAGGCCAGGCAAATGAAATACGACCACTGATTTCAACAAGATGAGTTTGGAATAGATAACATGTGTTGAAAGTCGTGACATAGTATGTAAATATCCTTTTTAATGTATGACTAGAAATGTAGATTTTCTATTGAATGTATAAATTATTCTTATGTAAATTTCCCTTTTTTTGAATGTATATAACTGAGCCGTGTTGTTTGAATAAAGAGTTTCTTAGTAGAGCGAGAGCTTTACGTGTGTAGCCGCTGGGTATTGTCTACGTTATTTTCTTTTCTTGCTTGATCACCCGAGGCAGTCCAGAAAATATCAAGACTTTGGGTAAAAGTCTTACTTGTTAAGAGGAGGTTTCTTTTAATTTGACCTATCATACCTTAACAACATGGTTTGGTGTCGAATTTTAGAGGCGGTGATCGATGGATTCCAGGCAGAATAGTGGGGAGAAAAGGATCCCGAGTCTATACAGTTTTAATACACGGACAGGTCAAAGGTTATCATAGAGATCAAATAAGGAAGAGGTGGGAGAATGGTGGAGATGAAGATCGACAATATGGACGCCAAAGAAAAGAAACCGATACCATCGCTCCTGAGGCTGATATGCCCAACAGAGGCAGAAGTGAATCGCTGCCTATAGAAACAGCCAGACAGCAGCGGGACTCTGGACTCATGAACCAGAATGATGGAGGCATTTCAGGGGAGTCGTCTCGTTCACCGGATCCCGAAGCCAGTAATGAAGGACCCATCCCAAGAAGAAACCCACCAAGAAATCGGAGACCTCCTTCAAGATAAATTTGCATGTAGCGGGAAGATGGTGTAATATATTAGCGTGAAATATTCTGTGAATATTGTTCGCTTCTGTGATTCACAAGTTGTTATCATCATAGTTGTTTTGAGTATATATAATTTGCATTATTTTCTTCTTTTGCATTCATTTAATTTAATATTTTTGTGTTTATTTATTTTTTGATTAAATATTCAAATTTTCAATGGTGCAAAAGGTACGCCAAAGAGAAAAGTTTCTTCGTTTCACTAAAGTTATTGCATACATGGTTTAGAAATCCTCTACTTGTTGGGGTTTTCATAATTAAAAAATTGGGTTTTAGCCTATTCTCTTTCTCCCCTGATCGGCAGCACAGCCCTGAAGAAAAAAACATTTGATTTTCCGGCTAGGAATATCGGAGGGTAGGGGACCGTCGGAATATTCCTTTTTATTTATTTTTTCAGTTCCCGGCGGCTCTCTACACACGCTCTCTTAAGATAATGAAAAATCAAACACTGGGTCCCTTATCAATCAACTCCATAGAAAATAAAAACGAAAATACCGAAAATCAAGTCTACAACAACCAAGATTTATCAATTAAGGAACGAAGCGAACTAAAACAAATTTTATCTAACTATTCAGATTTATTTACTTCAAAATTGAGTACAACCAATTTGACTAAGCATAAAATATCATGGATAATAACCCAATCAAACACATGCCTTATAGGTTTAGCCCAGCAGAGAGAGACATAATTGATGAACAAATACAAGACATGCTTCACGAAGGAGTCATTCGTCTATCATCAAGCCCATGGGCGTTCACAGTTATATTAGTTAAGAAAAAAGGCGGCAGTTGGAGGTTTTGCATCGTCTACAGGGAGCTCAACGATATAACTGAAGGACGTTTATCCGATCCACAGAGTCGATGATGTCATGGATAACCTTCAAGGGTCGAAATACTTTTCAGCAATTGATCCTAAACAAGGTACTGGCAAGTTGAAATCGAAGAGAAGGACAAAAGGAAAACCGCATTCACAACGTGCCACGGTTTATATGAATTTAACGTTATGCCTTTTGACTTATGCAATGCTCCAACCACGTTTGAACGGCTTATGGATAACGTTCTCAAAAGCCTGAAATGGAAAATATGCCTATGCTATTTAGATGACATCATATATAGTCATGATTTTAAAATTCATGTGTAGAATTGCCTTTGAAGAACTAGAGATACTAGGCCACATTACAAGCCAACATGGAATAAAGCCTTCAGACCGAAATATCGAGGCGATTAAAAATTCCCGAAACCCAAGAAAATAAAAGGGGTGCAATCATTTTTAGGACTTTGTCCTTACTACAGGAAATTTATTAAAGGATTTGCTAACCTAGCCGACCCTCTTACTAACTCAAAAAGAAAAACATCCCGTTTGAGTGGTCTAAAGCACAAGAGAATTCATTTAATACTCTGAAGATGGCCCTATTGAATCCTCCTGTCCTAGCATATTTTGACCTTCAAGCTCCCACCTGTATTCACAAGGATGCGTCAAACGTCGGACTAGGTGCAGTTTTAGTGCAAAAGACTGATGGATAAGAAAAGGTTGTGTCGTATATCAGTAGAACCCTAACCAAATCAGAACTTAATTATTCAACCACAGAGAAAGAATGTTTACAATGGTTTGGGCAATATTCTAATTACGTCCTTATCTTTACGGTAAGCAGTTTAAGAGCGATAACAGACCATCATGCTCTCTGCTGGCTTAAAAACCTCAGAGATCCTACTGGTAGACTAGCTAGATGGGCTCTGAAAATGCAAGAGTATGACTTTGAGGTGGTACACAAGTCTGGTAAACACTCAGAGGCCGATTGCCTATCAAGAGGTCTGCGCGAGAATTCGAGCAGCGAGGATGCACGGGCGCGCGCTCCTGCCCCACCTCTGAGGTTTGAAAAATCTCAACCGCCTCTTTAGCTTCGCCGTCTTTCGCCTTTGGCGTGTGTGAAAATGCCAAAAGATTCGGCTAATGTGACACCGGCTGAAAGCCCTGGATCCGCTGATCAAGTGCCTGAAAGGCCCAGCACCGTATCCCAACCAGGTGAGGAAATATCATAAAAAAAACCGCCTTCAGAACAAGGCTTCTGAAGAAAATTCTACAAATCGCAAATATGCAAATTTGCCGGCGGGCGTCAAACATGTAAATTTGGCCGCCGCGCGTGACGTCACGGCGCCGCCAACTGCTGCTACTTCCAGCGACAATCCAACCTCGCTGAACTGGGGAGACACTGAGATGGATGAGGAGGACCCCGATGACGGCTTTACCGTCGTTAGAAGCAAGAAGAGGCGCCGCGAATCGGCGAATTTGCCTACAGCGGCCGCACATTCCTCCAGCGGCATCGGAGGTACAAGGACCAATCGCCAACCGCGTTCATCGGCGGGAAGGGTGCCGCGGGCACAGGAGATCAGGACCACGAGGGCGCATATCGTGGAGGCCAGGGCGCGCC
Organism: Cordylochernes scorpioides; assembly: GCA_030710605.1. Taxonomy (NCBI): domain Eukaryota; kingdom Metazoa; phylum Arthropoda; class Arachnida; order Pseudoscorpiones; family Chernetidae; genus Cordylochernes; species Cordylochernes scorpioides. Next base: position 28,687,267 of record CP092863.1, on the reverse strand, counting down.
AGGCGTCTTCCACCGAAGAGCAGTGCGTATACATCGAGCGCTGCCCCGAACTGGAGTCCTTCCACTACCTCAGCGCCATCGACAGAATGGTCGGGGGAACCGCTTGAGTCATACAGATCAAGATGAACGGCCACTTTTTGGTGGGACTACCCAACAGAGCCCTGGCCGAGCGCCTTGAGGTCGAAGGCACACTCTTTAGGGCCTTCCCATTCCGCAAGAGAGCGGAGAAGATCACAGTGGGCAACCTCCCCTTCTTCGTGGTGGACTCTGCCATCATCAGCGCCCTTACACCTTATGGGCGCGTAACATCCATTGCGCCCAAACTGATGAAGGCTGGCCCTTACATCTATAATGATGGCCGCCGAGAGGCGTTCATTGCCCTCCACGAAGGAGTGACCATCGAGAGGCTCCCCACCCGCCTCGATATAACAATCAAAGGTGAGGCCTGGCCCGCATACCTGACCTCCGGGATCAGGTGTTCCAGGTGCCACGGTCAAGGGCACCGTAGGGCCAACTGCCCCCTGCTTGCAGGGCGAACCATCAACACCAGATTGGCCCCACCGGCCTCTCCTGCTGGCGTCCCACCATTGACCACCCCTGCACCGCCTCAGCGGTCATCGACCCAGCATCCAGCACCGGCGCCCCCCTGTTCAGCCATGGAGATTTCCGGCACTTCGCCCGCGGCCCGAGCTGCGCTCCACCCATCAGGTGCACCTCGGCCTTCACCAGCGCCCCCCGACCTTACCTGTGGAGGAGGCAACTCCTGCTCCTCCTCCTCTGTCCCCTGCTCCCACCTTGCAGGTACCTGAGGGTCCCGTGGGCCCTCGCCTAACGATGTCAGAACATCCTGAGCCGACGCCTCCCGCTCGGCCGGACCTCGTTGCCCCGCCTGGCCCTCTGCCCACCCAGGAGAACCTCGGGCCTGCAACCCCCACACCCGACATAGAAATGACCGCCGTCGATGAGACCACCGCGTCATCTACCAAGAGAACGACTAGAGACGACCTTGTGGTCTTCCTGAGGAGAAACCCCGGCGTGTCCTTTGCCAGGACGGACAGCCTTGGTCTTGGGCGGGAGGAGGTTTTGAACCTCCTCTCCTCAAAGAACAAGGCTCAAAGGCATGCACCCATGCTTGGCACCTCCGCAGAGCGATGCACTCGCCGGCTTAATAGACCAACTTCTAGACCTGAGGCCCGGAGGAAACAGCAACCTGTATAAAATCCTACGACAGGTGAAGGCTGAGTTGAAGACAATACCAGCCGCAGTGACTCCAACACCCCCACTGCCTGCGCCATCTGAGCCAACGCCGCCCACTTCCCACAGGGAAGAGCTGACACCTGCTATGACGACACCTCCGCCGCCCGCCCAAGATCTGACGGCGGAGGAAGAGCAATGTACATTTGAAGCTCTCGGGGCTTTGATCAAAATTGTTTAAGCCCCATCCCGGAATAGACAACATCTCTAACAACATGATAAGGCACACTAAACAATTTATAGCTCCTATATTGGTGAAACTATTTCAAAAATGTTTAGACCTACAATACTATCCTGCTGAATGGAAAAGAGCAGAGGCAATAATTATTCCGAAACCTGGAAAAACAGATTTTAATAACTATAAAAATTATAGACCTTTATGTCTTAATTCCAACATTTCTAAGATATTTGAAAAAATAATTAATAACAGAATAATAAAATATTATGAAGATTTTAATTTACTAAGTGATCGACAACATGGCTTTAGAAGATCGAAATCTACTATTACTGCACTAACTGAAATAATAAAAATTGCGTTAGAACATAAAACAAGAGAATATGCAGCAATAATTGCAGTGGATATTAGTGCAGCGTTTGATAATGCATGATGGCCGGCCCTGATGAAAAGACTAGATGAAGATGGTGTGCAGGCTTCAATGATAAAACTTCTACAATCATATTTTGATAATAGAAGAATAATATTTAGATATTCCTCAACTGAAATTAATAAGAAACTAAGTAAGATGTCCACAGGGAGGACCACTGTCTCCCACATTATGGAATATTCTTATTAATGAGATACTGAATAATAATCTGGATGATAATTGTGAAACAATAGGATATGCAGATGATATTACGTTAATATGTTGGAATAAAACTCCTGAACAACTGAGAAAGACAATAGATAATGTATTAAGAAAAATCAATAAGTGGTGTGAAAGTCGTAAATTAAAATTGGCAGATGAAAAAACAAAAATATTATATTTATATAAATGCAATAGCGATATAATAGTCTCAGGTAGCAAGTTAATTAAACCGGTTGAAGAACTTAAGATTCTAGGAGTGACTATTAAAAATCACCGAGTCAGAAGCAAACTGGACTTTACGCCTCACGTTAATGAAATGATCATAAAGGTAACTAGAGCTAGTGGATACCTATTTGGCCTGACAAATAAAGCATGGGGTCTGGACCTTAGACGAAGACTGATATTGTATAAGACATTATATCGAAGTACAATTACTTATGGTTATCCAATATGGTATCCATTCATAAACAAGAAGTCTAAAGACAAACTTAATTCTCTTCAATATAGTATATTAAAACATTGTATACAGGCCTACAGTACAACATCATCGGATTGTACACATATACTTGCACAAGTCCCCAAACTTACTGAATATATTGAATCTAACATGTTGAAAACCGAAATAAATTACAACCGATTTGACTCTTCAAGTAGGAATATAATTTCTAAATACATAAGGGAAAAACTGCAGAAATACTATGAGAAGACTAATACCATTTTCAAGTCCTTCTTCACTGATTCCCAAATACCCAAATATGTCAAGCCAAATTTTTACAATGTCCAATTTTTTACTGGACACGGTAACTTCAGATCATATTTGTACAAAGTCAGAAAGACGGATTCGCCTAAATGCTCATGTGGTGCAGAAAAAGAAAATCCTGTACATATTTTAACGGACTGTCGACTTGTAGAGGACTTGAGAGTCAAAAATCAAATAAATTTAAATTGTCTAAATCAAATAGTTTATAATAGATATATGTATATAAATTTTAATAGATTTTGTAGAATGTTTTTTAGTAATAGATAGCCTGGGCTGTAATAACTGATATATAGTTATATGCTGTAAATAGCTCTAAATTTCTGTTCTTATGTGATGTTCACTAATATTCATTATAGGGTAATTAATCGTTAACTAACTGACAAATATGTTAATAATTTCTATTATAATAACTAATTTCATATTAATAATTACTGTAAATAAGCTCCCAAACTTGTGTATGCATGCAAATATCCAAGACGGATATCGCGTGCTTTGTAAATGATAATAAATAAATAAATTCCGGTGAGGGCTCCGTCTATTCGTTAATTGTGAAATTTTATTATTGGCCCTCATTGCTGAATGTAATCATTGACTAATTGTCAATAAAATTTATTTTCATTGTCAAACTTAATTATTCAACCACAGAGAAAGAATGTTTAGCAATTGTTTGGGCAATATCCAAATTAAGGCCTTATCTTTACGGTACGCAGTTTAGAGTGATAACAGACCATCATGCTCTCTTCTGGATTAAAAACCTCAGAGATCCTACTGGTAGACTAGCTAGATGGGCTCTGAAAATGCAAGAGTATGACTTTGAGGTAGTACACAAGTCTGGTAAGAAACACTCATTGGCCGACTGCCTATCAAGAGGACCTTTGCCTGAAACTAAACCTGAAGATGATTGCGATAAAATGTTTTTAAGGCATATAAATAATAAGGACGAATTTATCGAATATGTTAGAAAGAGTCTATTGGGAAATGGCAAACGCTCCATCACCCAAAATTTCAAAGAATAAGACTGATTTCTTTTCAAAAATAACCCAAACGGTAATCCTTGGCCACTTGTTGTGCCACAAAGAAGAGGAAATTATTAAAGAATACCTTGATCATATTCTCTGCGGCCACTTAAGAGTTGCAAGAACTGAATACCGAATAAAAAAAAAGGCATTATTGGCCCCATGTTAAATATGTCTCGAACTACGTGAAAACATAGTTCTTCAAATTAAAGATACTTCGGCCAGTAAATCTTTTTATTGTCTCGACGTTTCGACAAAAATATTTTGTCCTCGTCAGGAGCGAACAAAAATCAAAACATTTGGCAAAGCGTTTAAATTATTCTGAGGCTGCATGGGCGTTCTCACGCGATATTTCAAATTTTGTACAACATCTAAAGCAAGAGTAAAAAAACAAATATTTAACTCGCAAAAAACTATGATCTTTTAAATTATAATGAGAAATTATATAACAAAATATAAAAATACTAAAAATATTTACAAAGATTTCACAATTGTATGAATAAATCTATTTCCATTATGTACAATTTATACCTACCATTTTAAACTACTCTTTAAATTTAAAAACGAATTGTACTGTTGCGGAATATCTTCGAATATATTTATAGTTCTTTTCCCCATTTCCCGTAATACCCATCCCTCTAAAAATAATAATTCTTTTTAAAATTTTATATTCCTGTGAAATATCTCAATATCATTCCAATTTATAATTCACGGTTGAGATAGAAAGAGAATCATTCTTAGATGTAGAAATAACTCGCAAAGTAGATGGTTCTATTATAACCAGCGTTTTCAGAAAGCCAACAGACTGTGGGATACATCTAAATTTTAATTCCAACAATCCTATAATACATAGAAGACAGGTGATAAAATCTCTTGTACAAAGAGCCAAACAGGTATGTACAGACCAAGATATTTATTAAAAGGAAATAATGAAAATTAGAGCAGAACTAGAACAATCTGATTATCCAGTTGGTTTCACAAACAAATGGATTAGAAGATATGAAATAGATAGGCCAAATTTAAATAGGAACAATGATGATTATAATAATATAATTATTCCATATATTAGGGATGTCGACAACGAAATATTTAGAATTTTGAAAAAATATATATAATATTTGGTATAGTACGGGGACAAAAAGGAAATTTTAACTACAAATAACATAATGAAAGATAAAATTAACATAATAAAACCAGATAATGTAATTTGTGGGATTAAATGCACAGAATGTGACAAATTTATGTAGGAGAAACCGGCCGTAATTTAGAGACCAGAATTAAGGAACACCAACAGGGTTTATTGGGGAGAAGGGCGTTAAGAAAAATTGGGGAGCATGCATTATATTCAGGACATAGGCCAAATTGAAATGATATTGAGATATTTCACAGGAATATAAAATTAATAAAAGAAAGATTATTTTTAGAGTGATGGGTATCACGGGAAATGGGGAAAAGATCTATAAATATATTCGAAGATATTCCGCAACAGTACAATTAGTTTTTAAAATTAAAGAGTAGTTAAAAATGGTAGGTATAAATTGTACATAACAGAAATAGATTTATTTATACTATTGTGAAATCTTTGTAAATATTATTAGTATTTTTATATTTATTTTGTTATATAATTTCTCATTATATATATTTAATTTATTTAAAAGATCATCGTCTTTTGTGAGTTAAATATTTGTTTTTTGACTCGTGCTTTAGATGTTGTACAAAATTTGAAATATCGAGTGAGAACGCCCTTGCAGCCTTAGAATAATTAACGCTTTGACATGTTTTTGTTCGCTCCTGACGAGGACAAAAGATTTTTGTCGAAACGTCGAGACAAAAATATTTACTGACCGAAGTATCTTTAAGTTGAAGAACTATGAATTCCGGCCAGGCAGCCTCTAACTTCACGATACGTAAAAACATGTCACCTTTGCCAGAGTCGTAAAGGAACAAACCAACTTCATTCAGGATTTCTTCAATCTATACCTCCAGCAAATTACCCATCCGAAAGAGTTGGTTTAGATTTCGTGGGCGCTCTTCCATCTACTAAAGCTAGGAAAAAAGGGATAGTAGTTTTGACAGACTACCATACAAGATTTGTAGAGACAAAAGCCGTTACAGATGCCACAACAATAGAAGTCGCTAAATTTCTTGTAGAAGGTTTTTTCTTAGGCAAAAAGCACCTCGTTATCTAATCAGCGATAGGGGCTTAAAAGCAATCTCCTGAAGGAAATCATGGGAATTTGCAAAGTAAAGCACTGCTTCACTACCAGTGTGTGCGCCTAGCTATGAAAAATAACTTGCCAGGTTGCATTGTGTTCTATAATTATGTAATTTTTATTTCTTCTAATTTATGTAAATATATGTGTATAAAAAGAGTGAAAGTGATAATAAAGTTAAGTCAGTCAGCTAAAATCAGTGAGGCTGTTTGGTCATTCTTTTATTTAAACGGCTTGCTGCTACATCGCACCTAGAGAAGGGGCATATTCTTAGTAGTCAATCCGCAGGTCTGGTGATAAAGTACAGTCCACCCTCTGCCAGAAATTGTCAATATCTAAGGCCAGACAAAAAGCTAAGGAGCTAGACGGAATTCCGAGCTAACATTGTTAGGATCCAAGCTCCAAAAAAACAGCTACGACCCGCAAACAAATGGTTTAAGAGAAATTTTGAACAGAACACTAATCAACATGTTGAGCATCTATGTAAATGTGAACCAGAAAAATTAGGACGAAATACTGTCGTTCATTACCCATGCGTACAATTCGACCTTGAAAGAAACAACTGGATTCTCGACATTCCTCTACATGGTAGAGAGCCAGTGTCTCTCCTAGATAATATCCATGTCGAAATCGAGGGACTAACACCGGTGAATACGATGAATATATGAATGATCTACTGAGGAAAGTTCAGAATTGTAGAGAATTAGGCATCCAGAACACGAAAAGTGCAAGAACGGATGAAGAAATATTACAATGAAAACCACCGCGATTGTAAATACAACATAAGAGATTTAGTAGCCTTATGGACACCAATCTGGAAAATAGGGAAATGCGAAAAGCTTCTAAGAAGATACTTTGGACCATACGTAAAATAAGGAAGCTATCAGAAGTGAACAATTCTTTAGCACCTAAAGATGAACCCAACATAGGCCCACACGTCGTCCATATATCAAGAATAAAGCCCTACTTCCACAGAAGTCAAGAGGACCACGAGGACGTGGTGGAGCCTGAAGGAGGGGGTAGTGTCACAGAAGATTCTGTGGTGGCCTACTCGGCTTATTATCATGGGTCACGTGACGCCAGCATTTGTAAATAGTTTGTAGATATATCTAGGTTTTATTGATCGATCTAAAAAACTTGTAAACTTACATATGCAAAAAAGGTCAGGAAAAAACCATTTTGTCAACTCTTACTAGTTTTAACCACAACATTTCCTTTACCCTAGAGACAGAATCCAACCATGTTATTCCTTTCCTTGATATATTAATTATCCGTACCTCTTCCACATACCACACTACAGTTTATTATAAAAAAAAACAATGCCCCCCAGTTCCACTCATTTTAATTCACACTGCCCTACCTCTCATAAAATCAATATTGTAAAAACCCTCACCAATAGAATCTACACATACTGTTCCCTAGACATTTTTAGAATTATTGAAAGAAATCGCATCATATCACACCTCTCTGAAGCATCTTTCCCTCTCACATTTATCAATAGATATACATATACACCAACGCCCCCTTGCCACCTACAACCTATGGATCATTGTTTCCTCCCCTATTCTCCCTCCACAGTTGAAATAGCCAGAAGTCTTAAATCATATGGTATCCGCACCTTTTATAAGAACTCCCCCAACCTTCTCACTTCCCTACGTCATTCTCACACCAAGCCCCTTGTCCCCCCCAGATCCCCTCCGTTCTGTTGGCGTAGTTTATTCCGTCTCCTGTGAGAAATGCTCCGCCACTTACGTAGGCGAGACGGGTAGAGCTGTTGCCATCAGAATGTCTGAGCACTCCCGAAACATCTCCAACCATGACTCCAGATCCCTCCTATATCAGCATATACAAAATACAGGCCATTCTTTTAACACCAAACACCCCACCATACATTACAAGTACATTCACAACCAACACCAAAGGCATACTAGAATCCATAGAATCCCATAAACAGAACAGTACCAACCGTAAAATTGACTTCTCCGACGCTTATCATGCTCTCCTGGCCTTTATGTAATTTTCTTATTTATATACTTTAACTCCATATCAGCCATATCATACTTCACTAATATTTACTGCCTCCAGCTCTGAATTTGCATATCTCTGAAAATTTATCCTCTATGATTATTATTTTACAAACCGTTAAATTACTCATTTGCATGTTTCTTTGCTATAGATATCTAAATAATAGGTGTATATATATTCACTTCAGCCATTAGTATCTACGTTCATAGTGTCGTATTTATTCTTTAGCTTGCCTGTTGAAGGGTTTTTGCCCGAAAGCTTGCGCCGTTAAATGATTAAAGAAACTTGTCTTTCAATTTATTAAATCGCTAAATACCTTTCTTGTAGAAATAATTCCGGAGGCTACTTAAAGTAAGCTATCTCATTATTCCCTTATATAAATTGGTAGGGTGGTTGAAACAGTTCTGGAATGATGCACGACATGTCTGAGGAAATATTTAAGGCTGAAGAGTCTGCCAAGCCGCAACCTGGTGCAACAGTATGCACACTGGATCCAATTCTTTTTCGCAAGAATTATAAACAGGTATTCTAATATAGTAATTAGGATAACGCTATTAAATTCTCAAAGTGAGATCTTTATAAATATACCCCACATTTGGGGAAAAAAAATCAGTAAGTGATCAGTTTCAGATTCCAAATTCAGGAGGTGGTCTGCTGAGTTCTATCATATGCTGATACAGAAATGGTTGGAATAAACTACGCCTTTTATTCTCAGTTCACCTTTATAACTTATTTTGTTGACAATTATCATGCGTTTAATTATTAACTTTTTTGCATATTCCATTGTGGCAACCTTTTTTGCATATTGTATAATAACTCCGTCGCATATTTAAGATGTTTGTTACTTTTCGAACAATTAGTTTGGAATAAATTTTGTTAAAAGGTACTTCGAATGTTTTCTCAAAGCTTCTCAATTCACCAACACTACTCAAAATAGAAATATCCATCTTTATCAATCTGAAACTACAAGATTGGTAGTGAAAAAGGCCAATATTTTATACTGATAAACATATCTAAAAACGATAAACTATCCAATTTCAACGATTTATAATTTTAGGGGCCTTATAAACCATACAAGAAAAATATTCTTCTAAATGTGAATGACGTAATACTTAAACTTACAAGCCACTAAAATATTTACTCTCGGTTATGCATCAAATCTTGGAGAGACCTAGAAATCCGAGATGTTCAAATTTTTTATAAAAATGTTTTTGTGAATTGATTCTACTCCAAAACTGAATATTACTATAGGCAGTGCCTCATAAAACATTGACAGCTTCTCTGTGATATGTAAATTCATAGCGATAAATCATCTGTTAAATCCTTACCAACATCTCTGTATCAATTGGCCAAGATATTAATAATTTGTATAGGAATTTTGAGAAAGAGCCACGTAGCTTGAAAGCTTGTTAGCGACATAAGCTCAAATAATCAATTTTGGTATCCTTTTATTGTATACCCATTGTTTCATTTTTGCGACACCTGATAAAACTAATTCCATATGTAAATAGACAATTCGTTGCCGCGTCAAGATGGAGAAAATGTGAGGCGATAGTTTTTCTTCTGTTCGATTGATACTTCCAATACAGGGGTATAAATTTCTGGAATTGTACGAATAGGGTCAGGGTAATGACGCAGCCACACAGTTACAAACAAAAGGTTACTTGGACTAAATTTATAACAGTATTATAACCATGGATTATATCAAAAGTATTTTGACTAGAAATCAAGTAGTTGGCAATTTTGGCAGTTTCTTGGGGTTTAGTAATCGAATAATAAGCCTTGTCATGAGCTAGTCAAAGCTTTGTCTCAAGTATTAAATCATTATCATTTAAAGTGCTTATGAAACGCACCATTCCAAAGCTTAATAAAAGTTAGAAAGGTTTTAGCTCTTTATCAAATTTTATGGCAGTGATATATGCGTTAATATGTTTTATCGAAATATTACGTTTATTTTTCGAAGGCTCAACATTTCAACAACAAATATACAAGTGGGAATGATATAAAACAGAGGCCCAATTTCAAGTAAAAACTCGTATAACCATTGTCAATATTCTTTTACATTTTTCCAACATAAATTTACTGCCTTTAACATATAATTTTATTCCGCGCAAGCGTTTCTTGCCGAGTTATCGCGCTATTGCCGCATATAGCTAAATCAACCAAAGAGAAGAGAGGGCCATTAAACAATTTAATTATAATTATAAATCGAAGCAAAGTATAAGAACTTAACTCTTGTTAACCTTTTGCGAAATGTTTCCTCGAATGATGGAAAAGATGTATTTCAAATAGTGTTCATAAGTGTTTAAGATATTGTTAAAAGGATCCCAGATATGTATCAGAAATTTTTAAATATCAATTAGATTTAAATAAGGGTATTGTAAGGTATTTTAAGGTAATACAGCACAATTAGTCTAATATAGAATCAATCAAGTTCTGTTTCACAAGTCGTAGAAGCTCTCAATACGGATCTGGGTGACAAACTGTTCCTAATTAGGGAAATATACAACTTTTAGCTGGAGTAAAACATCACTAATACTAAAATATGAATAACACATTTTTGACAAAATATTTTTCTTAAATAGGTTCCTCGTTATTTTGTAGTTTAATGGGTAAATATCATAAACTGTGGGTTATATATCAATGTAAACATCTTTGACCTTGGTAATTCAACAGAACAACCCATCATTCTAACATCTGAGTATTATTCTAAGAGTCGGAATAATTGTACTGTATTTATGAAAAAAAAAAGCATATCGAAATATAACGAGTAGAGAACATGTGTATGAATTATGAACCAGCAGTTTCTAAATATTTAGAGAATAGTTAAGATACCAATGTGTCAGAAGTAATGTAGAAATGATATTCATATTGGTTCGTCAAAAAATTGCAAGTTTAACAAATTTGTTCAACATTTTGCTTTGAAAGGGATAATAGTGAAATAGTTTAACCAAGGCACATTCAAATATCAAAATTGGTGTTTAGATTTCAAGTAAAATTTGATGTTTTGGATAGCATATCAGAATAATATTTCACCTCTAAAGCTTATGTGTTCGTTTTTTACTCTAGAAAAAGCACAATTTGTTTAGGTAAAGTCAACATTTGACATCCTTTGTTGACAATATAAAGAAGAACATGTACATATAAATTCTTATTTAGAATTTTAACACTAGTGCAAATCACCCATGTGCTATCGAATGTCGCCATTACAATGACAAATGTCAATCAAACCATGGGAATAAAAGGTATTGATAGCATGCTAGTGTATGGTGTGGTTCGAAGTGGTAGGAGAATCTTCCTTTTGTAGAGTATCACCGTTGGCGAAGGAGAATCCAACTTGGAGGTTATCTCACCACGTGGACGACAATTCACACAGTTTAAGGTACCTGGAAGTCTTCCTGATCATCACGGAATGTCTCACTTGGCAGAGAGGATGGGAGCAACTATGGTGTTCCACAGCGATGGCCAGCCATCTGTCGCAAGACTCGTGATTAATTCAAAATACATATGGTTCATTTCAAAACTGATTGTGGTTAATTATTGTCTACTTATTATAGTTACATATTGGCGGTTTATGCAAAATGGAATATTTATTAAAAGGCTCGTTGACCAGGCGTGTGACGCTAAGGAATCAAATATGAATTGTTTATTTCAAATTTTCATGAATGGAAGATGTCTATATATATAATTGGTACAATGAGATTAATTGCTCCGTATGCTTAAAAGTATAAAAATAATTTGATATTAACATTGAAATTTGTTAAGGCTCAGTTTGGGTACTTGCAATTACTTTTAAGCTTGAAAATTAACAAACTTAGTGATATTCGAAGAAATGTTTTCATATGAAGAATCTGAAACAATTTAAAACTAGGATGTTTGCGATATGAGATCGAGATCAATAACCAGCCTGTTTTTGGCTAAATATAAACTACGTGTTGAGTTAGGTATTCATGTACGTAATAGGACGTAGCTTCGTATGAGCGGATCTTGTTAGAATCTCCATCTAACCGCACTGTTATAAAGATAACCAAACGGCCTACAATCTCTACATATTACAAATAGCAGGTCTCTACAGGAAAGCAACACATTAGGTCGATAAACTATGGGGGGAAAACGAAGCAGCTTGGAGACATCAGCTGGATGTTCACTGCAGCAACTAGATAACTAAGCCGAGTACGCCTCAGCTAACAAACAGTTGACAATAAGGCCTTTTCTTGAAAACTTACGGTGGTAAATATTGTAGAGACCGTACCTGTCTGTTCTGTTTTATCAGCGTCGTGGCAGAAGCCGTTGTTTCTTGTTCTCCGGTGTGGCGATGCATCGACAGAAACTCTGCCATCACATCAACTTCAATTGAAGAAAAAACGTTATTTGTTGTTTAGAAATTATGAAAAGTAATAACTCGTTGAATAATATCGGAATTAGTTCCAAATATAGTTACTATAATTGTTTAAATTAAAAGTAAATAAAAATATAAGCAAGCAACGAGTTTCTATTATTAACATAACATATTAGCATATTGATTGTTATTGGATATTTATAGAGATGGTTAAAGGAAGATTCTGAAAGTAAGATAAATCAAAACAAGTTTCACAATGTTCTGCTACACTACCTCCTGTGGCAGATGTTCTTGGAGGGATCTTTGTAGACCTCGGTGTGTTGATCCACGGCTTCCATCACCTATACCACGGGATCATTAGTGGATATTCAGGTTATGATACATTTAAACTTTTTGAGGTGTATGTTTGTTAAATTAAACAATTTTATACTGCAAATATTAAATAATGGGAGGGCCTGGTTATCAGTGGCGAACCCTCAGTATTACTGGTGAAACCGCTTGGAATTTATCACTGATGAACAGTCCCTCCCCTATTTTATCATTGCAGTAAGAGCAGTAAATATTTTATTATTTATTAAAATAAAACATGGTCATAAAAATAATCTCGATTTATTATAACAGATGGTTAGCTAATTCACCATTGAGGTTAGTTGCGACATATCGCTTCGGATTGTTACCGTTATAAATATATGGCGTAGTAAAATCTTACTACATTCGTGTTATATGCAAATTAGTGTATAGTTAGAGAACTAAGGCATCACAAAACGCTAATTTCAGAGAGGCACTTCTTTATTGATTAGAGGCTTCTAAATGGCAATTTTGGAACAATTTAGAGAATTCAAACTAATGGAACATCCGCCACTTGGAGTGGTTAGTCCTTATAGAACAAATTTCTCTAGAACAAAAAAAAAAATTATATACAATTCCTATTCAAATACTTTAGACAAAATAGAACGAAGACGATTTCTAAACATACATTTTGTTTAGAAATATCACAAGTTATGCAAAAAATTTAGTATTTACTTTAAACAAATATCGATACATTATTTCTATATAGTATTTTAATAAATTAGATTGGAAACGCCCAAATATAACGATGTGTAGAAAACATTAAGGCAGGATTTAACAAATTTATCTTAAAGTAGAAAATGTCAATTGTTGGATAAATAGGGTAATATTTTATATTTATTTTCAATACATTCGAGAATAAACCAAACCTAAATAGTCTTATGACGAAATATATATTGCCAATTTTGAAGGAATTCTGTAAACTTGAATAATAGCGTTTATTGAAGATGTAAAGTTTAAGCCATTTCTAAAATATGCAAATTTAGTAAGGCCTTTATGGAAAAATGTTTTTATAAAAGTATAAAATTTTGAATTTAAAAATATAATTTGGGCGTATATATTAGTATAAAAATATATAGCTAGTATAAAAGTTTCAATTTACAAGAATATTTTTAGTAAATCATTTTTTCACATTTAGATCATAGGCTTAACTTGTAACAAACCTCAAGATACAAGTTCGATATTATAAAAAATACAAATTGATAAAATGGCAAATTGATTTTATAAACATATAATCTAAAAAGTTAATATTAAATTTTAAAATGGCAGGTCATCTATAAAATATAAAAATACTACAACTAAAATCATTCGACTTTGTAATCTAAAAAAAATGAGAATATTTACAGTTTAAGAGCAATTTAACTTGCTTTATAACATTTTAAAGGGAAATAAAACTTTTAAAATTTGTAGTTATATTAAAATAATGTCAATATAAAAAAATATTGACTATATGTTGTGCGCCAAATATATTTATTATTTAGAATTTTCTATATACTAAATTAATATTAAATTACCAAACAAAAAATATACTTACCGAATATGGATTTATAAAAATTGTATATATTTAACATTATATTTCATTAAAACTGTTAAAAACTAGAACGAAATTAACACGAAATACCGGTGTCTTACGATAAAAATAAAATTGACCACAGATTAATATTGTTTTGAAATTAATACAGATTAATAGGGGTTATAAAAATCGACTTTTATATAAAAAGTCCATGTGTCTAAATTAAAATGAAAAATGTCTAAATTAAAATTAAAATTGTCTAATTAAAAGTTAAAACACATATATAAGTGTTTATTTTTTAATTTATCTCTAAATATTTAAAAACTTTCAAAATTAAAATATGCATTTTCAAAAACTAGTATATTTACACATTTAAAATACAGAATTTATAAATTAAGAATTAAATAACATTATTTTCAATTTATTAACATTTTCGATATCAATTCGAATTTTCATATGAAAACTTTTCTGACTTTTTATACGCATATATATATATTTAAATATAGTATAAAGCAAATTAACTTCAATTTCAATTAAAATTTAGATGGTTAAATTATTGATTTGGAAGAATTTATAAAAGAATGAAACTTATCTAAATAAAACGTTAATAAATATTGAAATATAATTTATAACAATTAATATAGCATTTATTCAGAAAGGTATGATAATGCTATTCCATTTTTAGGCTTTGAAACTTATTTGAATATAAAAAAAAAAATTGATATTTTTACATTTCATTTGGATTTACTCTTTAAAAATACATTCATCTCGATATGTTGTATAATATACTCTGTGGGAAAAAAAAAACGCCGAGCAAGGAAATATTCAAATAGGACGAAATTTGGTAGATGTGAAAGGCGTGTAGAGATAATGTAACAGTTAATTACTAAGAAATAGCACACATTATATTCAGGAAAGAGAGATACACATAATGAATCAACTGATAAGGCTTTGGCCCACCTCTGGCCCTTGTATATGCTCTTATTCGGATTGGCATTGATTGATTTTCATATGAAAACTTTTCTGACTTTTTATACACATATATATTTAATATAGTATAAAGCAAATTAATTTAAATTTCAATTAACATTTTGTTGGTTTAAATTATTAATTTTGAAGATTTATAAATGAAAGAAACTTATCTAAATAAAATTTTATTTCTGCGGGATATCTTTGCTCCATTTGTTGGGTGAGATCAGCATGATCCCGAGCTGGTAGGAAGGTTTTCCCCAATAAACTCGAAAGATTCTTATAGCGACCTTGCTGGTTAATAAAGGTGTTGTACACAAGCACGAAGCCAAGCAGTAGAAAATATTTCCGTGTGCGGTCAGGTATTATCCTGCTGAAATGCAAGCCAAGGATAACGTGATATTAAAGGCAACAAAACTGGGCATAGAATACTGTCTACCTACCGCCCTGCTATAAGGATGCCGTGGATGGCAGTCAAAGGGTAGTATATCAAATAAAATTGCCCTCCAGATCACAACTGGTTGTTAGGCCGTGTGGCAGGCACCAATCGTGTTGGGATGTCACTGTTGTCCTGAACGTCTTTCCAAAGTCTTCGCTGGTTGTCGGAGCCGAATTCATAGCAGGATTCTTAACTGAAAACAATTCTAACATAGTAAGTCCAATCCCAGTTTTAATGAGTTCTAAAATATTGAAAAAGTGCTTGCTGATGTGCACAGGTCAAAGGTAGTCGACACAAGGAATGCCGAGAGATCAACTCCCTTTCTCTGATAAGAATATATCCATAATCATTGTGGTTACTCAGTAACCAGATACACGTGGGATCGTGTGTAATATCATCACGTTCAGTCATCTCTCTAGATCGACCGCTGCCTTTTTGATTCCGTGTTCGGCCAGTGTTTAGCGGATCTTATCAACATCGTTGAGTAGATGCAATGGCTCGTATCCAAATACAGAGCAATCCTCCGATTATACCTACAAACCTCTTTCAATTCAACTCTATCTCCTCTAAAATATTGAATAAGTGATTGCTAGAGTAACCATAGATTAGAAATGATTGTTGGTTTTACAGTATTATCATAGTTTACCAACTATTTATGTAACTATTAAATGTTAATTTTAGGGCTGCCAATAATAACCCGAGTTAAATTATCATAATTGAGTTTCCATATTAACCTTAGATGTGCTGTCATTGTTGGAGCTTCCATGAAAACTACAATTCAATTACCATAGTAGTTTCAATAGTAATCTTAGTTAAATTGCAATTGTTAGGGAGATACCTTGGACAACCTAATAAAACTTTTATAGTCGAGTGTCCATTCTAACCTTAGCTAAACTGCCATTTTTTTGGGCTGCATAGGAAACCATAAGTGCTATTTTAATCTCCCATATTTGAATCTTAACTAAACTACCCTTGTTGAGACTGCCATGAACCACAAATGAACCTACATTTTTGGAGTTTCCATAGTAACCTTAGTTAAACTGCCATTGTTGAGGTTGCGATGGGGACCATAACCAAGCTACCTTGGTAGGAGATTAAACTGTTTATATAATTGAAGAGTTCATACTGCTTTTCTCTTTTAGCAACACATAAGATGTCATTAATACATATCGAATCCAGAATTTGTATTTCACTTCTTAAAATGAAAAAGAAACGCAAATGGAATTGTCCATATAGTATGTATGTGGAGACCATTGTTATGGATTGGATAGAAATAAAAATGAATATTGAAGTGAAATACAAATTCTGGATTCGATATGTTGCTAATATAATTAAACTGACATTTTTGGTGATCATTCTAAACTTAGCTAAACTGGCATTGTTAGTGTGGTCAGGGAAATCATAAATAAACTACCATTGTTGGGTTTACAACCCATAGTGGCTTTAGCTGACTGCTATTGTTGGGGATGCCATGGCAACCATAATTAATGTTGGGTTTCTATAGAAATTTTAACTATACCACAAGTGTTGGGGATACTTTGAACACCATAATAACTATAACATTGTTGGGTTTCCATAGTAACTTTAGTTAAACTTCCATTTTTAGGGCGCCCTTGGAAAGCATAATTAAACTATCATTGTTGGAATTCCATTAACATAGGTTAAACATCAATTGTTGTAGTTACCAAAGACACCATGATTGCACTACCATTGTTGGGTTTCCAGATTAACATTATATAACCTGCCATTTTTGGGGCTTTCTCAGATATGATATTTAAACTTTCATTTTCAGGGTTTCCATAGTAAACTTAGCTGAACTACACTTGTTGAGGGCACTTTGAACACCATAATAACCCAAGCCTATTGGATTTCCATATTAATATTAGTTAAAAATTAAGAAAAAAGATCTCCTGATAGTTCAACTAAAAGTTGCTTATGACTTACTTCATCAACTATTTTTTTCACTTGTTTGGCATTCTCACGCAATTCTGGCCATAACTACCCGTCTCATGATTTTTCAGGATGAACAGTTTTTTTGGACGTCGAGGTACAGCTTGCAGCACGCAGACGAAGGCCAACAGCTCGAATCGCGTACGTGCTTACCTTTTCTTGCTTAATCAAGAATGGGCCAATTCTAGAATAATTTTAATTATTGATATTTATTCCGACAGTAGGCGTAAACCATCATCAAATTTTAGTTGCACAAACAGGAGATGCCTTTTTCTTAATTTATTCCCATGATCTCAGTACAATTTCATTTTTGTACTATTTTTTCACATTAGTTAAAAAACAATTTATATGGTTGCCAATGAAACCCTAATTCAAACTCAATTGTCATGTTTCCACATTAACCATAGTTGAACTGCAATTGTAGGAGAGAGTTACCAGAGATAACATATTTAAATTACCGTTTTTAGGGTCCCTATTAACTTTAGCTAAAGTGCCTTTCTTCGGGCTGCCATGAAATATACGTATCTATAATCAAATTACCAATACTAGGGTTTTCATATTAACCTTAGGTAAGTTCCCATTGTGAAGCTGACTAAAAAATCATAACTGAATTATCCTTATTGTAAGTTCCCATTATCATATTATTAAATTGTCATTGATGGGGATACTACGGAAAAACTGCCATTGTCGGATGTCTCCAACTTTAGCTAAACTCTCATTGTATTAAGGATGCCAGGGAAACTATAATTAAACGACAGTATAAACATAAGGGTTTAACGCGCCAACTATATAAAAGAAATAAAACAATTAAATCACGAATTTTTCAATATAAACAAACTTCAACGATCTTTACTACGATTTTTACTGCGATCTTTATTGAACTAATATTTTTTTGGGCTTCCCCATAATAATCTTAGGTAAACTGCTATTGTTGGGGCTTCCATAGAAACCATAATACAAACTGCTCCACTATAGGATTTCCATAGTAAAGAACAGCCATTGTAGAGGCTGCTTCGGACACCATGTTTGAGTTACTTTTTCGGGTTTCCCTAGTAATCTTAGCTAAACTGCCATTGTTTGATCTGGAATAGAAGGCATGATTATACTACCATTGTTGGTATCTCGTAGTAGGATTAGCCAAATGACCATTGTTGAGGGGAGGGGCGATCCTGGACACAGATGTAGGTGTCCTGCTTGAGAAGCTGAGGAAAATGGCATCATCTTCTCTGTTGATGCTGAAAAACACCATCATGAAGGCAAAATACTTCGTTATATCAAGACTGGTAATTCGGAGGAATATTTGAAGACCTCATATTTATCGTTCATTCAGGTTCACCTTTTAGTTATGTTCAAATTTAATTTTCTTCAGAGAAGAACCTCAGCATGCGACAAGCGCCACGTTCCAGGTATTTGAAAAAGGCAGCCGCCTTTGCTTTTCTGTTATCTTTTATATCCTCAATCAGCAGCTGGCCTTTCTGAAAGATTTATGTTTTGAGACCCAGATACTCTTGGATAGTTCTGGCATTCATGTTATGGTCGACGTTCTATTTTCTAGGCTATTATTCGTATGCTGTTCTCAGCTTCTCTTTCAATCATTCGTCTTACCATCGACAAAAGTGCTTTTTTTCCTTATAGATCTCCCATTTTTTGCCACTGTCAGCCTCATCGAACTGCTTTTCGACACAATAAATAATGGTCTTTTTCAGCTTCAGAAATTCTTCTATATCTCTGGGACTCTTGCTGGTGCGCAGTGAAACGATGATGGCTGTTCGACCACCTTATTCTCCAATGCCTCACACACGCGTGCGCTGTTACATTTAATATATCGAAACAATTGGGAAAGAAAGTAAGTGAGACACGTTACCTGCCCAACCCTATATAGAATATGAAAGTTTACATCAGATATGTATAAAGGAAAAGGGGCAATTGACTGATCGATTATAATAAACTGCTAGAGCATATTATAAAATACTATATTGTAACAAAGTATATATATTTTTATTAACAGAGCATTATTTTTTATGTTTATATTTTGATACTCTGTAAACTTTCCTCATTGCTTATATTCTGTTTATCATGCATAGTTTGTTCTTGCCTAAAATAAATTGCCGTGCCATCCCGAAGCTTGTCTTCCCTAATTTTCCATGTCGCAATATTGTATTGAGGCTTTGGAACTTAATTTATTTTTGAATTTACTTAAATAAGGTGCTTTAAATATTAAAATTTCTTCAAATTTGAACTTAAAGAATTTGGAATCACTAAGAAAATATGATATAGTTTGACCTTTATTTATAAAGAAGTATACATCTTCTGAAATGCCATAAAAACCAGAAGGCACATATCTAACCAAGTTTTACTGCCAAACATTACGCTAAGAAGAGAAGGACAAAACATGGGAGCATGTGACAGAGACTATCTTATATACATCCTATCTCTACCTTCGATAAAGACTACCCTCGATAGAAGTTTCAGCGAGGATGCTGTGGGTAGTGTTGATCTCCAGCCTACTGGCCGTGCAAGGGCTGAAGCTACAGACGGCCTCTGATGGCCAGCATTCTGAAAGGGGTGAGTGGATAGAATAAAGCTTTTCGGATATCTCGATATTTTATGGCGATTTCTTCCTTTTGTACAAAGTTCTCTGTTTTCGTTTTTTTCTCTCTTTCTTCTTGTTAATATCATATGACTATTCCTTACTACCTAAAATTATTGTAAATATGTATAGATAAATGTAAAGAGACATACATGTATGGCAGGGCAAGTGTCCTTAGGGGGATATAGCGCTTTAAGTTGAAATAAATAAATAAATAAGACGATTAAAATAGTTTTCTTTATTTACCCTCATGGAATTACCTTTCTAATAGTGTTTTAGAGTTATAAAACTGCCTTGAAGCATTTATACATTGTTTTAGCACCTTCTAGGGTATATATTATATATACACATAATAATGATGAAAAATTAGATATACAAGAATTATTTCTCACATTTATATGAACAGGCATAAACTATTATATATTTGTATATTTCACGTTAATTTCTTTTTTTTTTTGTAAATTAATTAATTAATCTTTTTTTCTCTCAAATATATATGGAATTATTTACCGTTTCGGAAAACAACAGCAAAAACAAAAAAAAAATCCTTTCTGAAAATTTCTACGTATATAGGCGTGTTGTGTATAGATTGCCTGGACTTTTAAGACAGAGAAATTACGTGATGATTGTTTTATTTCATATACTATTCCTAGGCAGTGAATAAAATGTTCAAGTTTTTAAGGCAGAGAGAGCTAAATAAAAAAAAATTGTTCAATTTCATACTTTTTCATTAGTTCTATAGAACTCTTTAAAGCAAAACTATATTTATATAAAAAAAGAAGAAATAAAATAATAGTTAAATATAATATTCAAAAGAGTAAATTATATATTATAAACACAAAATATAAAATAGGAAACAGAGAAGAGAAAAGATAAAATACCTAAAAGCAAATCTCTCGACAAAGAATAATATTAATATTTGTTTTAAATACCACTAGTATACAAAATGAAAAAAAAAATTCTCCTCCTCTGAAATATTGTCAACTTGCATTGTTAGCTGTATTGAGCGCATCTCTCTACAAATCTTCAGAACTATGTGTGTTGTTTTTAGGTTCCACCTCCAATGACCTAACTTCGGAACAAAACCTTTCTTCTAAGCTTCCTATTAAAAATGCAGCCCCAGGTAAGTTTCTAACGAATAAATGTATTAATTTAAATATATATATTTTTAATATTTCACACACTTTGACCATTTAGAGAATATATATAGACTTGACTAACTTGTTCAATCTGAGATTTATTTTCATATCATACCGTTGTACTCTTTCTCTCATTAGAATGGTCGAATAGTCAGTTACCTAGTGGGAGATATCCTATATTTTAACTGAAAAGGAATATCGTAAAGATAGAAGCTGCCTGGCCGGCATTGATATTTCTTCAAAATAAAGATAATTCGGCCAGTAAATATTTTTATTGTCTCGACGTTTCGACAAAAATCGTTTGTCCTCGTCAGGAGCAAACAAAAATGAAAACATTTAGCAAGGCGTTAAAAATCATTCTCCTGAAAAGGAATAGTATGGAAATATGTATAAGAATGAAGCTGTTCGTTGAATGTAATCTATTCTGGTTATTTATATATGTAATAGGTTGTTTACATCATCGAAGTCCATTTAACGTTGCACCTCTGGGACGAAATCGTTGATTGATCTTATCTTAAATGCAACGCTATTGTAAGCTGGGCGGTGTCAGCTACTGATTGGGCAGAAGATAGGCCGTTCGACAGCATTTCATCGCAGTCAGGCTGTACAAGATTAGGAACATGGTCTATAAGTACCTTCTCTTTATTTACATATCTCCTACTTTAAACACACACACACACACACGCTATTTTTAGTTTATATTGAAGCCAGATTTATTTTATAAAGATTTTATCAAATTGAAAAAACTTTCTCCCCAGCATCGATCTAAATTCCGGACGATGGTAAACCTCCAATAAATACTACAAGAAATACACACACACTATAGCAATAAGAAATAGTAAAATATCTCCATATACTGAGATGTTAGATATAATGGAAGGTTTTCTAATGAATTATTACTAATGGATATTCACTCTTGTTTTTCAATTGAATGATTGCAAAATTCGAGTATTCAATTTGAAATTATGAGAGAATTTTTGGGGACACAATTTAAAATAAAAATTCTTAAATTATTTCTATATTTAATAGAAGATAAATGAATTCGATATGAATACATAGATGATTTATTTTAATATAGCAGTTGTATTTATATCTTTTCTCAATCGTATTTTGATAAAGACGACCGTATTTCTCGTAGAAATATTAATAAAATATATATTTGGAGAATTTTCCATCCGAGAGAGATGTGTCAGTTTATGAAACTTAACACCTGCGAAATAGATCATAGAAGTAAAATAAATGAACGAAGGAGTTCCTGCGAAATAGATCATAGAAGTAAAATAAAAGAACGAAGGAGTTCCTGCGAAATAGGTCTTAGAAGTAAAATAAAAGGACGAAGGTGTTCCTGCGAAATAGGTCATAGAAGTAAAATAAAAGAACGAAGGAGTTCCTGCGAAATAGGTCATAGAAGTAAAATAAAAGGACGAAGGTGTTCCTGCGAAATAGGTCATAGAAGTAAAATAAAAGAACGAAGGAGTTCCTGCGAAATAGGCCATAGAAGTAAAATAAAAGAACGAAGGAGTTCCTGCGAAATAGGTCATAGAATTAAAATAAAAGGACGAAGGTGTTCCTGCGAAATAGATCATAGAAGTAAAATAAAAGAACGAAGGAGTTCCTGCGAAATAGGTCTTAGAAGTAAAATAAAAGGACGAAGGTGTTCCTGCGAAATAGGTCATAGAAGTAAAATAAAAGAACGAAGGAGTTCCTGCGAAATAGGCCATAGAAGTAAACTAAAAGAACGAAGGAGTTCCTGCGAAATAGGTCATAGAAGTAAAATAAAAGGACGAAGGTGTTCCTGCGAAATAGGTTATAGAAGTAAAATAAAAGAACGAATGAGTTCCTGCGAAATAGGTCATAGAAGTAAAATAAAAGGACGAAGGAGTTCCTGCGAAATAGGCCATAGAAGTAAAATAAAAGGACGAAGGTGTTCCTGCGAAATAGGTCATAGAAGTAAAATAAAAGGACGAAGGTGTTCCTGCGAAATAGGTCATAGAAGTAAAATAAAAAAACGAAGGTGTTCCTGCGAAATAGGTCATAGAAGTAAAATAAAATAACGAAGGTGTTCCTGTAAAATAGATCATAGAAGTAAAATAAAAGAACGAAGGTGTTCCTGTGAAATAGATCATAGAAGTAAAATAAAAGAACGAAGGAGTTCCTGCGAAATAGGCCTTAGAAGTAAAATAAAAGAACGAAGGAGTTCCTGTGAAATAGGTCATAGAAGTAAAATAAAAGAACGAAGGTGTTCCAGTGAAATAGATCATAGAAGTAAAATAAAAGAACGAAGGAGTTCCTGTGAAATAGGTCATAGAAGTAAAATAAAAGAACGAAGGTGTTCCTGTGAAATAGATCATAGAAGTAAAATAAAAGAACGAAGGTGTTCCAGTGAAATAGATCATAGAAGTAAAATAAAAGAACGAAGGTGTTCCTGTGAAATAGATCATAGAAGTAAAATAAATGAACGAAGGTGTTCCAGTGAAATAGATCATAGAAGTAAAATAAAAGAACGAAGGTGTTCCTGTGAAATAGATCATAGAAGTAAAATAAAAGGACAAAGGTGTTCCTGCGAAATAGGTCATATAAGTAAAATAAAAGGACGAAGGTGTTCCTGCGAAATAGATCATAGAAGTAAAATAAAAGAACGGAGGTGTTCCTGCGAAATAGATCATAGAAGTAAAATAAAAGGACAAATGTATTTTTCGTTAATCTCTCTGATATATTTAACCTCGGATAACTTTAGAGTGTTAACTCGAATGTAAGCCGAGTTTATAATAAATTTAAAAAACATCTTCGTTCTCTTATCGTAATTTTACGAGGGTAGCATTATATATACTATATATATACTCAGAAGTTATGAAATAAATATTAAGGTTTATTAAAATATTGAATTTCTTTTAAAAACCTATACTCTCCGTTAAAGCTGGGCACAGACATCGATGTAATTACAAAGTTATACGGGAAATATGTAAATAAAGAGCTATAAATATTTTACATAATATTATATACATAGGTTGTTAGTTTTATACTTTTCAATTTTATATATAGAGATTCCCGTAAGTTATATAGGAGAAGGAAGAAAAATGCTGGATATTCAACAACAACCAAAAAGATGTATACAATTCTAAAACCTATATAAGATGCTTTGATTTCTTAATTACATATTATAATGTTATAGATCATGATCTACCATATTCTAGAAAATAAAACATATGATGTGAAATATTTACAATTCAAATTTCGATTTTGTTAGGCATATAAAGAGAGAAACAGGAGTATTATGATGCATTAGTGCGCCATCTGTTATCAAAATTCGAAACTATTATAGACGCGTATGATTCTTTTTAAAAATAAACAATTTATAATGCCCTTACTGCAATGGAAAAATTAATGGGAGTGCCTGGCTCATCAGTGGTGAACCCTCCCAGCGGTTTCACTACTGATGAGCCAGGCACTCCCATTAATGTTTCCATTGCAGTAAGGGCAGTATAAATTGTTTATTTTTAAAAAGAATCATACGCGTCTATAATAGTTTCGAATTTTGAAAAAACAGGAGTATACCAACTATTTTCAAAATTCTTACAAATATTGAAGAATATTTTAATAAATCAGTATAATATATTTTAAACTTTGTATTGAGTATAATAATTTTACGGCCTTTTTATTGAGGCTTATCATTCTTTTCATTTTATACACCGGAGATGCCGTTGGAGGAAATACAATCACTTTAGGTTATTCTTCCACAATATGTTTCGAACAATTCTGACTTGTTTTTATTAGCAGCAGTCCTTGATTAAACACAGAAAACAAATTCCCACTACACAACCAATTTATTTTTAGGTGATCATCTTATTTCGGAAAAAATATTATTAGATAATTTATAATACATATAACAGGTAAATTTGAAATTAGATTACAAATAGGATTTTCGGTAATCTCAGCAATATTATATTAATATAGTATTTATTAGTTATATATATACAAAAGAGAATTTTATTTTATTTTTATTCGTACAGTAGAACCTCTATTTAAAAGACCAACATCAAGCCGCAGAGCTAAATTATCTTTTAGAGAGAGTTATCCTTTACCTGGATATAGTTGTTACTTGGTAGAAGTGATGATTTTAGCGATGTAAACTGTCCTTTGGAGAGAGGTTTCTTCTAGAGAGAGTGTCCTCTCATGGATATTCTACTGTACTTGATAGAAAACCACTGTAAGTGACTAATAGTCACAGTTACTTAGAATACAAAATGACCTCAGTTACATTATTTACCTACCTTGTCAGCCCATTATGGGAAAATAAGTTGAGGTATGTAAAGGCAAGAATGTTCAATAAAAAAAGGATATTCAACACTTAAAACTTTTACACGTAAAACCACATGTCGCTTAAAACCAAAAATCGATTTATTCGGAATGTGTCTGAATATGCTTCCAAGACTTGTTCTCTTCGAAAAGCAGAAATGGTAACGATCCAGGAAATGTGGTGATGTAATGGAACTACCAGACAAAGAAATGAAGATTTGCCAAACATACTGGTATGGCATTATGGAAAAGAATGAGAGGAGAAGGCCCAGAATGTTTGAACATATGGTCAAAGTAATACATGAGGGATGTATGGTATGGAATGGTATGGATGTATGGAATCCATGCACAATACCATTGCACGACTAGCCAGGAATCTCTGAGAGGAAAGGTATATACTGCCAGGCATTAACCCATTACTGATTGATATAACTATAGCTAGATATAGATAGAAAATACCTCTCAAATGATCACCATCCTATTTTATCAGAAAGACAACTTGAGTTGTGTATATGTTGCAGGATGGCCAAACGGGTACCTCGGATTTTGCAATACAGACAGCGATTGCGAGGCCAGTCTACGCTGTGTTGGTTTCACCTGCATCTGCCCAATCTCCAGGAGTTGGGACGGCTTCTCTTGCAAGATTGGTAACTCTGGAACAATATGATTGATTCAGTAGAGTATGGTTAAGTAGATAGATTTCTTCTATCGTTTCTTTTGTCAATATATATATTCCCATAATGCAGTTGAACATGTCTATAGCGCCCCCTCTAAATAGCGCCCGATTTTAAATACATAGTACGATGCGATATACATTAAAAGTAATCTGTTTATAGTACCCTATTTTGGTGAGTCCCAAGAGGGGGCGTTATAGACAGGTATAACTTTATATAACAATTCCATTCCAATATTTATTGCATTTTTCATAATATATCTATAATTTGAAATATATACTACTTTCTCATATCTATAGAATATATATGTGGACTGTTTCTAACATTTTATCTTCAAAATATTATAATCAATGTGCTATTCTTAAATAGAAATGATCCAATAATATGTTACTTTATTCGAAACATATGCAAATATTTTCAGGTATATATGCTTTTATTTATATGTTGTCACGCGCAAGAAGATAATGTGAAGCGTGTATATTTAAATACATTTAATAGATTGTCTCTCTTGTAATGGCTTTGACTTGCAAACACAGCAAAATTTATCTTAAGCCTAACTTGTGGACAGTTCTATGTTTCTCTCAATAACATGCTGAGAGTGAAACTATCAAAAGGTGACACGCGAGTTTTTAATTTATCGAAATATGAACACAAAACCTTGTTTAATAAACTGACGGCTACCATTTCATAGCTAATTGATTCACGATTTCATTGAAATATTGATATAAATAATTCAATTCACATATCTCACATGTTGATGAGTTTTACATTTAAAACAAAAATTAATATTTTGGGAGAACGTAAGGCATTCCTAGAAAAATTGCATATTTTAATGTTCGCTAAATGTAAGTAGTGGCCCTAGTTAACGGTCATATTTTTGGAAATTAATTCATTGCAGGAAAATAATTGCTATATTAGCAATGAGTTTAATTGAAATAAAGCCAAATAAAAGCCTATTTAGTTTGCCTAATTCATTAAGTTTTTTTTTGTATGTGAATGTAATATAAATAACCAAGTGTTTTACACATTTGTATTTAAAATTCGAAACTATTTTAAACGCGTAAGATTCTTTTTGAAATTAAACAATTTCTTCTGCCCTTACTTCAATGGAAAAATTAAAGGGAGGGCCTGGCTCATCAGTGGTGAACCCTCCCAGCGGTTTCGCGAGTTTAATCTACCATACCGCTGTTATATTGCATTTTTGGAACTTCGTTTTATAGTGATACTGTTGCTAGACTCTTGGAATGGGTATTTTAGAAGAACTATGGACATAAGCTTTGAGGACAGTAGAATTACATACATTTATAAAAATATAATATGCTTCGAGCAATCGCTCTTCCGCAAATATCAAATTGTGTCTTTCATTAGAACATTTATAATATGATGCACTAGCGCGCCATCTGTTATCAAAATTCGAAACCATTTTAAACGCGTAAGATTCTTTTTGAAATTAAACAATTTCAACTGCCCTTACTGCAATGGAAAAATTAAAGTATTAAAGTAAATTTTGTATATAAAAAATTATACAAAAATATATATAAAAAAGAAAACTTTAAAATAGATTTATATATACCTTCGAATCAAAATAAAATATGAATAGAGTGGGATGCCTTGTCTTTAACCAATGTCCATCTGTTCACACATTTGTATTGCAGTTCCTAGCACCACTCTAATAACATTAGAAAATTGCCCTGTAGGGCGAAGTAAGGTGTCGTGAGCCTACAGCCGCTACAGTAACCGTGAACAGGGAGCTCTGAAATGTGGCTGACTAACGGGGCAATGACATATGGACCTTTTCCATATGGACAAGACTCCACCACCAGCACCATATCATTAGAAAAAAAAATCGTAAAGAAATACGTTGGGACCTTTCTTCAAAATAATTCACGTATACTGGCTTAACTGGAATGAGTATTTTACACATCGAAACAATGTTTTTTAACATCAGGTCAATATTAATAGAAAAATTGCATATAACATTTAGATTCCGTTCAAATGTATTTGAGTAAACAAGCTAAGATGATGTCCCCCACTGGTGTGCAGACTACAACGAGCTATGTGATTACTCCAGCCAATGCATAAGCGACCTCATGTGCTACGGCAGCCACTGCCGCTGCTCCGGTAGGATGTCCATCTGGAACGGCAGTACCTGCTCCTACGGTAAATTGTTGGTCCCATAATTGGAGCTCCTCACATGGGGTTTGTGCAGTCGTATCAAGTGCCCTATTCTCCCTGGGTGCACTCTTCGTCTTGTGCGTCTTGATCGCATGTCTGTACAGGTATTGGTTATTATCTTCTATAAGTAAATGATGATAGGTTAACATAGCGGACATTATGTCATTAGGAAATCAAGTTTACTGAGAAAATTCGAATTTAAAGGCAGAAATTTCAATTTACAAGGTGTGATCATTGAGTAGGGAGGCCATTTATAGTAGATTCAAATATAACCAGTAATATATGTTCTTCAAAGTATGATTCTTGCGCTACACAACAACGTTCCCACCTTTTTTTCAGCTGCTTATAACATAGAACAAATTCGATTTTCGGAATTGCCCTCAAATTGTTATAGAACTGCACTTATAATGATCAAAATGTTCACCCTTCAAGATAGATTTTATCTTAAGAAAGAGTCAAGGGAATAGGGATGGTGAGGAAGTTCGAGGGTTCCGTTCTTCGCCAAATATTGAACAACCGAAAGGGCCTTGTGAGGTCGAGCATTATCGTGTAACAAGATCCAATTTTTCTGCCATAAATCAGGTCTTTTGAGTTTAATCGCTTCATGTAATGGCAAAAATCCAAATTCATCTATTGTGCTATGTTTGAACCTTCTTCAAGAAATTCAGAGTGATCAAGACCGATTTTAAAAATCGAAAAAAGTATTCAGCAAAGTTTTAATCTTCGATTTTGTTCTTGATATTTTATACCTATGTTTTCTTTGTTAAACCTATTCACTTGACTAACGTTTTATCTTAGAATCATACACGTGAAGCCATGTCTCATCATTTGCGAATATTTGCTTCAGAATGACTGAATTATTCTTGTAGCTTTTTAAAGGATTTCGCAAATTGAAAGTTTAGCTTCTCGTTGTGTTCATTGTGAGCAAACAATTCAGGGAAAAACCGAGCTGCTATTCTAACCATATTCAAATCTTCGCTTATTATTGAATGCACCAACTCGTATGATATCTCTAATTGTCTGCTCCCCTCCCTGATTGTCATTCTCATGTTTTCTCATAAAAAAAACCTTTGATTTGTTCGATATTTATCCGGTTTCTGATGATGCACGGTCGACCAGGTAGAACATCGACAAAGGGATTTGTTCCTCTATTTTTAAAGTTAGCGTACCATTTAGAAACTTTTCTCTGCCCTAAGAATTTCATCTCCACGCGCCTCCTTAATTAAAGCATTCGTGTTTCCGAGTTTCAAACAAGAATAAATAGTGATTTGTTGCTCCATAAAGCTATCCATTTTTAAAGACACCTTTTTGAAGAACTTTCTGGCGACGTTTGCTTTATGAAAAAAAAATCGAAATACTTACGTTCGGACCATGGTCAAATTATATATCATTTAAAAGCTTAGATTATGAAGATTAATAATAAAACGTTTATTTTGTCTCATTTTTAAAATACAGTTTTGTCTCCCTACTTAATGATCACACCTTGTACAACTATAGAAAAGTTTTGTAGTGTGATAGACTGTGAATATAGACTCCACATCCTGACACGTGGTGTGACAGACGGCGAAGACTTCGCATCATGAGATCCACCGTGGTTGTTCCCCAGGGTCCCACCCAGAGTTACCCCATAGGTACCGCACCTCCGCCCACCTATTACACGGTGAGACAACCTTTTTTATTATTTATGATTTTCTGAATATCCTCCCGAAAATGTTATCAATATGAAAGGAGAATAAATAAACAAATATGCCTGTTAAATTTAAGTATGTATTGTAAATAGAATCATCGATATGAATGAATTCTTTATCAGAATGTCAACTAAATACTTCCGGTATTAAAAAACGAACATATATATATATATTAAAAATAAAGAAGGCATCTCCTGACCACGAGCACATGTGCTTTTTGGATGGCAGAGCGCCATCTAGTGGAGCAAGAATAAACTAAACGTTTATTTAACTTGCTCCGAGATATTTGGCCAACCCAATTTCTTGATAAATCAAGAAAAGCCATCTAGATGGCGCTCTGCCATCTAAAAAGCACATGTGCTCGTGGTCAGGAGATGCCTTCTTTATTTTTAATATCAACACCTGACCCACTTATCTTTTAATTTTTCTATTGTTTTTTCATGTGTTAAGCGTCTTTACGCAAATTTGGCCTTAAATACCCATTTCTTGATTTTTCGGGAAGCCATTGGGACCAAAAAATATTTTTTGTCGCAGTGGTTACAGCCTTCTCCACTATGACGAGCGCCAACAGCGCGAAACGCGTTCGTGGATGGCTTTTCTTGATTTATCAAGAAATTGGGTTGGCCAAATATCTCGGAGCAAGCTAAATAAACGTTTAGTTTATTCTTGCTCCACTAGATGGCGCTCTGCCATCTAAAAAGCACATGTGCTCGTGGTCAGGAGCTGCCTTCTTTATTTTTAATATCAACACCTGACCCACTTATCTTTTATTTTTTTCTATTGTTTTTTCATATATATATATATGAATGTGAAAAATAATAAATAAAAAGTCAGGTGTTGATATTGAAAACAAATATGGCATGTCCTGACCATTAACATGAGCGTTTTTTTTAGATGTCAGAGCGCCATCTAGTGGAACAAAAATTAACTAAACGTTGATTTAATCCGTTCCTTGATATTTGGTAAACTCATTTTCTTGACGAGGGCCAATATTCCGAAAGGCGTTCGCGGATGGCTTTTCTTGATTTATCAGGAAAATGGGTTGGCCAAACATCAGGGAACAGGCAAAATCAACATTTAGTTGATTTCTGTTCCACTAGATGGCACTCTGCCATCTAGAAAACGCTCATGTTAATGGCCAAGGATATGCCTTATTTGTTTTTAATATGTATAGATAGATGTACGTGCGTTTTTGATGATATTTAACTACTTGGGTTTCCTCTGTGCACTGTTATTATATAATTGAAAAAAATATATGGCGAAGAAAAATTCTTTCTATAACATTTTATATAATGTTAATGAACATTGATATTAAAAAAAAAATTAGAAAGCTTAAAGAAGATAGTTTATATAAAAATTTCGTGGAAAACAATTTTTAGCTAACCTATTTGTCGTAGATGTTTCCCATGTAAAATCCTATTAGAATACATTGATGGTTGATTTATTTGGTGTGTGTTTTTCAGACCAACACGGTGTACCCTTGATCAAATCCATGAATATGGAAAAAACCAAATGTATTCTCCTCAAATATTATTTTTCAATAAATAAAATTTTCTTAAAGAAAATATATAGAGGATGTTTTTTGTTGTTGTTGCTAGTGTGTTTTTACGCGCTATGTGTTTTTACACGTTTACTTGCACTGTTCTTTCTGCTTATATCGCTAAAATATGAGGGATAGATTTAGCCGAGAATCGTTTAAGATGCAGATTATTCTTGATGGCTAATGTCGGTTTGATAAATTGTATTTCTACATGTTGAGAACTAATGTTTTATCTATAAGCTTCTATACAATATTTATTGAATTTTGAATATTTGACGTTATTTTTGGTCTCATTCCTGGAAATTATTGATCCCACGTTGCATATTAAACTGGTATTTTTTATACAGATTTATATTATGATGCATTAGCGCGCCATCTGTTATGAAAATTCAAAAAAAAAAACTATTTATATAATAGATCTTGAAAATGAAGATACTTCGGCCAGTGAATCTTTTTATTACCTCGACGTTTCGACAAAAATATTTTGTCCTCGTCAGGAGCAAACAAAAATTAAACATTCAGCAAGGCGTTAAAAATCTTTCTAAAGTTCCAAGGGCGTTCTCACGCGATATTCAAAATTTTTGTACAACATCTAAAGCACGAGTCAAAAATAAATATTTAACTCACAAAAGACTATGATCTTTGAAATAAATTATAATATACATATATATAATGAGAAATTATAAAAAATAAATATAAAATAATAATAATATTTACAAAGATTTTCCTATAGTATATATAAATCGATATCTATTACTTACAATTTATACTTATACTTTTAACTACTTTTTAAATTTATAAACGAATTGTATTGTAGTGGAATATCTTCAAATACATTTATACTTCTTGCCCCCATTTCCCGTGATACCCATCCCTCTAAAAATATATGGCATAGTACGGGGACAAAAAGGGAATTTATAACTAGAAATAGCATAATGAAGGATAACATAGGCACATCAAAACCAAGTAATGTAATTTATGGGATTAAATGCACAGAATGTGACAAAATTTATATAGGAGAAACCGGCCGTAAATTAGAGACCAGAATTAAGGAACACCAACAGGGTTTATTGGGGAGAAGGGCGTTAAGCAAAATTGGGGAACATGCTTTATATTCAGGACATAGGCCAAATTGGAATGATATTGAGATATTTCATAGGAATATAAAATTTAAAAAGGAAAGATTATTTTTAGAGGGATGGGTATCACGGGAAATGGGGGCAAGAAGTATAAATGTATTTGAAGATATTCCACTACAATACAATTCGTTTATAAATTTAAAAAGTAGTTAAAAGTATAAGTATAAATTGTAAGTAATAGATATCGATTTATATATACTATAGGAAAATCTTTGTAAATATTATTATTATTTTTATATTTATTTTTTATAATTTCTCATTATATATATGTATATTATAATTTATTTCAAAGATCATAGTCTTTTGTGAGTTAAATATTTATTTTTGACTCGTGCTTTAGATGTTGTACAAAAATTTTGAATATCGCGTGAGAACGCCCTTGGAACTTTAGAAAGATTTTTAACGCCTTGCTGAATGTTTAATTTTTGTTTGCTCCTGACGAGGACAAAAGATTTTTGTCGAAACGTCGAGGTAATAAAAAGATTCACTGGCCGAAGTATCTTCATTTTCAAGAAATATGAATGCCGGCCAGGCAGCCTCAATATTTACGATATAATAGATCGCTTATGATTATTTTTTAAAATTAAACAATTTCTACTGCCCTTACTGTAATTGAAAAATTAATAAGAGGGCCTGGCTCATGATTGGTGTACCGTCCCAGGGGTTTCGCCAGGTTCATCACAGATGATCCAGGCCCTCCCATTAATTTTTTCCATTGCAGTAAGAGCAGTAGAAATTGTTTAATTAAAAATAAAAGAATCATACACGTCTATAATAGTTTCGCATTTTCATATTGATTTATACAAAAGTAAAAACACAGAAAAGAAACTTCAGCATCTAATCGGTTTCGACAACAATCGCTGTGTCAACACTATATCTAACCCACAATCCACCCCCCTGAAGGGCCACCTGGAGATAAAACCTTAACTCACTTCGGGGCAATGCAATGTTTTGGTACGGTCCTCTCTCCCTGGCAATCCTGGTGGCTCTCGTTAACGGAGTTCAACTCTCTTTGACGTGGAATAGTAAGTGGAATTTGGTGTATTTCAGTCTAAACGGTCCCCACATATATCTATGCCACACAAACACCTTTATAAATTCTAAGTACAACAAATGAAACGATTAAGGACGAATATTTCTTTTTTGAGTTAACAAAATGCATACTTACTTCGATGAAAAACATTGAGAGGGCAAGGCGAATCAGTAGTGAACCCTTTCAGCGGTATCGTCAGTTTAGTTTTACCATTGTTTTGGGCGATTCTGATTATAAAAACGGAACTTTAGGGGAATATTCGTTGTGGTATTTAAACCAACTATGTACATAGGCTTTGAGGACAGTAGAATTGCATATAAATGCTCTCCCGCAAACAATGCATACAAGGCTAGTTAGGAATATATTAAACAATACATATACAAGTCCATATAGATTGTACAAAAAATGAAACCATTAAACACGAATTTTTCACTTTTAAATAAGTTGGAATATCCAAATGTTCTTATTGCGATGAATAATTTTTCTAAGTAAAAACATATAACGCTCATTGGAAAAAATAAATACAATATTTGAAAATGCTTTGTTATACGACAGATAAAATTATTGGGATAACTTTTAATGTAAGGGGAGAAACATTTTTAGTGATAGATATATCATCAGAGATTCTCAAATATTAAATTGCTTGAACGGCTCATATGATGGGAACTTGTAGGTTTGACCTCTATATCTCATTTCACTACAGAGGGTGAGTCACTTTTCTTCTTCTTCTTTCTTATCTTCACTCAATCATATTAGGGTATCAAGCTTGTAAAGCTTGAGATAATGACTGAGTGAAGTAGAATGCGTCTGCTTTTGTCATTAAGACTTGGAGCACTACTCAGTGGCAAGCCGACTTAGCTCCAAAAGAAATGGCCGCCTCTAACATGAGGAACAGACGCCATGTGCAGCCGCTCCTAACATGGAGACAAACGCTGCTCATCTTGTATTCCTGGATTAGGAGTCCTTACAGGGTACTATCAGCCGGACCAGCTGAGCCCAGGTTTTTTAGCGAGCTTATAACTGCTCCCCCTCCTCCTTTTTCATCCGGGCTTGGGACCGGCAAAGGCGGAGTCACTTTTAAAATATCAAATTTGAGCCGAAATACTGTTTTATTGTTTTATTCAAATTTAAGTTCCCATTGTGGATTCGTTTTCTACATATTCGAAATACAAATAGTACAGCCAAGTTGATCATGGTAGGTAGTAAGCGACATATTTTACTATAGGTAAACCACATGTCTGCACATGTAGAAAGGAGATACACTCTTGAACATTGAAAGTATAACGACATCTATGTGTCTCCGTTAAATCATATTTTTAATGACGATATTGAAATTGATTTCTTTCCAAGTCTCCAAGAAACCTTTCCAGAGGCCTTCCAATGTATTCGGTCTCTTTTTAATTATGCTTTTTGGGCAGTTAAAATGCAAAGATATCTATACGTCGTTATCACATTCAGGAACAGAAATTTCCTCTTTCATTTGTTTATGGCTGATGTAATTTAGAGCTAACTCGAGGCTCATATATCGCTCGGAGCTTGATGGATATACACATCTCTATTCACAGTTCCATTCGAAGTAGCCAAATCAAAAATTGTCTCTAGTATTTCTCTCCAATAATATTATGAATATTTAAAACATATTATTGGTTAATTTAAAAATAATTTAACTTCCTTTTTGTTCAAAAACCAGTGATCAAATCATTTGAAACCTCACCATGCATCAGAACATTCAGTCTTTCACTGTGATGGTAAAAGTCATTAATGAGAGGGCTTGACCCATTAGTGATGAACCCTGTCAGCAGTTACGCCAAATAGCTTTGATAAGAAGCCATTTTTTTAGCGAAAGAGCTTTGCTCAATGCAAATTCTTGTAAATATATGTATGCACCTCTCTACAGACCTATATTCTTTTATGTCTGTAGGTTCCCTAAACACCCCAAAGCTACATTTCATAGTGAATGGAGAATATATAGTATATCCAATACAATAGTAGCGCGGTCTGGAGATCAATTTGGTGAA
Source organism: Cordylochernes scorpioides (assembly GCA_030710605.1). NCBI lineage: Eukaryota > Metazoa > Arthropoda > Arachnida > Pseudoscorpiones > Chernetidae > Cordylochernes > Cordylochernes scorpioides. Next base: position 28,651,343 of record CP092863.1, on the reverse strand, counting down.
ACCGTTGAGAGGGTTCACATTACTGATGTGAGCCAAGCCCTCTCATTCAATAATTTTTACCATTTCAGTAAGGTCTGTAGAGATAATATTTAATATGGGAAAATAAACACATAGACACAAAATAAAATATATTGTAGCAAAGTATTTATTATTTTATTGACAGAGTATCATTTTTTATGTTTATATTTTGTTACTCTGTAAACTTCCCTTATTGCTTAACTTTTGTTTATCAACCATAGTTTGTTCTTGCCTTAAATAAATTGCTATATCATCCTGAAGTTTGTCTTTCATAATTTTCCACGTGGCAGTATGATACCATCATAGTCCTCATCATCCTAACTTCCTTTATCCTTGAAAATGAAAACAAAAATCCAAAGCCAAATTTTCAAAACTAAAATTCATCTATACAAATGTGGACCTGGTACCTTTTCATTTACATATTTATCATTAAAGATTCATATGAATAGATTTTACAAGGTGCGTTCATTAATTTCCAGGACTGGTTGAAAAATAAAATAAATAAAAAAGCTAGAGAAAATATTTTTTACAGAGTTGAATATTGGACATTCGACCACACCTGACTGAAAGCACGAGTCTCGTGGCGCACGCGCCGATCTAAAAATAGAACAAAACAACTTCCTTGTAAGGTTCGCATTTCTAATTTTAAAATGGCCATTTTCGAAGAGCAGATAATCTGCATTAAGTTTTGTTTTAAATTGAAAAAAAAAGTGATACTGAGACGTATGAATTGATTAAAGAAGCTTTTGGCGATGCAGCTTTATCCCGTTCAAGAACTTTTAAATGATTTTCACGCTTCCAAAAAGGTCGGGAAAAGGTAAACGATGATCAGCATACTGGGCGTCCAAGATCATTTTGTTGCGAGGAAAACAAGCTCAAAATAAAGGAGTTAATTAAATCTAACAGAAGAATTATCTTCAGTGACTGGACTATCTGTTTATTTGGGGATAATGAGGTGCTTAAGGGAGGCAGTGCGCCTTAAAAGACCTGAAAGATGGCAAAACAATGACTGGATACTTCACGTCGGCAATGCGCGGCCGCACACAGCCCATGTTGTTTTGCAGTTTTTGGCCAAGCATTCAACCATACAGATCCCTCATCCACCCTATTCCCCCGACTTAGCCCCCAATGACTTTTTCCTCTATCCTAAATTGAAAATTAACTTGAAAGGACGGAAATTTGACAACGTTGATATGATACAAGCTGAATCGAAGGCAACCTTGAGGAACCTCTCAAAAAGTGATTTTATCTCCTGCTTCGACAATTAGAAAAAAAGATGGAACGGGTGTATTGAGGCAGTAGGGGCATATTTTGAAAAATATTGAATTAGTTTTTTTATTTGTTTTATTTTTTCAAAGATACAGAGCAGTCCTGGAAATTAATGAACGCACCTTGTATTTATATAGAAAATATAATCGTTAAAATATGCCTCTATTTTCATATATAGATGAGTTTGTGTGTACACTATACACATAGCGTACTCTGTATGTCGAGGTTGTAAGCCTCCATCTCTATTTGTTTATTGAAATAAAGTGACAATTCCTTTCCTACAATTATTGAAATGAGAAAGAATTGACTCATCAGTGGTGAACCTTCTCAGCGATTTCGCCAATTTAGTTTCAACCTTGGTGGATGAGTTTGCTATTCTATAGGTTGTTAATTTCGTTGATTTTTAATTATTCCAGAATTAGCCAAATACCCAGTCTTGATTAATCAATAAAAACTAACCACGGACGCGTTTCGGGCTGTTGGCCCTCATCAGCGTGGTGCAAGCTGTTCCTCAACGACCAAAAAAACTAGTCATTCAGGCATGCTGAAAAATCATGAAACCGGTAGTTAAGGCCAGAATTGCGTGAGACCGCGACTCAATGTGAAAAATAGTACAAATGTAATATTGTTTATAATGTACCTTATCCCAGTACAATATTACATTTGTACTATTTTTTCACATTATTATTAAGGTTGTTATCGTTTATAACTTTACTCTATAGGTTGTTAACTTTTATAAAGTTACTCTATAGCTTTTTACTTTTATAAAACGATATCATATAGGTTGTTAACGTTTATAACGTTATTCTATAGGAAAATTTCACATTGATTGGCGTTCTCACGTCCTTCCGGCCTAAATGCCAGCTTCATGGTTTTTCAAGATGCCCCAAAGACCAGCTTTTTTGGTCGATGAGGTACAGATTGCATCACGCTGACGAGGGCCAACAGCCCGAAACGCTTACGTGGTTAGCCATTCTTGATTAATCAAGAAATGGTATTTGGCCAATTCTGGAATAATTTTAAAAATCAACGATTAGTTGATATTTATTCCGATAGATGTCTCAAGCCATCAGCAACTTTCAGTTGCATGATCAGGAAATGCCTTTTTAAAAGCTTTTATTTAACTTGCCTATCTGTCTGTCTGTCTGTCGCCAAATCTTGTAATCAATTTTTAATATACTTATAGGGCACCTAGAAATATGAAATTGGTACACATGTTCAAACCTGATGACAATGCTAGCTGGCCAATTTTCAGACTGGGTTGTCAGGTTCGCCAAGTACGGACAAATTTCCAAATTTCCTTTCAAATTTTGTATATTTAATTTTAATATGCTTCCAGACCATATAGAATAATGAAACTCACAATACTCGCTCAGTCCAATTAATAATTGACAGATAGACAGACATACATTCATTTTTATATATAGAGATTAGCCGTAATTAAACGTAACAGTGAGAAAATGTTGATTTTAATATATGTAAATAGAGTCTCTTAAGAAAGACCACCTAAAAACATGACTCAACTTGTTTCTCTTGTAGGTGGTCTCTCATTGGAGATTCTAATTGATATTAAAGAATCTCTAATAGACCTTTAATAAGAGACTGCCTCTTGGAGAGACGGGTTAAGCTACGATTTTAGGCATCCTCTCAATGGAAGCTCTACTGTATCTACTTTTTCACACTGTTTGGCTTACTAAATGCCATTTTAACCATTTTTAATGTGTATCAATCCAGTCTATTTATTGTTTTGATATTTTATAGGCAAATTCACTTCATTTCAATTCATAGAGAATTCTTAACATTTTTTTTTGTCTTCATTCAGCTTACTTTCTATTATATTTTAAGCCATTGTCCCCCCCCCCCATTATACATATTTAATACCGTATACACTGTTTTACTTTCAAAAATGTCATTAATAATTTGAATACAGACATATTGAAAACCTTCTTAATAATGATGATAATTTTTAATCAAAATTTTAATGGAATTTGGGAAATAAAACGAAACGAAAAAAAGGAAATCTGACAAAAATAGCTTTATAACTTTCCCCAAAGTTCTAAATGGTCAAATAACAAGTGGCTATATAAATAAGGTTATACACAAAGATAAAATATAGATTTTAAAAAATATTTTTTTACTTAATTTTAATGCATTGTAAATTCTTCATCTTCAGGGTCATTGGTAGTTAGGTGGAAAATTTGGTGACATTTGGTTAAGTAGTTTCTGAGTTTATCGATAAACAGACAGACAAATTTTGATTTATATATATGTAGTATATTCTGAGTTAAGATAGATCACAACCTTCTTATAATATTTATCATAACCCCATATCTATATAAAAATATGTATCGAACTTGTAACAATGGAAGTGACAAATAAAACAAAAGAGGTAAAGGTAGACCAGACGACGCAATAACCCAGACGAACAGGTGTTTATGATAATGAGTTCAATCACCCCGTCAACAGGTGGCCAGACGTGATAAACAACCCGGCGCCTGACAGGTGGCGTGATTTTACAGGAACCAATCAGGACTCTCCGCCATATGCGGGCAACCAATATAAAAGAGCCCAGAAATGGGACAAAGTTGTTGTTTAGTTGTTTTCAGAGCGACGCCGTCATACGGTCGGGTCTCTCACCCCTATCCGCGATGTAGGCATCCGTGACGCCCGTGGTTCGACTGCCTTCGTCCGTGGTCTACCTCTACCTTCTTGGAGTTACCATCTAGACCTACCTCTGTCTCTTGCTGTCCCAGTGCGGGAATCCCATCACGCACCCACTACCACGACTGCCCAGTACATTCCACATCGGGATTACTACAGAACCCGTTAAAGTCGACAGGATAACTGAGGACAGCAGCATGCAGAGGATGACGGAGGTCAGAGACGACTACTTCGCGGATGCCCTCACCAACATGCAGCCCCACTACGAAGACCTTGTAGGCCGCCTAACAGACGCCATTCGGGGACTAGCCGTACCTCGTGCGGAGGAAGCCCTCATCTCCTCTTTCAACGGACCCCACGCAACAAATAGCCTTCTTCCCTACAACCATCTCCAGAGATCAACTCCAGCCAGCATCAGCCATTTCAAGGTACTTTATATTTTGGTTCTGCCATTTTCCCCATAAATTTTATATTTTCATTTTAACCATTTTAAAATCAATTATAACCTTTTTTATATCATTTTTATTCAATTTTAAAACTTTCACACTCTCATTTATCACTTTATTTTAATCAAATTATAAATGTTAATTCATCATTTTCAATTTTATTATTAAAAATATTCAATCACGCATTTTTGCCAATTTACTAATCTTACATGCCTTTCTTAAATTCACCTAAAATGGCATTATCCAAATATGCAACTTTCAATTTTACATTATAAAATCGTATTATATTTTAATTACTCGAATCATATTTTCTAAACTTATTTGTGTGTTTTTTTTAATACCTTATTTATAGCCATAATATTAATAATTAAATTTATTACACTCTTTATTTTACTTGACATATTGCTATTCCAATTGATATTTCTCAATATTTAAAAGTTTAAAAACTAGGCCTAGATTTGTATTTTTATAGATATCAATTTTAAATTATCTCATCTCATAATGTGCCTCCCATTTTTCCCACAATTACAAATACAACTATAAATTACAATATTAAAATGAAGAGGTCCCCATCATCTCTAAAATCGATCCTATACATGAGACCAAAGGAGACGCCATATTGGCCTCCTAAAAGGACAATTAATTCCAGTCTTCATCCCAACGGCAAAAACTCAAGGACGCACGCACTGAACTCCCCCCTAGCTTTTTTTCTACTTCGTCTTTCCTTCCCTACTTCTAAAGGGGTGTAATGACCTTTGTATCCATCATTAGCATCCATCATTAGCAGAGATAGCCCTTCCTACTTCAACACTCTTGCCTGTCCATCAATCAATTATAGGGCCACATTGCCTCCCCGTAGGCCAAATTAGAAAGACACCAGTAATCTTGCACCTACACCTAGACATTGTGTGTAAATATGTTCCCTTTTTTCAGGAACGAATATTTCTGTTTTCTTTTAACTTTTCTCTCATTTATTGTAAATAGACTTACAGATTACCTAGTTTTGTGGTGTTGGACTTTGTTTTTTAACTTACAGATGTAGATAAAACATTTCAATATTAATCGATAATATCATTTTGTTTATTAACCATCAAAATTAATGCCATCAACTACCAATCAACCCTTTATATATTATTACCTTTAATATTTTTATTTTCTATTTTTTTCGTCATGTTTAGATTTAGAATTTTACAACTTCAACTATTTTAGGCACCATTTTAAAAAACCTATATCTAACAAATTTTATAATATTTCTTAAACAGATAAAACATTTATCATTTTATTTTTTCTTAATAGATTTTCAAAATGTTATTTTTGACGCTTCCCTTACAACCTCTAAATCTATCCCATGAACCTTTCCTCCCAACTTTTACATCCATCTAGAGATTATTGTTCGTCAACCATTTTCTTTTTTTTTTATTGATTAAACTAACTAGAAGACCCTTCTTCGCTATAGCATTCCAAATAGTGAGCTCAGGTGACCCAGTTAGAATTTTATTTTTTTTCTCTCATCGTCCGGCTCATAATTTTTTCATTTTCAACTTTTCTTTTCACCACACAAGCCGGACACAATCAAAATTGACAGCAATAAATCTCTTAATCCCACCTTTCCTTTTCCGCATCCTTCAAACCTCCAACTACCTTCCAAGGGATTCCAGTTCGCCAAACATTTTTGTTTTTTTCATTGATTAATCCGACTGGAACAATCCTTCCTCGCTATACCATTCCCGATAGTGAGTTCAGGATATCCATCGCGATCTTTTTATTTATTTTTTCTCATCGCTCGACTCATCATATCAATTCACCATTTTTTCAACTTTTCACTTTTTTTTCATAATTCAACCGGGCACAATCATTATGGACAACAGGGATCCCTCTTACCTCTACCTCTCCCTTTTACCTCCATCAATCTTCCCACCTCTTTTCGCTGTCTGAGCTAATGATGCAGACGGAATATCTTAGGCCTTCTGTTAATGAAAACAATGCCTCACTTAAACAAGTTCGCATTGCATTGCAGAATGTTTGGGATACTACTTTGCAGAAACATGCTCAGATACCCCCTTTCCCTTTTTCAACCTTAGCGTCACATAATACGTTCAGTCAATAGACTAACTTCATTTTTTTTCCTCTCATCTTTTATGCAATAAGATATTATTTTCCTTGTACGATTCATTTTACCATATTTACCATTTTGTATTGTATACTTTCTCTTAATCTTGTATCACTCATTTTGTGCGTTTTTATTTTTATAACCTTAAATTTTATTTCATTGATACACCACCATTACAACATCTTTCTCTGTTTAACTTGTAACTTTATAATAACTTTAACTAATTTGTATACAAATTATTTCTTTTATTTTTTTTATAATAGGTTTGTTAGGTTATCATTCATTACATGTCATTCCCTCAACCAAACCTTCATAACCGGGGACACATTCTGTAGTATATTCTGAGTTAAGATAGATCACAACCTTCTTATAATATTTATCATAACCCCATATCTATATAAAAATATGTATCGAACTTGTAACAATGGAAGTGACAAATAAAACAAAAGAGGTAAAGGTAGACCAGACGACGCAATAACCCAGACGAACAGGTGTTTATTATAATGAGTTCAATCACCCCGTCAACAGGTGGCCAGACGTGATAAACAACCCGGCGCCTGACAGGTGGCGTGATTTTACAGGAACCAATCAGGGCTCTCCGCCATATGCGGGCAACCAATATAAAAGAGCCCAGAAATGGGACAAAGTTGTTGTTTAGTTGTTTTCAGAGCGACGCCGTCATACGGTCGGGTCTCTCACCCCTATCCGCGATGTAAGGCATCCGTGACGCCCGTGGTTCGACTGCCTTCGTCCGTGGTCTACCTCTACCTTCTTGGAGTTACCATCTAGACCTGCCTCTGTCTCTTGCTGTCCCAGTGCGGGAATCCCATCACGCACCCACTACCACGACTGCCCAGTACATTCCACATCGGGATTACTACATATATATAAAGATAATACAGAGATAATAAATCAGAGTGCTGCAAATATAACAGATTAATTAATATTTATCCTTATTTTTTCCAAAAAAAAAAAAAAAAGGTTTTTCAAACTAATAATTAGATAGAAACCTTTCTGGTAGTATATTAAACAATTTCTCAAAGTTAAATTGCGATTAAATGAGTAATTTGGTCCGGCATAAAGAAGAGGAATATAATCATTTTTTTCTATATGCGTGATAATATTTAGAGCAGATTGTTGAATTATAACAGATAAATTAGAATATTTATCTTGATTATTTTTAGGCGAAAAGTTATTTCAAATAGTTTATTTGCTAGAAACCTTCCCAGTACTATACTAAATAACTTCCCAAAGTTTCATGGCGTTCCAATGAGTGGTTTGGTCAGGCATAAAGGACAGACACACCACACACACACACACACATTCATTTTTATATATATAGATGATCTGGCTTTGTGTCTTCTACTCGAATGAATGTTTTCTGTTAGAATTATGTTTCTGCATACTAAAAGTGAACTCGCTTCACCCGTGGTCTCTGCTCTTTTGGAATTTTTTTCCCATATAATTTTGTATCTGATTATCAAACATGATACAGCAATATTTTAATTTTTATTTTCTGACTAAAAAACAACTATTTTTTCCCAGAACCTGTCAATTTCAATTTTTCTTGGCTAAAAATGCGACAATGCTGGAGGTTGCGAAAGGATTTTTTCAATAAATGTTCAAGCCATGGAAGGAATTAAAATCCAAATATTCAAATTCCTGTCTAAATCGCCCTTGGAATTACAAGCAAATAAATGAGAAAAGCCAACAAATATATTAATTTTATCTGCTATAATTTAGTCATCTTATTCCAATATCATCACGCATATATTTATATTCATTATATATTTATATATATATATATATATATATATATAGGTTTGTGTGTAACAATATACCACCATACATTTCACGACACCTTTTTAAATAGTTCCCCTTTTCCAATTAGTATGTTGTTACTTTTAACTATTTAATCAATTTTTTAATTATAATTCAAATTTTATAAGTACCAATTATCCCCTAACAATAATCCACTGGGTGTCTCTAACTTTCTAATATAATTCAATAAATTTAGGGTTCCCAAAAGCAAAGAGACCCAGTTCTGTTAGTAACGGATTTTGCTTACGTCACTTCCGACCTCCCACGAGGAATTGACCAATCTGCTGCGAGCAGGCTTGCAGCTATTTAAGGCCAACGTCGTCTCAGTGATAAGGCTTTTTTTTTGAACTGGCATATATACGACTAAAAATAGCGTGAATAATTAATTATAAAAAATCACTTAAAAAAAAAAGCTTTTATTTAAAATGCACTAAAAATAACAAAATAAATATTTCTGAAGTATTGCTTTTTTTTCTGAAGGTACCATTTAACAAATAAAATAATAGACTTAGACATAAAAGCGGTGTGTGTGTGTGTGTGTGTGTGTGGGGGGTACAATAATAATAAATTTGATATTAATGTGATTTTATATGAAGCAAATGATTAGCAAGATTATGCCTTTCATTAAATTTATACATATTTGCTGCATAAATGATTATCATCCCACACCGCTTTTATTTCTAAGTCTATATTTTATTTGTTAAATGGTACCTTCAGAAAAAAAAAAAGCAATACTTCAGAAATATTTATTTTGTTATTTTTAGTGCATTTTAAATAAAAGCTTTTTTTTTATTTCTTAAGTTATTCTATAGATTTCTAAGGTTTATAACGTTATGCTATAGGTTTTCAAGGTTTTAAACCCCAGCCTGCTATGCGCCCAACCTGCTCGTGGATGTTCCAGCCAAATAATATCTTGAATCTTGCGAATCCAGCGCACAGTGCAAGAACGACCTGTTTCCTGATCTGTAAATGTCATCAGTCTCAGCACTGGGATGGAAAGCGTTGTGCCACAGGTCACCAACACTTTACTATTTCAAAGTGTGACATCTTCTATCCCACAATATATCAACCACCTATATTTTCAATTATCTTTTTTGAGAAAAATAAATCGTTGTGCGAATATGAAATATATTGATTATACATATAAATGCTCCAAGTTTAAAAAGATTATATCTCATAATGGTTCCTCAAGGTCATCGAAAAGATCGTTGTAGAAATTCGGTGCATCACTATTACACCTAAAGAAGTAATTCAAAGTCTAATTATGTAGAAACTGTACATGAGATTGTCCATATAGCTAACGCTGCAAAATATTCATCTTCCTGTTTAATAATAATTGAAAAATGAAACCGAAAATATAGGTCTAAAATGAGAGGATTGCGCGCGCAGTCCAAACGAGTGAATATGCTCCATGATAGCGGCTTAGTCTCATACGGTCCAAATGATGGTCCAAACTTTACATGACATTGGCTTTGGGGGGATATCACGTACAGACGTTCTCTTTAGGGTGCTAGGATGTCAACGAAAGAGGTCCGGCTATAAAAGAAAATGGCCTCTCATATCATAACTCCAGACACCACTTTGCTGTTCATCAGGGCTCAATTCGAAACAATATTCATCACTGAAGATAATTTTACTCTAGGCTCTCAAATGCTAGGTTGAAGTCCGGCATCAATGCAAACGCGTTTATCGGTGTGTACATGTCAAGGTTAGTCGGCGCAAGAGACGCTGTGAGCTAATCCCCCTTTCTTCGAACAGCTTATTGATGGTCTTGCGGTCACTTATACACCAGTCACACGTCGGATCTTTGTTACTGATGAATCTGTGGTTGGAAGAGCGCAATGATGAGTGCTCGGTCCTCACATCCAGTCGTCTCTCTAAGTAGACCGCTGCTTTCTTGGCAATGTGTCGGTTCAGCCACTCCTGCCAACATTGTCGAATAGTGGCATCGCTCCTATCTAAATGTCGAGCGGCCCTTCAATTAGAGCTATCATCTTCTTTCAGTCAAATTGTACGTTATCTCTCGTTGACATGCGCATTAGCTTTTTTTATTTATTTAAAAAGGATATATGTATAAACCTTTTCAAGTTATAATTTTTTTGTATGAGAATATTTGTGTGTGACCTGTCTGAGTTTCCATTAAGAGATCGGCAAGAGGGCAAGATGAACCAAGCCTTCACAACATTTTCCATCTGATTTGAAACAGTAGAAAGTTTCGAAGAAAAGGTTAAAGGATAAGTATCTATGAAGTGTATTTTTTTGTGTACAGAGAGCGCTCGTTATCACCTTATGCTTAATTTAGATCAAACTGAGCGTGTGTGGATTGTTTGCGAAAAAGCGTTGCTCTATGCAAATATATACAAATAATTCCCCTACAGTGTCGGATATATAGGTGTAAACTCTCCAAATGAAATATTAAATCTATAAAAATCGGTATAGATGTTTAAACTAGGGAAACCACTGGAAGGGTTCACCATCGAGGTGCCAGGCTCTTGAATTATTTTTAATTGTAGTAAGGACAGAGTCGGAAAAGTTCGTTTTTCATTAGAAAAATAAAAACTATCATCCTCAATAGTTTAATTTCCTATATTAATGTGAAGTGTAGCTGAAACAAACTGTGTGACAGGTTATGTATACCAACAATAGTTCAATTTCCTATATTAATGTGAGGTGTAGCTGAAATAAACTGTATGACAGGCTATGTATACCAACAATAGTTCAATTTCCTATATTAAAGTGAAGTGTAGCTGAAACAAACTGTGTGACAGGCTATGTTTACCAACAATAGTTCAATTTCCTATATTAATGTGAAGTGTAGCTGAAACAAACTGTGTGACAGGTTATGTATACCAACAATAGTTCAATTTCCTATATTAAAGTGAAGTGTAGCTGAAGTAAACTGTGTGACAGGCTATGTATACCAACAATAGTTTAATTTCCTATATTAATGTGAAGTGTAGCTGAAACAAACTGTGTGACAGGTTATGTATACCAACAATAGTTCAATTTCCTATATTAATGTGAAATGTAGCTGAAACAAACTGTGTGACAGGTTATGTATACCAACAATAGTTTAATTTCCTATATTAATGTGAAGTGTAGCTGAAACAAACTGTGTGACAGGTTATGTATACCAACAATAGTTCAATTTCCTATATTAATGTGAAGTGTAGCTGAAACAAACTGTGTGACAGGTTATGTATACCAACAATAGTTTAATTTCCAATATTAAAGTGAAATGTAGCTGAAACAAACTGTGTGACAAATTATGTATACCAACAATAGTTTAATTTCCTATATTGATGTGAAGTGTAGCTGAAACAAACTGTGTGACAGGTTATGTATACCAATAATAGTTTAATTTCCTATATTAATGTGAAGTGTAGCTGAAACAAACGGTGTGACAGGTTATGTATACCAACAATAGTTTAATTTCCTATATTAATGTGAAGTGTAGCTGAAACAAACTGTGTGACAGGTTATGGATACTAACAATAGTTTTATTTCCTATATTGATGTGAAGTGTAGCTGAAACTAACTGTGTGACAGGTTATGCATACCAACTAGAGTTTAATTACCTATATTAATGTGAAGTGTAGCTGAAACAAACTGTGTGACAGGTTATGTATACCTACAAACCTGCAGTAGTGACGCGGAGTGCAGCTCTAACATGAAATGTTTCAAACATTACTGCAAGTGTGGACCTGGTCGGATCTGGGAGGGAGACTCCTGCAAGTCTGGTATTGTTATTTTATATTCACTTGTTTTATTACTATTTTCTCCCTCTTCATATCACACATTTCTATTCTGATTATATTACACATACAACATACACACATATTGAATATAATATAAACTATTAGAAATACATTCAAAACAAATGGTATTATATAAAGGCTAAACTATATATTATAAACATAACAATCCTATAATAAATATTCGCAGAGTCCTAATCACTAAAGGTATATAATTCACTGATTTAGCAGTCATATTTTCTCCAATAATTGTCAAAAAGACACTCTCACTAAAATCATTAGAACTTTATAGGTCTAGATGCAATCTATGAATTGTTGAAGAAGAGTTATCCATGATTTAAAATTGTGTCAAAATATTTTGTGATTACTTATTCCTAAGACAAAAGATATAAAAATAAAAAATATATTTTCCTATTAACAAAATTTTATATAGGCCTTTAATTTTGAATAAAGAATTTTCTCAAAGAGATAAAGTGTTGTTTTATGAATTTTTCTTTTGACAAAAAGCAAAAATAAGATTATTTTTCAAAAATATTTGATAAATTCATCTGCCATGAATCAGCGTGTCTAAACTATACGGTAAAAATGTGTTAGTTTTAAAATTATTCAAATCGGAATGGAATCAGTCGTGTGAAAATTTGAAAAATATAAAACACAACTACCCGACAAAATATTTTCAACTTCCGCGAGTTAATTAATTTATTTCAACACACAAAACGCGAGATATATCCACGCTAGGGATTTTATTTTAGAGAATTCTTTAAATATTGAATTTGGATTAGAAAAATTCGTGTTTGATTGTCCCATTTCTTTTATATAGATGGCGTGTTATTGACTTATTTCAATTTATGTCTAACTGTCCTTATGTTTGAAATATTTGCGGAAGAGCGAGCATTGCTCGATACAAAAATTTCCATCTAATTCTACTGTCCTCTAAGCTTATGTCCATATAGTCGAGTAAATACCATGAACAACCCTTCAGTGTCGGATATACAAGCAGAATTGTCCAATACAATAGTAGAGCTCTGGACAGTAGTAAAACTGGACACCGCTAGTAGACTTAACCACTGATGAGCCAGACTCCCAATATTTTGCCATCGCAATAAATACCTTAGGAAATTTCTTTTTTATTTTATAAAATTTCAAGCTAAATTGCGTCATTTCGTGAATTATAAAATTCCCATGTTTGACAAAGAATGGACGGTCAGTATTTAAAAAATAAATAAATAATTGACGTTTGTTATGTTAATAAGAATAAGAGAATTATCCCCTATATCTGGGGATAGTGAAGAACAATTTGTGACATATTGTCTTGAATTTTAATGTCCTCACTACACATTTTAAGTAAATATTATCCATATAATATTCTAAGTGACTTTTTTGGGGGAAAAAGGCAAAGTATCCTTTATGTGTTATGAATGGTCGGCTCAACACTTTTGTACATTATGTAAATAATCATTTGTTTTCCTTATTCTACTCGCCTTGAGGCAGGCAGTACTTTTACCAAATTATGTATTTTATATATTCCTTAGCTCAATTAAAGCAACCTCTGATCAAAACTATTCTTAATATTATACTTTCAAGATCTTTGCCACGACTGTATCACCATAGCATAATCATCAAGATGATCCAAAATTCAAGCAGAAAATCTCATTCATCTTCATTTATAACATATATATGTTATTTATTAAATGTATTTATTCTATAACGTTTGATTGTAAGATATGAAGCAAAATTCTATAGTTGCTCCTTTGTTTGTAAAAAAATTGATATCATTATCTTTTAGACTTTTGTCTTGAGAATCATAAAAAAATATTGTACTTTTATCTTTTATTTTGTGTGTAAATATAGTCATCTTGTCTAAATATAATCACCGTACAATATATTTAATCTATATATATAAAATTGAATGTCTGTCTGTCTGTTTGTTTGTTTGTTTGTACTCTATAGATTCAAAAACCATACATCCAATCGCCGTGAAATTTTGGGATATTATTAGGTATATCACCGGGAAGGTTTTTGAAAAATAATTTCATGAATATCTTGGATATCCTTAGAGTTACTTGCAGATTTGTAGATTTAACTCGCAAGCAGCGCCCCCATTGTGACGATGTTAACAAGTTTTCTTATCACTAAGTTTGTTATCGTAAACATTATTAATCAAAAGTAAGATTATCTCAGGATGACACGGCAATGTGACACGGGAAAAAAATGTTCACTAGATAAAACTATGATTTTCTATATGATATAAAAAGCCAACAATGAAGAGTGAATGTAATATAAAAAGCCAACAATGAAGAATGAATGTAAGATAAAAAGCCAACAATGAAGAGTGAATGTAAGATAAAAAGCCAACAATGAATAGTAAATGTAATATAAAAAGCCAACAATGAAGAATGAATGTAAGATAAAAAGCCAACAATGAAGAGTAAATATAATATAAAAAGCCAACAATGAAAAATGAATGTAAGATAAAAAGCCAACAATGAAGAGTAAATATAATATAAAAAGCCAACAATGAAGAGTGAATGTAAGATAAAAAGCCAACAATGAAGAGTAAATGTAATATAAAAAGCCAACAATGAAGAGTAAATGTAATATAAAAAGCCAACAATGAAGAATGAATGTAAGATAAAAAGCCAACAAAGAAGAGTAAATATGATATAAAAAGCCAACAATGAAGAGTGAATGTAAGATAAAAAGCCAACAATGAAGAGTAAATGTAAGATAAAAAGCCAACAATGAAGAGTGAATATAATATAAAAAGCCAACAATGAAGAATGAATGTAAGATAAAAAGCCAACAATGAAGAATGAATGTAAGAAAAAAAGCCAACAATGAAGAGTGAATGTAAGATAAAAAGCCAACAATGAAGAGTGAATGTAATATAAAAAGCCAACAATGAAGAATGGATGTAAGATAAAAAGCCAACAATGAAGAGTGAATGTAAGATAAAAAGCCAACAATGAAGAGTAAATGTAATATAAAAAGCCAACAATGAAGAATGAATGTAAGATAAAAAGCCAACAATGAAGAGTAAATATAATATAAAAAGCCAACAATTAGAAGTGAATGTAAGATAAAAAGCCAACAATGAAGAGTAAATCTATATATATATAATTGAATGTCTGTCTGTCTGTTTGTTTGTTTGTACTCTATAGATTCAAAAACCATACATCCAATCGCCGTGAAATTTTGGGATATTATTAGGTATATCACCGGGAAGGTTTTTGAAAAATAATTTCATGAATATCTTGAATAACCTTAGAGTTACTTGCAGATTTGTAGATTTAACTCGCAAGCAGCGCCCCCATTGTGACGATGATAACAAGTTTTCTTATCACTAAGTTTGTTATCTTAAATATTATTTATCAAAAGTAAGATTATCTCAGGATGACACGGCAATTTATTTGCGACAAGAATAATGATACAATTCCAAGGCGAAGATACTATTCCTTTACTTCCAATTACCGAGGGAACCAATTAATATTGATTTTATTCAACTTATCGAGTATTTCTCAAGGGACCGGGAAAAAATGTTCACTAGATAAAACTATGATTTTCTAATGTAGAAAATTAGGAAAGACAAAATTCAGGATGACAAGGCACACAGGGACCGGGAAAAAATGTTCACTTTATCGAGAGATTCAAATTTACGAGTTTCAAATTATCAAAATATATCTTTTTTATTTTTTAATAAGTTTTTAGAGAATTGTTTTAACAAATGTTCGCTAGACAAACCTTTACTCGGGTAAAACCCCGGGCGAAGCCGAGTACGTTTTATAAGTTTAAAGAGAATTGTTTTAACAAATGTTCGTTAGACAAACATTCACTCGGGTAAAACCCGGGCGAAGCCGGGCGGGTCCGCTAGTAATACATATAAATATATTATTTTCTATTATAAATTTCATTTAAATAAAGGGCTAGCACCCTTTGTAATTCCAATTAATTAATAGTTTCGACATATTAACCTTTAAAGGAAATGAAAACATTAAGGCCCGAATGTTTCCCCTAAAACAAATTTCTACTGTTCTTACTGCAATGAAAATATATTGGGAGGACTTGGCTCCTTTTTCTATCGCATTAAGGATAGTAGAAGTTTGTTTTTTTGTGAAACAACAACAACAAAAACCTTTATTAAGACACTTTTGTCTTACAAGGGAATTCCCCTAAAAGGTTATATATGTACATGAGTAAGGAGGAAAAGCAATTTAGAGGGAAGGGGGAGCAATCAGCCGTTGTCTGTGGAGTTGAGCACTTCTTCCCTCATTTTATCAATCGCCTTGAAAAATTTTAAATATTTATAAACAAATTTTTTTTTCCAGCAGGAGAGCAGTAGAAATTTTATATACATGTTGTTCATTGTAGTGAGTTAACCCCGAAATTTCGCGAATTTACAGTCTCTTTTCCTGTAAAAATGGGCAATGGAATAGTTAATGCACCAAATTGTCTTGGATGCTAACATTGCAGAAGTAGCAATTTAAAGGGTCGCTGTTTTAAAATCCCGTGATATACTCGCGGAAAAGTAGCCATAGAATCCTTTGACGGGCTATAAATCGTTTAACTTTCAAAGGGAGGTTTGATAGTAAGTAATCCTCCATCATACTCTCCTGAATTCTCTCTCCGACATCGCACCTAATGGTACAACGTGGGATGGCCCAGACTACAAAGGCGCCTGCCAGTCGCATACCCAATGCAGAGATGGCCTCTTCTGTATAAACAGCCAATGCCGATGTGCCTCCAATTTGAATATGTACCTAAACGAACAATGCTCCTCGGGTAAGTTGAACTATTTTGCATACACAGACCTCTACCACACATGGTATGTGCAGCTCTACCTATCACTCTTATCCTACTGACTGTCGTGCTTCTGATGGTATTAGCCATCAGGATTACCATTGCCATTACATGCAGGTAAATATACCCTTCAGATTTACACTACTGGGAAATATTTGTTCTTATGAAAAGGGGAACATATTTACAAATTCAACCGAACTTTTCTAATGTAAACTAGTGGTTCAAACAGTTGAACTTATATTAATATATATACTAGTTTCAGGCTGGAAAAATGTCTTCAAGCTTTTATCAGATTCTCAATATAAAAACTTGATTTCTTAAATGGGCTTTTCGATTGAACTTACGTATATTGCAATACAAAAGAATGGAACCAAATTATTCCATGGTTATAAAAGAGCTTGATTACCTCCCACACACACCACATGTATATATATATATATATGTCGTGAACCCGGGTAAGACAATAAGTGAGTTGGAAGCAGTCGGGGTTGAGTGGCAAGACGTGCAGATTGGGAAGTCCGCATGGGACAGTTAGGACAAAGTTTGGGATCAAAAGACGCTCTCCTAGTACGTCTCACGTGGCACCAGGATCAGGGGAAAGTTGAGGATTAACTGAGGAAAGCTCGGCGTCCTGCATGAAGCCGCGGAGGCAGAGAGGAGCCAAAACGGCGGTCACGAGGGCCGCCGTGAGATGACAACGGACCTAGACTCAGCGGTCCTGTCCGAAATATCCACTGTAACCTAACTAAATGTCAACATCCGGACAAAACGCCCCTTTTTGTTCCTCTCGGGATTCCACGGGTGTTGATGTTCATTGGTCAGTCTTATGTGGGTCATCCTCCCCTCCCCTGGGGTCCGGTGGCAAACTGGTGTCACTTTGAGACGATTAGAAAAGACGTCATACTTTATCATTACATCTCACATTGTTTAAATTACAATAGAATGTGCCCCCGGTGAGAAAGGTTTGATTAGGGAAGTGAAATAAAATGGAGCGAAAATATAGCAAACCTAATAAAAAAGGAAATAATTTGGGGCACAAATTAGTTGCTAAAATAAAAATAAAGATAAAGGGGAGAGTAGTGGTTACACACTGATATAATATTATAGAAAAACAAAAAATATATATAAGGAGTACATAGGAAGGATAAATTTAAAGTAAACACACACAATAGCGAGGGTGAATATTTAGGAAAGTTAGGTATACTATTTACAGTTTTTTGTTACTTAAGGTGCTATGGGGGGTCGGTGGAAGGCTGGTTAAACCGTTTGGTTTTCGACCGCCATTGGACACTTTTTTTCTGTTTAAAAAAAAATATCCAATGGCCCCCGATTCTTGCAAAAGGTCCAACCCCACCAGCGAATGCAAGTAACCAAAGGGGGCTCTGGCACATTTGTAAGTGCAAAGTCGAACTGCTTTACACATGTGTAGACATGTGGTGCGCTTACAGTAAAAGCAGTCGCTAACTACCCATCATGATTATCATGGCCTGTACCACGTGTACTAGGAATAAGCAAAAAAAAAAACATAGTTTCAGGGATGTAATACAGGAACGAGGAGAAGTAGAGATAATAAAAGTAATATAAAATATAAAAGAAAAATGACTGAAGCAATAAATTTGGGATAGGCAGTGACGCAGTGAAGAATAAAGGAAGAGGGTCTGAATTGGTTTATGCAAAGGACATCTCAGGAGTCCTACCCTGCAATACAAGCTTAGAAGCGAGGTATTGTTTGCAGGAATCAGAAATCTCAAGATGCCCTGTGACTAGCATTAGATCAGATGGGCAAAAGGCGTGAAGATCGAAAGAGAGGTAGGTAATGGGAGAATATGGGAAAGAAAAGCTGGTTGAGAGAGGTTAAAAAGAAATGGAGGCTCAAGAGCTGCTCTGCTGTCGGTGATTGAGCTCGACCAAATGAAAAATAAAAGTAAAAGAAAAATGAGTGTGCGCATCATGCTGATGATGGCGATGGGTCGAGCGTGAGAAAAAAAATTATCTCGCAGGTTACCCAAGCTCTCCGTGTGGAGTTAACATGGGGAGGAAGAGTGTACCAGTTCAATGAATCATTAAAAATAAAATAAAATTGTTGACGAGCAGGAGTCTCAGGAACCGTTGAAGAGGTTAGAGGATGGAGGTAGATTGTGAAAACAGGGTTCGACTTTTGCGATTAATTGATTGAACCCGGGTTTGAGTAAAAAAGAATGAAATGAACAATGCTGGGACGGTGACCCGGGTGTAAATAAAATAAAAATAAGACATGAATTTTCCTGAACACACCATCAGGATGGGATGGCGAGGAAGGAGTAGTCCACTGGGGCAAATCAAAAACAAAAAAAAAGTAGGCGAACAGGAACTCTGCGATGGACGCGGGGTGGTTAGAACGAAGGTATAAAAAGGCCTAAGGAAAAATATCAAGAGGCGAGAGAAGTATGGAAGGTAGAGTTGAAAGGATCAAGATATGAGAAGGGACAGTTGGTAGAAAGGCGTCACTGTTAAAACAAATTTTTAAAGTTAAATTTTCTTAGACGTAGGTCATGGGAAAAAAAAGATTAAAAAATATAGTAAGTATTTAAGTTAATGTGTTCCCCACGTGATGCAATGCTTATAAACGCATAATTAGACGATGTTTGGAAAAGTCAAAAGTGGTAAATAAAGAATTTAGAAGTTAATTTTTTTTGAAAGATTAAAATTTGTGAAGATGATTAGGGGAAGATAAAGGTATTCTTTATTGGAAATATCGAACGTTGTACGCAGAAGAGAGATCCTATCAAAGGACGAGAATTGTCACCAAGTTAAAACGAGGTCAAACGAGGGGGCAAGTTAAAAATAGTGCGAGGGTGATATCTGACCTCTTCGTTCTTCCACTTATCCGAGGAAGGTTTCTAGCTGAATAGACTTGGACTTATGTGACTAAAGGTGTTTTCATTGCGGACGGCCACCGATATAAATATAACATTTCAAGCAGATAAGCAAATAAAATCACACGTTTATAAATGTAAGGATTTGAATCACTATATACAGCATAATAAATTGAAATGCCATTAGGGTTTGTTTTTTATTTTTTCATAATTATAAATTCAGAAACGTCTCACATGGCGAGAGAGAGAAAAAGGAAAACGAACTTATCAAAAATAGTAAAATGTTACAAGTAAACTTATAATGGGTATCTGAAGGTTTAGAATGTGGTAAAAAGAGAGGAAGTCTGAGTTGATTTTTGCAATGGCGTTCGGCAATGCAATACGTGCCTGTGAAAGTGAGGTATTGTTAATTGACCGAACTCCCAAGACGTTCCATAATCAACATTAGATCAGACGGGGGAGGTAAATAAGTTGAAAGTGGAGGAATGGGAAAGGTGGAGTCAAGAGTTGTTCTGTTGCCAATGATGATTAAGCTCGGATGAAAATGGAAAAAAAATAGTAATAAAATGGTAAAAATGATGGTTGTAATGATGATCCGAGCATTGGGAAAAAAAAAACTCGAACTGGTCGCCTGAGCTCACTGTTGGGAAATGTACAGCGAGGAAGGTTGAGCCAGCTGGTTAAATCAGAATTAAAAAAAAAAGTTTGTTTGGCGAGCAGGAGACTCTTGACTGCGGGAAATATGAAAGGTGAGGATTGTGGAAGGTAAAGGGTACTGTTGCCATTGATGATTGAGCAACCTGCCATTGTTGAATGTAATGAATGATGTTGTCGGGTGATGGATAAAAAAAAGAACGAATCTTTGGATTTCCTGAACTCGTTATCGGGAATCGTATACCGAGGAAGGATGGTACAATAGATGAATTAATAAAAAATAAAAAAAATGTTTGGCAACAGGAACCCTATGGGAGACTGTATGAGGTTGGGAGGAAATCGGTTAAGGAGGTGTGAGTAAGTGATATATGATGGGAAGATAAGATTGGGAGAGACAGAGATAGAGAGAGGCGTCATAAAGGAATAATACTATTAACCTAATAGAAATAAGGATATCAGAAAATAGACGATCTTGAGGTAATAATTTTTTTTTGACTGTTGAAATAAACTCAAATGATGTTAAAAAGTTCGAAGTTGTAAAATCTATATATGATGACAGAGATAAAAAAAAAATTCTAAATTTAATAATATAAATGATTGTGATGAGGGTTAAATATTCTAAGATATAATGACTAATGATGATAGTAACATAAAATGTTTATAATAATGGTGGGGTTTGGATGGTTTTTAATGACTGAGTGGTTAAGTTATATAGAAAAATAAAACAAAGAAATATAGCATACACAACACAACAAATATAAAAAGGGTGATAGCTTGATTGATTTTTAAAATAGATAGCATTGACGAAGATGATTGTAATTAAGAGAAGGGTAACATTAAAAGATAGCATTCTAATTTAGAAAAAAATTTCACACTTTGGTTAAATTATGTAGAAGTAGTAAAACACACAATGATAATTAAAAATATAAAATAAAGAAAATAAAATGATATGAAAAATAAAAGAAAATATAATAATATAAAAGAGATAAAATGTTTGTTCTGGTAATAAGATCGGGAGGCCGAGTTGAGCTCATTGAAGAGCGACAGGGGCTTACCTTTGAGAAGCTCGTGGAGCCTCGCAGACCTGTACACGATGTCGTTCCGCACGGCTTACAATTGCCGGAAGAAGTTTTTCGCCGGATAAATCCCGTCGTAAGGTGCCATAGGCGAGGCATAGGCACGTAACCCCGTCACTTCTTGGAGGGCCTCGGTGAGTCGTTCACCAAGTTGGCAAAGCTGGGCCGGATGAAAGTGGCGGGCACCTCAGAAACGTCTACCTAGTGTTCCCCGTTCTCGTTCATAGTCCTTTGTCTACTGTCCGCCATCATAATCGTGTCGACTTAAACTGGTCTACTGTCGTAAACCCGGGTAAAACAACAAGTGAGTTGGAAGCAGTCGGGGTTGAGTGGAAAGGCGTGCAGAGTGGGAAGTCCGCACGAGACAGTAAGGACAAAGTTTGGGATCAAAAGACGCTCTCCTAGTACGTCTCACGTGGCACCAGGACCAGGGGAAAGTTGAGGATTAACTGAGGAAAGCTCGGCGTCCTGCATGAAGCCGCGGAGGCAGAGAGGAGCCAAATCGGCGGCCACGAGGGCCGCCGTGAGATGACAACGGACCTAGACTCAGCGGGCCTGTCCGAAATATCCACTGTAACCTAACTAACTGTCAACATCCGGACAAAACGCCTCTTTTTGTCCCTCTCGGGATTCCTCGGGTGTTGATGCTCATTGGTCAGTCTTATGTGGGTCATCCTCCAACTCCCCTGGGGTCCGGTGGCAAACTGGTGTCACTTGAGACGACTAGAAAAGACGTCATACTTTATTACTTACATATCACATTGTTTAAATTATGATATATATATATATATATATATATATATATATTATAAAGGACTGCGGCGTATGATTATAAAACAACACTTAAAGTTTCACCGCATAAGTTTCTTTTCTGTGAAAAATCAATATTTATTTCAAAGAGAAATATTTACTATTTCTAACTTTTTTGGAAGAAGTATGAAAGGGTGAAAATATGAAGAGTAATGGCGAACGGAAAAATAAAAGTGTCCAGGGGCGGGAATCGAACCCACAACGTTCCGCTTACCGGGCAGATGCCATGTCCACTAGGCTACCCTGGGCGTATTTTTCCGTTCGTAAATAATACTTAAAGTAACTTATAATACATTATAAAGGACTGCGGCGTATGATTATAAAACAACACTTAAAGTTTCACCGCATAAGTTACTTTTCTGTGATAAATCAATATTTATTTCAAAGAGAAATATTTACTATTTCTAACTTTTTTGGATGAAGTATGAAAGGGTGAAAATATGAAGAGTAATGGCGAACGGAAAAATAAAAGTGTCCAGGGGCGGGAAACGAACCCACAACGTTCCGCTTACCGGGCAGGTGCCGTGCCCGCCCCTGGGCACTTTTATTTTTCCGTTCGTCATTACTCTTCATATTTTCACCCTTTCATACTTCATCCAAAAAAGTTAGAAATAGTAAATATTTCTCTTTTAAATAAATATTGATTTTTCACAGAAAAGAAACTTATACGGTGAAACTTTAAGTGTTGTTATATATATATACGAGGGTTGTCCGTTAAATAAGTTCCACGGGGCACCACTGTCATGAGGATCGCTTTTAGGCGCGAGCCGACTGCACGGGCTCGTAGCTTGTTCTCCCCACTCCAATTTCCCACCAAGGCCACGTCGCTGGTAAGCTTAGTATTGACTGAGCAGCCGTTAGTGACGGAGCTTCCCCTCGTGTCTCCCGCCAGCTGCGAATTACGGTCAGTAATTCGCTTTTTGGCCGCAAAGAAGAATTCGGCGAAGGACATTCATACTGAACTCTGTCAAGTGTATGGAGAAGGGTGTATGAATTCCGGGATGGTGCGCAGATGGGTCAGAGAATTTAAAAACGGCCGAACAGACGTCCACGATGAACCGCGTGCTGGACGGCCATCGATTTCGGACGATGTCTACCGTCTTTTGGGACCGAAAGGGCCTATTGTTGTGCGACTTTTTGCGTCGGGGTACAACAATCAATTCCGTCCGGTATTGTGAGACCTTGAAGCAACTTCGACGCACGATTCAGAACAAGAGGAGAGGGATGTTAACCAAAGGGGTGCGTTTTAACCACGACAACGCTCGGCCGCACACTGCCCGTCAAACCACCGCCCTCATTAAAGAATTTGGATGGGAATTGATGTCACACCCACCTTACAGCCCGGACGTAGCTCCTAGTGACTTTCTTCTCTTCCCCGAGTTGAAGAAAAACCTAGGTGGAACCCAATTCCAGGACGATTACGAGTTGGAAGAAGCGGTTTTAGGCTTTCTACGTGGCCAGGCGGCAGAGTTCTTTGACTCTGGGTTACATAAGTGGGTGTCCCGAATGCAAAAATGCGTCGAACGAAACGGGGAATATGTATAAAATGAAAAAAGTCTGATAATTTCGAAAATGTATAGTTCAGGGCAAATAAACCTGTTTTTCTGTATTAAAAACCTCTGTGGAACTTATTTAACGGACAACCCTCGTATATATAACAATTAATCAATTGTTAATCTTTAATAAATAATTTTAATTAATATTTGCCCAACACTGCCTGAGATAAAAAGTGTTTTTTATTAAATACAACACACCTTCACCATCGTTAGCTGCAGTTGAACGCCTTTTTTCTTTTACGACAATGACAAATCTGCCAAAGAGTCACAAATTGTCGGACAGCATGTTCGAGAAGAGAGTGGTACTGAAATGCAGTGTTGGGCATTAAAAAATTATTTTTCAATTAAATTGAAGTGCAATTAACAATTAATTAATATTTGCCCAACACTGGTCATAATATATACTCTTCCAGGAATAATAAAACAAACCTAGAGCCATCCCAGATAGAGATGGGATGTAAAGTCCGGTCGATTGAGACAGCAGCGACATTCCAAAGGGGCGGCAAATGGGGCCCGTCCGTCAACACCTGGGGACTATTTTTGGACAGTTTCTGGGGGCGTGCAACACAAACGGTCGTTCAGCGGTGGCATTCCCTCGCACTACCTCTCTCTCTCTCGGATGGCTTCCAAATTCCTCTACCAATTTGTGGCGTGATTATTTCCCTTTCCCCACCACATTATTACCACTATATTGTCACATTGAAAGTCGACAGGATAAGACCTGACCGGGAAACAAATCCCTCATATACCAGAGTATGAAGAAAACAAGAAGCAATACCACGATGATCGAACAAACCCACAACCAAGTTCCACAAGAACCAACGACCGACTCTACTGTAGCCGCTTCCCTTCGAACTCTCACCCTCTGTCTCGACCAACTTTTAAACCGTGAGTCTGAAAAGGCAATCACCTACGACGGAGATGAACCTGCCGCACACTTCTTCTCACAACTTGAGTCTCAGCCGAACTTTCACAACTTAGAACCAGCACGCCAAGCTCGAAAGGCTCTATCATCACTCAGAGGCGAACCTCGCAAAATTGCACAAGACTTAGCTCTACTCAATAAGACTTATGAAGAGGTCAAGGAGTCACTCTGCGCCGTCTATCCCCGACGCCCTAGCTTCACTCTTCGAGAGTTCTATGAACTTAAATGCACATCGATGGCCGAGATCGAGACCTACTACAAGAACAAGGTCCGAATAGGATTGGCGATCAACCTCCCTAAGAGTGCCATCGTGCAAGCACTATCCAACGGTGTGCCACGTAACTATGGCATCTTTTTAAAGATGGCACAACCCTCGGGACCAGAAGAATGGTTGTGTTTAGCCCAACAGCTGACCTACGAAGGGGATAACATCAGCACTAAAGCTGCCCAACAACGATCACCGCGCCAGAGCAGAGCACCTTCCACCACCGTGGACAAGACCCCACCATATTCTTGCCGTTACTGTGGCGGACAACACTGGCACGCACAGTGTCAGCAGCGAGGGCCCTACCAGCGGACTTTTCGGACCTTTACACCTGCGGTCCACAGCGTCGAGCAACCCCAAAGATCGACTGGGCCTGCAAGTGTCTACGAGACCGCAGCAACGACAAGCTCGGGAGAAACCAAGTAATGCCAACTTCGGCAGCAGAACTCCTCCGAAGCTCAATGAACCTACCTGCACCCTAAACCAGCATACGCCTGTAAGGGCAATTATTTAAACCCTATCATTCATTCTTTAAAGATGCCATTCCTAATTGACTCTGGAGTCAATGTTTCCATAATTAGTTTAAACCAATTTGAATATATTAAAAATTTTAATAGTTTCATTTGTTCCACCCCTATTAACAATGATGTTATTATCCGTACTATATCTAGTCATGCCAAACCAATCGGATTAGTTACCTTATCGATACAATTTAATAATTTTAATTTTAATGAAACATTTTATATTTTAAATTCACCCCTTGAACTTGGTATCCTATCTATTCATGTTATGCAATTCTTAAGATTAACAATAGATTTTCATAATCAAGTGATACTTCAAAATAGTGTTCCAGTACCTAAACATTTGTATCATTTTGTATGTGACCTTCCCACTTGTAAGCACGGCTCGCGAATAATAACTTCTAACCCTAAACGACCCATAATTCACTCGGTTAACTTAGGCGTTGACGATTTTCAACCTCCACGTGAGCCTTGCTTACAAACAACCCTTAGTAATATTTATCAACCTTCCCCTGAATGCCCCTCTCACCCTTACAACCTTAATAGCCTTCCTACCAGCCCATGCTCCTCTAGAGAATTAATGATTAAAGAATTTATCGAACAACGCCCAGAACTGACTATCCCTTATCAGCAATTATTGTATTCTTTTAAAGATATTTTCCCTATCAATAAATTCAATGTATTACCACTCAACATAACCCCTGTAAAACTCAAAATTATTTCCGATAAGGTTATTTCCCTCCGACCATACCGAACTCCCTATGCCTACCAGAAGGAAATTCAGGACCAGATATCTCAACTTCTAAAACATGACATAATCACCCCCTCCTCTAGCCCATATTCCTCTGCTGTGACACTCGTTCTCAAACGCGATAACACCATGCGTCTTTGCATTGACTTCCGTCGCGTGAACGAACTAGTACCCTCGGATTTGCATCCTTTGCCATTGATAGAAACGGTACTGGATAACCTGTCGAAAGCCAGAGTATTTAGCACCGTTGACATAAGCAATGCATACTATCAAATCCCCATCGCGGAGGAGAGTCAACCACTACTCTATTTCGTGACTCAACAAGGGCAATATAATTTCAAACGCTTACCCTTTGGATTCAAATCAGCACCCCAAATTTTCGAACGTGTGATTACCCAGTTGATCCACAAACACCACCTCTCTTTCATAGCCCATTATTATGACGACTTCGTTATTTTTTCTGACTCCTCAGAACAACACCTTACGCACCTTCGACTTTTCTTTAAATTCTGTTTAGAGGAAAATCTCCAACTTAACCTTAAAAAATGTAATTTTTATCAAAATGAAATAGATTTTCTCGGCTACCACATCACCGCAGGGACTTACACACCTAATATTAAAAATACCGAAATCATCAACGCTATTAGAACCCCTATCAACATTAAAACCCTACAATCATTTTTAGGAGCCGTCAACTTATATCATAAATTCACCCCAGAATATGCTAGACTTCGCCACCCCTTAAATCAATTACTAAAAAAGAACGCCAAATGGCTTTGGAGCCCGAATTGTCAACAAGCCTTTGATAAATTGAATCAACACCTCGCAACACAACCTGTGTTACATCTATTTCAAGAAGGGCTCCCATGCCACGTCTATTGCGACGCTTCCTCGCAGGGCATCGCAGGTGTACTCAAACAAGTACATCCTGACGGTAACATCTACCCTGTACAATATTACAGTCGCGCGTTGCGTTCCTATGAGCGTAATTACACTATATCTGAACTGGAGTGCTCAGCCATTGTAGAGTGTGTTGAGAAATTCCGAGTGTACCTCCTAGGTACAAGGTTTGTCATCTACTCGGATCATCACGCCTTACAATGGCTAAAGACCATAAAAGACTCCACCGGACGCCTCTTTCGTTGGAGCCTTCGACTCTCAGCTTACGACTATGAGGTCAAATACCTCAAGGGCTCGCGTCAGTACGAAGCGGACCTACTCTCCCGTAACCCTTTCTGCGGATTTCTATCCACAGGTCAAATAAAAGATCATAAGGGCGAATTACGTAGGGACACAAGGTATATCCTCAATGACAAGGACCTTATGACCATCACACGACTGGGTGTCACTAAAATAATTGTTCCACCATCACTCCGTGGCACCCTACTACAACGAGCCCATCGCGATTTCAATCACCCCGGCATTTCGCAGATGACCAGACTGATCGCAGCCCAATACTATTGGGACGGCATGACAAATGACATCAGGACACATGTAAGAACCTGTTCAGTATGCCAATTAGTCAAACCACCAAAAGGACCTATCTACGGAGAATTGGGACAACTCCCCCCAGCGGTCCTGCCGTACGAACTAGTGTCACTAGATACTATTTCTGGATTCGCGAAATATGGAAATTCTCAGACCTTCTTACATGTCGTAGTGGACCATGCCACACGGTACGCGTGGGCATTTCCATCGCGGTCCACCAGCATTCTCACCTATACCCAAGTGATTAAAAAGGTGATGCAGTTTGGTTCTCCTAAACGACTTTTGACGGATAGGGCTCCTGCCTTCACCTCTCCGAAATTTCGTAGATTTTTGATTAGACATAACATTGGCCAACTTCTCACGACAAGCAACAACCCTCAGGCCAACGGATTAAGTGAACGACTAAACGCCACGATTACTGGCAAACTTAAACTGTTGCGCCTCCAACAACCTAAGACGGCCTGGACCAAACTACTACCTCAGGTCCTTCAGGCTTATAACCATACCCCACATTCTGTGACCGGGTTTCCACCGTCATACCTTTTGTTAGGTAGTTTCCCGCTACAACTATCCGAGCATGTACAAAACTACCCAAAAATCGACGACGCCAGAGAATTGGCCTATCAAAGGACACACGAACGACACTTACGCGACAAAGCGAGATTCGACCAAACACATAGAGCTTCCGATTTTGAAGTAGGCGATCTCGTTTTGGCAAAAACATACCACCATGCAGATACCGGTAAACTGGCACCTTTCTTCTCAGGACCTTATGAAATACTGGAGAAAATTTCCCCTCAAATCGTACGGATCAACCGCTCCAATCGACCTCTAAGTGGTGAGACAGATACAATTCATGTCAACAAATTAAAACACTATACGGAAAACGAACAATTTATTTCACCGCCCGTAAATGATCGAGACCAACCTAAAAATACCTTCAATTTCCCATATAAACACTTCAATCACACTCTAATCCATACTAAAACAGCTATTAACTCACGAAAGCAACATGACTACACTTACAATCAAGATGATCAAAGATATTTGAACCGCTTATCCCCTGAAATCTTTACTAATTACTAACCTGACAACGAGACTTTACGAACCCAGTAGTATCTAAATAATTAAAGTAGAAAGGCCCAGGGTAAGTTTCCCCTCACTCTGTCCGCCTATATTCTACCTTTGCATCTAGAACTATTTTATCTTCGAAAATTAAATATAAGTCTATTCGACTTTCTCACCTACACACGGGACTTTTCCCCTCGGACTCGCTACACAAGCAACTGCATAGATAAGGTAGAATGGCCCAGGGCAAGTTTCCCCTCGCTCTGTTCGCCAAGGTTCTAACATTGTATGTAGTTTTATATTTACCTCAGTCCTGAGCTCACACAATTGCCAACCTCAATCTCATTTCTCGTACTCTACACCTATAGCATCGCAAGCCCATGACAAGTTTCCCCTTGCCATGTCCGCCTGAAAAAAAATAGCTTAAAGTGTAGAGTTCCCCAGCCTTAATGATCTCCAGAATTTCATCATGTGTTTGTGACTCCCCTTCTCTTTGTTCACACTCCTCAATGTCATTTCCCATATAGTACATTAGATTTTATTGTATATAGCCTTTTATAACCTTGATATTTTCAAAATTCCCCATAAATATCAAACCCTCCGGTGTTGTAAAACTGCTTGTAAATAATATTTACTTGTGTACTATACAATATTTTATTTACATAAAACTATGTCACCATTACCTTAACCAATTTCAACTGTAAAATTAATTTCTATATTCCTGGCTTCTCCAGCTTTAAGTATACTCAAACCATGTTCAGCCTTCTTTAACGGGGGCCATATGTCATAATATATACTCTTCCAGGAATAATAAAACAAACCTAGAGCCATCCCAGAAAGAGATGGGATGTAAAGTCTGGTCAATTGAGACAGCAGCGACATTCCAAAGGGGCGGCAAATGGGGCCCGTCCGTCAACACCTGGGGACTATTTTTGGACAGTTGCTGGGGGCGTGCAACACAAACGGTCGTTCAGCGGTGGCATTCCCTCGCACTACCTCTCTATCTCGGATGGCTTCCAAATTCCTCTAACAATTTGTGGCGTGATTATTTCCCTTTCCCCACCACATTATTACCACTATATTGTCACATATATATATATAATGCAAATAAATTTGATGGTTTCAGAAGGCTGTTGAGAAATCCCTACAGAATGAACTTTTCTCAAAATCGCATCTCCACAATTCATCTTCAACAGCATCCCCCTCCTGACACTGACCTTCCGCAGCCCGACACTAACCTTCCACAGCCCGGCACCTACCCTCCACAGCCCGACACTGACCTTCCACAGCCCGGCACCTACCCTCCACAGCCCGGCACCTACCCTCCACAGCCCGGCACTGACCTTCCGCAGCCCGACACTAACCTTCCACAGCCCGGCACCTACCCTCCACAGCCCGGAACCTACCCTCCACAGCCTGGCACCTACGCTCCACAGCCCGGCACTGACTTTCCGCAGCCCGACACTGACCTTCCACAGCCCGGCACCTACCCTCCACAGCCCGGCACCTACCTTCCACAGCCCGGCACTAACTTTCCACAGCCCGGCACCTACTCTCCACAGCCCGGCACTAACTTTCCACAGCCCGGCACCTACCCTCCACAGCCCGGCACTAACTTTCCACAGCCCGGCACCTACCCTCCACAACCCGGCACTGACCTTCCGCAGCCCGACACTGACCTTCCACAACCCGACACCTGCCCTCCACAGCCCGGCACCTACCCTCCACAGCCCGGCATATACCTTCAATAGCCCGGCACATACCTTCTACAATCCAACCCCGCCCTCTACTTCCAACAACCAGCACCACCCACCTGCTCTCAACAACCAACTCCACAGCCCGTTCACGCTTCTTGTCCCCCACAGCCCGTCCCCGCGACATAACCACAACACCCGACCCCGCCATCTTAACTCCCTCATACCACTCTAGCAGCTGAAAGATGAATTATGTTCTGATTATTATAATAAAATCTTAATTATATAAATTTCTTGGTCATTGTATTCTACATGCTTTCATATATGTTATTCTTTCAGTAAAGTCTACTAAATATTTTGGTTATTTCATTCTATTATAAGATGAATAAAAATATACATGATGAGAGCTAGGTACTTTATATATTTAATATTTTATAAATATATTATAAGCGTTATTTCTATAATAACCTCAAGTTTAATGCACAGAATATTCTGTATGCCAATGGTATACCACACACATAACATTTGCTTTATAGCACAAAAAATGAATATAGAAATCTCGTGTAAATATATTGTAATTTAAACCAACAACCCCATATTGTATAATACTTACGAGGTGTGTTCAAAAAGTATCGCGACTTTTGTGTATTTTCAAAAATTATTTATTTATTCATGAATACCTATTTTGTCCCCTTCAAAGTAATCCCCATGATATATTATACACTTGTGCCAACGGTTTTTCCAATCATCGAAGCACTTCAAAAAATCATTTTAAAAAATCTTTTTCAGCTCCTCCTTCGATGCCGTCTTTATCTCGTCAATCGTAGCGTAACGTCGTCCTTTCATGGGCCTCTTCAGTTTAGGGAACAAGAAAAAGTCACAGGGGGCCAGATCTGAGGAATACGGTGGCTGCGGCATCATTAGTGTGTTGTTTTTGGCCAAAAGGTCGCGCACAAGCAACTATGTGTGAGCAGGGAGGTTATCGTGGTGCAAAAGCCAATTTTTGTTCTTCCACAAATCCGGGCGTTTCTGGCGGATTGCTTTGCGCAAATTGCGCATAACTTGCAGGTAATATTCCTTATTGACCGTTCTACCCTGTGGCAAGAACTCATGATGCACTACGCCCCTGCAATCGAAGAAAACTGTCAGCCACACTTTGACATTCGACCGAACTTGGCGCGCTTTTTTCGGTCTTGGTTCGTGCGGCAGCTTCCATTGAGATGATTGAGCTTTGGTCTCCACGTCATATCCATAAACCCACGCTTCGTCACCAGTTATGACCCAATGGAGCAAATTTGGGTCGTCGCGGACAGAGTCCAACATCTCATTAGCAATGTTCATGCGATGCTGTTTTTGGTCGCAATTGAGCAATTTTGGTACGAATTTCGCGGCGACCCGTCTCATGCCCAAATCATTGATAAAAATCGAATGGCACGAGCCAATCGATATGTTTAGGTCCTCAGCAACTTCTCTAACGGTGATTCGACGATTGGCCAATATCATTTTCTCCACTTCATTAATTTTTTCGTCTGTTGTTGAAGTGCTCGGGCGTCCGGCACGCTCTTCGTCGTTCACATCTTCTCGGCCTTCTGAGAACATTTTGTAACACCGATAAACGTTGCTTCGGTCCAAGGTAGCTTCTCCGTATGCCACAGTCAACATTCGGAATGCATCCGCGCACTTAATTTCGTTTTTCACACAAAATTTGATACAGGTTCTTTGATCCATTTTTTTAATAGGTAAAAATCGAAGACGATCCAAAACACCTGCATGCAAAGCAGCTGTCAACAATTAAGTGAACATTCAAAATGGCCGAGCTTGTCGGCATAAGTGAGAGACATGAGTACCAACATAAAGCCACAAAAAGATCGAAATTCGAATATACGTAACCCGCGAAAATTCAAAATTCGCTATACTTTTTGAACACATCTCGTATAACAAGATTTTCATGTTGTATAATTGAAACACATCTGTAAATGATTATGCGCACGATTGACATGTGTCATTACATCATCATGTGAAATGTACTTTGTACAAACTGAGGATAAATAAAAAAATCTGTAATAGATTAAGGGTTGAACTGTAGCAAGAGATAGAAGTCAAAAACGTCTAAAATCGAGATAGATGGAAGTCCACAACAACATCTAAAGATAGATAGGAAACTGTCAGGACGGCGCCAGTGTACAATTTCGCCAGCCGATCCACGCTCTTGTTGCATCTGCTGAAATGCAATACTTCCTCTCTCGGCAAAGATATATAATACCTTCGCCCTAGCCAAAAATATAGTCACTTCATCATCAGCGGAAGCCCTCGTCGGTTGTCACCAAGGTCCTCCTCATCCACCATGTAGACCAGTAAGAATTCTTCTATCTCCATCTCTCGCTCCTAGCTCAACTTTTATCTGTTCACGGAACTTTCCTAGTGCAACTGTGACTTCGTTTTTTGTGATGGACATTCCCAAGCTTCCCACTCTGCCTCGACCACGACTGCCTGTATTTTGTGATAACTGTTAAAGGTCTTCCAAGGTGCAGAGAGGTACTGGAATTTTCCACGCCCTGACTGTCCCTCTCGGTTACTACAGGTTTGCCCCTTTCGGTTACTATACCACAGCGAGAGACCCTTGGTAACTACCGTATAGCGAGAGTTGACAGGATTCTACAAGAGTCAACAGGATCGCACACCATAGCTTAAGTCGACAATATAATTCCACATTAGTCGACAGGATGACCAAAACGAAGAATGACACAACGAAGAAGGTAAGAAGACTGTCCAGATAGAAACGAGAAAGAGCAAAGATGGAGGAGCAAATCGACCATTCCAACGATACGACTGAGCAATCTACCCCAAACAAGAAATGACATTGGAGGAACAAACCGGCCATTCCAACGAAACGACCAATCAATCTCTCCCCAACAAGAGATATTTACGGAAGAAACGCCGTCCCAAGCGATCTCCGCAGACCCGCTAACACAGATCGCCAACGCCAGGAGCAAGCTGACCATCCCAACGACACAGCCGAAAATGGAAACTGAGCAGCGATGTGACGCAAACCCAGTGACAAGTTCCCCACTTTCGGCCTGACATCGACAATGATCAAAGCGACAAGCCACAAATCAACTTCACAGAAACTACAAGCTTCTACAAGCCCTACATGGAGCGTCTTCAACGTTAGCAGGACGACAAACAAAGATCAAGTCTCCTGACTGAACTGCAATCAAAACTGTAAGTTTTAAAAGCTCACATAACTTTCTCCACAAGTTCACAACTTGAATCTCCATAATATTTGTGTTTATTTTCACCTTAATTATTTTAAATTCAATTTTTGATTATTTTTACATTTTCAATTCAAACTCTAGCTTTTTATATCATTTTAAATTCAATTTTTAAATATTCCGCATTCTCATTTATTAATTTTTACTTTATTTTTTAATCAAATTATACATTTTAATTCATTACTAGCGATTTTATGTTAAAATATTCGCCAATTACAAACTTTTATTAATTTACTAATTTTAAACGTCGTTCCTATATTTACCTAAAATGGCCTTATCCAAATCTACAATAAAAAAAAAATCATTATTTTTTTTCCAAAATTTTAATTCATCATAATTCTAAACTTTTTTTTTTGTTTTTCATAATATCTTATTTTCATACCAAAATAGCAATATCTTAATCAAATGCTCAAATGTTAGTCAAATATCTATATCTAATCAAATGTTAAAACCATTTTCATAATTGCCATTTTATGTAAGCGCCCCTATTCAAAATATTCTTGTCACTCTCACGACATTGCCATTTTAAAAGGATCATTTTAGCTACCATATTCAACGATTTAAAAAATCAAATTTTAAATATAAATTAACATAGGTGAAACGCATTTTTTTATTGCAAAAATCGAGAGATACAATATCTTCAAAATCACAACTAGAAAAATAACTGTCCTTCCCCAAAACAAGTTAAAAATCGAACATAGTTACACTCCAGCGTCCTTTCCTTTTACATGCATAATTTACATTGCATGATCATCCATACATTTCTCTCAACAAACGTTACAACACCCTCACCTCACTATCTCCAGTTGGCAACAATTATTAATACGCGACTCAATCAACAAACCAATCTCGAACCACACAAGTTCCATAACGTCGCCCCACTAAACACTCAGAATATTTCGCATTAAACGTGCCATATCTTCTAACAGTCGAATATTTTCGATGTGTTTCATACAACCACCACCTATGACTCTAGTGAACTTGTTATTCATGGTGAAACAGGTTAGATTCTGTACCAAACAACGACTTCACGTGACACCATTCATTTCACTTCGTGTCACAGCGCCACACCACAATTTTTTTTTCTCACTCAACAGGCCAAAGACGCCTTCACGCCTGTGACACATCTCACCTTAAAGCGTGTCCACGTCGAAAGTCGAACTTTCACTCACATCTAAACCTGACATCACTCAATAACATTTTTACGAAGTCCAAACTAACTTCGAAGCACAACCACTTACGAACACCGAGAAAACCATATCTTTCAATTATAACAGAAAATTGCCAACCTCGACAAAAGAAGAGAGAGAAAATCAGTTTCAAGCAAATGACAAATATAACAATCCATCCCACATGATTGACCACTCCAGAAAAGAATCCCCGACGATATCCGAGAAAGACTGGAAGTGAACGCCCTTTATGACGTCATTCCCCCAAGTCGCTACTATCTTTGGACAATGTTTGAACAACGCCCCGTCCTCCCTCCCTCACAAAGCTATCATCTTGACCGCTATATTCATGATCGCCATTTTTTAAAACATATGTTTCACACTAACCAGTTAGGTTTTCTCACGAATCTCACCAACGCCTTAATCACAATACACAACACACACACACACAACACACACACACAACATATATTAAACATTTTACATGTTAATTGATATCACCAATTAAAACAACTTGGTTTAGTCTGATCTAGACTTTATAACGCGAAAGAGAAATCATTCTCTACATACCAGCATTTTGGACAAACAAAAATATCATTTCACTTATTCCCAGCTTCAGAGAGTCATAGAAACACGGATGTTTACCAAAGGGACATGATCTACACACCACAGTTGTAACTTCTCTTCAAAAGAAACAATTTTTGTTCAATTTTCCACTACCCAGCATTTATTTAATCATTATAATAACCTTTAATTATATTTTAATTTTGTATAAATCTTGAATAATTATTTTTATTTTCACCTTTCAATTATATAATCAAATTTTTAATCCAACATTATTTCAAAAAAAAAAAAAAAACTTTAATCAAATTTACTTTTATTTTTCATGATATTATTTTAGTATTATAAAACATTTATTGCTCCAA
Organism: Cordylochernes scorpioides; assembly: GCA_030710605.1. Lineage (NCBI taxonomy): Eukaryota > Metazoa > Arthropoda > Arachnida > Pseudoscorpiones > Chernetidae > Cordylochernes > Cordylochernes scorpioides. Next base: position 28,615,436 of record CP092863.1, on the reverse strand, counting down.
AAATCATTTTTAATTCACTATTATATCTTTTATATATTACATGTTTACATTTTTTTCCACTTACACTTTTTTTTACCCGCAATCATATTTCTATCTTTTTATTCACTAAATTTTATATTTGTTTAATTAGCTTTATTATATGATAATGTTTATCATCAACTATCGGGCATATACAACAATCGTTTACAACAATCATACTCTCTAACCACTTCCCTATACTTTTCATCACTATCTTTTTCAGCCATTGCTTCACATCAACGTAGAAAAACGACAGTACTGCTTGACAATTTTTTTTATTTCGTATTTCAACAAACTCTTTGAACAGTTTCCCAGATTTAAAGTTCCCAACTTCTGGTCTGAACACGCTTCAAGAGTTCATTTCAATCATCCGCAGAGCATAATCACCAACGCATTCACAAAGCGTTCACTTTTTTCAACTTTCAACTTTTTTCAGCTCTAGCGGATCACAATTACCCTTTGATTTCAAGTCAGATCACCTACAGTCGCTACAACAATTCTACTTATCGCATGGCTCTATTTCACCCATAATGAACAACTATTTCTTAAACCTTTTAACCCAATAACCCTAAAATGGTGACAAAGTACTGTAACCCTTATATAGGATCGCAAGTGAAACATTGCCTAGGAAGACGCTCATGTCTATATCCTCGCTTTGCACCTGGATCTGATTATTTGGTTGCATGTGTACTCCTCACATTTGCATATTCTTTAACCCCTAACCCTTTCTTACGCCCGCCAATATCATTATGTATTTAATTTAAACAACGGTTTTATCTAAATAATTATCTTTTTATATAACCAATATTAGAACTTTTTAATTGAACAAGCTTTATTTTTATTATTTTCAGATATATTCAAACAAATCATCTTGTTATAGCCCTTTTTAACCTCACAGTTTAAATTAATTAAAATAAATTTTAATTACTTACCTGTGTTAGAAAGCCTTTACCCGCTTAAATCCGGATAAACCCTTTCACTCCCGGGGCCCATCTATGGTAATTTAAACCAACAACCCCATATTGTATAATACTTATAACAAGATTTTCATGTTGTATAATTGAAACACATCTGTAAATGATTATACACATGATTGACATGTGTCATTACATCATCATAAGTAATGTACTTTATGCAAACTGAGGATAAATAAATAAAACTTTGTAATAGATTGTGAGTTGAGCTGAAGCAAGAGATAGAAGTCAAAAACGTCTAAAATCGAGATAGATGGAAGTCCCACAACAACATCTAAAGATAAGATAGGAAACTGTCAGGACGGCGCCAGTGTACAATTATGCCAGCCGAATCACGCTTTTGTTGCATCTGCTGAAATGCAATACTTCCTCTCTCGGCAAAGATATATAATACCTCCGCCCTAGCCAAAATTATAGTCACTTCACTATCAGCGGAACCCTCGTCGGTTGTCACCAAGGTCCTCCTCATTCACCATGTAGACCAGTAAGAACTCTTCTATCTCCATCTTTCGCTCCTAGCTCAACTTTTATCTGTTCACGGAACTTTCCTAGTGCAACTGTGACTTCGTTTTTTGTGATGGACATTCCCAAGCTTTCCACTCTGCCTCAACCACGACTGCCTGTACTTTGTGATAACTGTTAAAGGTCTTCCAAGGTGCAGAGAGGTATTGGAATTCTCCACGCCCTGACTGTCCCTCTCAGTTACTACAGGTTTGCCCCTTTCGGTACCATACCACAGCGAGAGAGCCTCGGTTACCACAGTATAGCGAGAGTCGACAGGATTCTACAAGAGTCAACAGGATCTTATCACACATATATATATATGGAAATTTTGTCGGGAGGAAATTGATCTAAAGAGACAAGGGTCGCCTCTCCCGTCAAAATAGACGTCTAAAACCAGACGCCATCTTTTGACCGTCGCCGCAACTAGCGGCCTCGGGTCGGTGACAAAGCCACAACACCAGCTTTAGCAAACTGAAAAGTGTCCACCTAGAGACCATGGTTTCGGGCTAATGGCCCTCGTCAGCCAATGGCGGACTTGTCAAGATTCCTTCAGATCCTTTGTGTCCAGTTCTCTCATTAACTGACGAGGCTGAACGTCCTTACCTTGGCGCGTCTCTTATGTCAGAAATTCCTCAAGGATACCACCCTGACACGGTAGTAATATGTGGACATCATTTCCCACTACAGGAGTCATTACTTGCAAGCAATCTTCAATGCCCAAACATGGTTCAAAGTTATATCATAAAATGGCTCGGTATTCAATTTTGCACCAGTTAGACATTTTTTTTTAAATTTTATCACTCCACAGTTAAAAGAATTACTAACATCAATAAAATGAAATTTTGACTCAGTTCAAATATAAACAGGGATCAACAAGTTCGAACTCATGCCCAAGTGCCGCACGTACGGGTTGGTGAGTATTGCAAAACTATATAGTGTCCTTTGTATTCAGAAAAAAAAAAATTCCGAAAAAATGGCGTAAGTCATAAAACTTTTAGTTGCACGACCATGAGATTCCTTTTTTCTTAATTTATCTACCTGACCTCAGTAAAATTTCACTTTTGTACTATATTTTTCACACTATCATAAATATAAATATATATAATTATGATAAATTTATTTGATATAGAATTTGCTTAGATCGTTAAGGGTACACGAGTATGTTTGTGATATTGCTATGCAGTCGTGGTAATAATAATATCAGTTTCAATCACAATTTGCGTTAATTGCTCTCGTGAACATGATTAAGGATAAAATACCTGACTTGAGGCGTAAAGAAGAAAATAAATATTACGTATTTAAATATTATGCATTAGCGCGCCATCTGTTATGTAAATACGAAACTATTATAGACGCATATGATTATTTTAAAATAAAACAATTTCTACTGCCCTCACAGTAAGGGCAGTAGATATTTTAAAATTTATTTTGAAAGAATCATACGCGTCTATAATAGTTTCGTATTTACATATGTGCAAAAAGAAGTGAACCGGCCAACGGGAAACAACAGCAACATCAATCCAAAGTTGGTCCAAAGTTGATCAAAAGCAGAGGTGATGTCCAAGTTGATCAATAGGAAGCATTGGAAGTCGTGTATTGCCTTCTTAATTTTTCCCTTGAGTAGAAAAGTGCATCGACTGTAGATATCCTTCGGCGTAAACCAAATTGAAGAGGGTTTAAAAGAGAGTTGTGTGAGGGGGTGACATAAAAGGTTCTCAAGTATCTTAATAAAGACGTAAATTATGAAGATTGGCCTATTTTTTGAAACAAAATCGGAAGAAAAACTATTTTTTGGAACAAAGGACAGCCTCCCTTGTTACCAAAAGATGGGGAAGTGTCCCAGGTTTAGGCAAGTATTGAAGAGTTTCAGAAAGAATGAGGGGAAGGAAGAAATGAGCCATTTTGTGAATCTCCCTGGTAGAAGGTCGAGGCCAGGCGCCTTTCTCGGTTTGAGAGACCTTGCGGTGATTTCCAGTTCGAGACTTGTGAAGAAGGGGTCACAGTGAGGTAGCAAATTGAATTTTTTATTTGAAAAAGAAAAGTAAATAGGTTTATTAAGGGTAAACCGCGACATCTGGCGTTAGATTTTACAGAATATTTTATTTTACAAATTATAATTTTAAAATAAAATAATTTTATATAACATATATACTAGAGTATATACTGCATATATATAAAGAGACAACGGTCGTCTCTCCCATCAAAATAGACGCCATCTATTTACCGTCGCCGCAAACTAGCGGCCTCGGGTCGGTGACAAAGCCACAACACCAGCTTTGGCAAACTGAAAAGCGTCCACCTAGGCTTTGTCACCGACCCGAGGCCGCTAGTTTGCGGCGACGGTCAATAGATGGCGTCTAGTCTTGACGTCTATTTTGACGGGAGAGGCGACCTTTGTCTCTTTAGATCAATGTCCTCCCGGCAAAATTTCCATCTATATTTTAGCCCGATTAGCCCGAAACCATTGTTTCTAGGTGGACGCTTTTCAGTTTGCCAAAGCTGGTGTTGTGACTTTGTCAAGGACCCGAGGCCGCTAGTTGCGGCGACGGTCAATAGATGGCGTCTCGTTTTGACGTATATTTTGACGGGAGAGGCGACCTTTGTCTCTTTAGATATATGTCCTCCCGGCAAAATTTCCAAATGTATATATATATATATAGATGGAAAATTTGCCGGGAGGAAATTAATCCATAGAAGCAATGGGCGCCTCTCCCGTCAAAATAATCGTCAGAATCTGACACCATCTATTGACTGTCGCCGCAACTAGCGGCCTCGGGTCGCTGACAAAGCCTAACACCAACTTTGGCAAACTGATAAGCGTCCACCTAGAGACCATGGTTTCGGGCTAATAGCCCTCGTGTTAGTCTAGGGCGGACTTTATTCCATGAGATCCACACGGGATCTAATGGAATCCTCACAATCTACCAAAGAGGTGTTTTGCTGGTTATGTGGCTTGGCCAAATCTATTGGCAAAACAAAATGGAAAATTTGCCGCTAGTTGCGGCGACGGTCAATAGATGGCGTCAGATTCTGACGATTATTTTGACGGGAGAAGCGCCCATTTCTTCTATATATATATGTTAAAAATGGCATATCCTGACCAGGAGCACATGTGATTTAAAGAAGGCAGAGCGCCATCTGATATGATATGCCATTTTTAATATTGATTTCAACACCTGATATATATATATTTTCGTTTTTAAATATATATATGTTATATAAAGGTATTATTTAAAATGTTATATTAAAATATTTTATTTAGAATTATGTTATATTAGGGTGTTATTTTATTTAAAATTATATTTCATCGATTCTAATACTCTGTTTAAATCGACCGTCAGAGAGAGAGAGGTCGCGCTTTCTCTATAAATACTCATTGTTGTTGTTCCCCTGGAGAGAGAGAGAGAGAAAATAGCCCCGTAAAATAAAGATATTTTCTCTCTCTCTCTCCCCGTTGGTCGGCTCAAATCTTTGTACATTATGTAAATAATATTTTGTTTTCCTCGTTTACTCGCCTTAAGCCAGGCAGTACTTTTACCAAATTATGTTTATTATATAATCCTAAAGCTCAATTAAAACAATCTCTTATCAAAACTATTTTTAGACTTTATATTTTCAAGATTATTATTGCCACGACTGCAGAACAATATCATAATGATACTCATGGATACCAAAATCACAAGCAACAAATAATAATAATTCAATATATCAACCTAATTCCAAAATACAACAGAAATCTCTTCTTTTATATAATATATATATATATATATATATATATATATTAATTGAATAGCATATTTTGGATCAAAAATAAAATAAACATTTTATTTAATATAAATGCCAATATTTCAATAGGCTATACGCCTAACTTCGTCAGGGCTTTTCTTGTTTTTGAACTGCTTTGGTTCATCACGTGATGCCTTCACGCGACGATATATAAATATTTGCAACTCTGTGGGGATAAAATTTAAAATATATACACACAAAAATATTAATAAGAATAGAATATATATGTACATTTATAAAAATAAAAAATAATATATGATTCCTAATAAGTATAATAAAATAATTTTAAATCGATTTGAACTGTAGATATAACGGAGGTATGTCAATTTTTCTATTAATACTGTTGGTATCTTTCATTGAGGTCCAACTTTCTAAAAAGTGTCTTGAATGTTTATCTTGAATGTTGTTATATATAATTTCTGTTTTTTCAAAATTTGGTATATGGTCCTGTTTGAGTACGTGATCTACTAAAAGTGATAATGGGCTATGGTTTTTAAAAGCTGTTTTGTGTTGATTTACTCTTTCTTCAAGAGTTTTACCGGTTTCTCCTATGTATGTTGCAGGGCATGATTTGCATGGAATTCGATATACTATGTTTGATTTAAATTGATGAATGCTATTATGTTTAGTGTTTGGATGGCGTAGAATTTCTTTCAGATTTGCTGTGGTTTTGTATCGGGTTTTGATATTGTAATTTTTAAGTATTCTTGTTATTCTTTCAATGCCATAATTGTATGGCAGTGCACAGTATTTATTCGGTTCTTGAATATTGTTTGTAGGACTGTTGGTGGGCTTATATATATGTTTCTTGATGTAATTTGAAGGATATTCATTATTTTTCATATCATTGTAAAATATGTTTTGTTCAGCTTTATTATTTTTAATATTTGAGGAGCAGTGGGTGGAAATTATTTTTGATAGTGTTTTTATAACGGATATTTTATGATTAATGGGGCCAAATGAATTAAAATTGAGATATTTGCCTGTATGCGTTGGTTTTCTATATATACTGGTTTCTATTTTGCTATTTATTCTGGTGAGCTTGATGTCTAAGAATGCCAAAGTGCTGTTATTTTCTATTTCGTATGTAAAGGTTAAAAATGGCTTTAAACTGTTGAGGAAGGTTAGAATATTGTCGAGGTTGCTATTTTGACTGATGCAAATTGTTGGAATAGCGATCAAAATTGGCGTGGAGCCTTGGGGGATCGACCAATCAACGGCTGCGGCGGCGCTGCGGTCGACGTCAATATATATAGTCTTTTGTCTCTCGCCTTCCTACATGTACTTGCCTTTAAAATTTTGCTACTTTAACATCTTGTTTTAAGTTACTTTGTTTAATAAATAATCCTTTTATTTCTTGATTAAATCTCAAACTTCAACAGGTTATGGGCCCAGCACGCTTCCACTGCGCCTAAAAGGATTAACCGCCAGCAGTGAGTAAGCCTTTGTTTTGCTTGAAGTTTAGGCGTCAACCGCCAACCATAACCCTAGTTTCTTTTTGTCGTTGGCCGATTCCAAGACAAAGAAGATGAGCGAAGATTGTCTTTCAAGGATTAAAGTTTTTAATGGTGAAAACTTTTCACTATGGAAATTCCAATTCAGGCTTCTTTTGGAACAACAAAAATTACTAGAATTATTGGAAGGCTTAGAAATAAAGCCGAATGTTGTTTCCTCCGACAGTAACTCTGAAAGTTCACTACAGAATTGGAAATCAAAGGACGTTAAGGCAAGGATGTTGTTATCACAGGCAATCGAATTAAGGTTTCTTCAGCCCCTGATGAACTGTACTTCCGCTTCACAAATGTGGCAGAAATTACTTGCTATTCATGAACAAAAATCCGAATTTACTATTGGCCTACTTTGGCAAAAATTCTTCGATGCACGATTGACATCGGAAACAATAAGTGATTACATAGCAAAAATTGAAATTATTTCTGCACAAATTTCACAAATGGGCGGAACCATAACGGAAGATCAAAAGGTAGCAAAAATTTTAAATACTTTGCCTTCGAGTATGCGCTACTTTGTTGCAGCGTGGGAATCGTTAGATCCGAAAGCTCAAACTCTTAACAATTTAACTGCAAGACTTTTGATTGAAGAAACAAGGAATCAACAAAGCGGTTCTTCTAAACAAGATGAGGCCTTATTACACAGGCAAGCACGAACGAAGCCTAAAGATACACAACATTCTTTTCAAGATGCCAAGAAGAACACTAAATGCCACTATTGTCACAAAATTGGACATTGGAGCCGCGAGTGTAGAAAAAGATTAGCTAATGAGAAAAATAAATCCAAAAATCTTCATGATTCAAAAGGAAGTTCAAGTGATTATGGACTTATTTTGTGCGATAATCAAGTAGAGCCCAATGATATTTGGTATGCTGACAGCGGTGCAAGCTGCAGCATGACATTTCGACGAGAGTGGTTCAAGACCTACACGCCGTTCACCAGTGATCATCCAATCTACTTGGGAGACAACTCGACACTACTTGCAGAAGGCATGGGAGACATCGAGATTCAAGCCTACGTCGACGGTGGATGGTACAATACGTACATAAGAAATGTGCTCTACTCGCCGCAACTAAAGAAAAATTTGTATAGCCTTTCTACGTCCACAAGAAGAGGATTCAACGTCATTATCAAACATGACAAGCTACAGATCTTCATGGATAATGACCTAAAAGCCGTAGGAGTGCGTCATGACGGACTCTACAGGATGCTCTTTAAGGTTACGTCATCATCATCACAAGGATACATCACCAGCGAGAACAAGCTTCAGTTGTGGCACGAGAGACTTGCGCATCTTCCAGTTGCTACACTTCGAGAGATGGCGACCAAAGGATTGGTGGATGGTCTGCAGCCTCAAGATTTAGAGGGAGAATCTTTCTTCTGTGAAGGATGCCAACTTGGAAAAGCCCATAGAAAGTCGTGCTATCCCTCAGATGGCAAAAACTACCAGCTAGGTGAGTTTATTTATGCTGATATTTGTGGCCCAATGCAGACTCAATCATTAAGTAAATATCTGTATTTCTGCTTATTTAAAGATTACTTTAGTGGTTATCGCCATATTTATTTTATTAAAAACAAATCAGATGTGCTAGATATATTCAAAGAATATGCTACTCTAATCTATACTCAAACTGGAAATAAGATAAACGTTCTTAGGACTGATAATGCGCTAGAATTCAAAAGCGATAATTTTGCAGATTTATGTAAAAGATTTGGGATAATTCACGAGTTCACTGCACCTTATGTGCACGAACAGATAGGACGTATAGAAAGAGACAATCGTACGATTGTGGAAGCAGCCAGGTCCATGCTAAATTCACGAAATCTTCCAGGATTTTTTTGGGCTGAGGCATGTAACACAGCAACTTATATTCTAAATAGAAGTGCGACTAAGCAAACCCCTGGAACGACACCTTATGAACCTTTCTTTGGCACAAAGCCTAATGTAGCTAACTATAAAATATTTGGCTGTAATGCTTATATGCATATTCCCAAAGAAAACCGTAAAAAGTGGGATAATAAATCGATAAAACTTATGTTTTTAGGTTATGAGAACACAAGCAAAAATTTTAGATTATGGGATTGGAAAACTAGAAAAATAAGAATTTCTAAAGATGTCACATTCGATGAGAAAGCTACTCCACATTCAGATAGAGAATCTACCAAACCGAAAGAAATAATATTTCAGATTAACAGCGCTCCGGATGAATTACCAGTTGCAACAACAAACTTCCCAATGCAGGAAATGCTGCCAGTATCCGATATCAGTTCGCATATCCAATGATAACACGCTCTAAAGTTTCGGATAGCCAATGTAACTTTGCGCTCGCTGATGAACCCAGTAACTATATAGATGCAATAACAAGTTCAGATTCAGAAAGATGGAAATTAGCCATGGATGAAGAGATTGATGCATTAAATAAAAATAAAACATGGACTTTAGAACGTTTGGCAGATGGTCATAAACCTATCGGTTGTAAATGGGTTTATAAAATTAAAACGGAGTCCGATGGTACAATTCAACGGTTCAAAGCCAGATTAGTTGCAAAAGGCTATTCTCAAATAAAAAATGTTGACTATTTCGATACGTTTAGCCCAGTAGTCAGGTATGATTCGTTACGCATTCTTTTATCACACGCTGCTTCTGAAAGGATGTTTCTTAAGCAATTCGATGTAAAGACAGCTTTTCTCAATGGCGAATTAGAGGAACTTGTTTATCTTGAACAACCAGAAGGCTACAAGAGAGATGATAATAGCTGCTATAGATTACATAAAAGTCTGTATGGTCTGAGACAATCTTCTAGAAATTGGAATAAGAAATTTACCAATTTTTTGTATAGCCATAATTTCAAAACATCAGACGCCGACCCGTGCATTTTCATTGGAACACACAATGATTCAAATTTTATCTTAGCTCTCTATGTTGATGATGGAATTATTCTATCTAAAGATAAAGAGGCAATAGCTATTATAATGGATGAGTTAGAACACGCATTTGATATTACATCTGGAAGTGTTAACTTTTTTGTTGGGCTACAAATAGAGCAGTCAGAAGATAGGGCAAGTATTTTCATTCACCAGTCATCATATATTGACAAAATTTTGAGTAAAATTAATATGGCTGACTGTATTCCTGCTTCGGTGCCTATGGATCCTTCTGTCATCTTAACAAAGCAGGACTGTCCTACTCCAGAACAAAAGGAAAAGATGCCTAAATTCCCTTTTCGAGAAGCTGTTGGATCCCTTATGTTTGCATCATGTGTTTCACGTCCAGATATCACTTATGCAGTTTCACAAGTGAGTAAATTCCTAGAATATCCAGGACCTGCAATTGTACAACAGTGAAGAATATTTTCCGTTATCTGAAAGGCACTCCACACATGGGAATTATCTTCACTGGACAAGACCAACTTGTTGGCTACTCTGATAGTGATTTTGCTCGTGATGTTGACTCCAGAAAAAGTATGACTGGTTATGCCTTCATGATGAACGGAGGAACTGTTTCTTGGGCAAGCCAACGACAACCAATTATCGCACTTTCAACCACCGAAAGTGAATACATCGCTGCCTGCAGTGCTGCCAAGGAATTGATTTGGATCAGAAGACTTCTACAGGGCATCGGCTGTGATATTACTAAAGAAACTGAACTTTATATCGACAACCAAGCAGCAATAAAACTTGTTGAAAATCCAGTATTCCACAAACGAACGAAACATATTGATGTTCGCTACCACTTCATTAGATCCAAACATGAAGAAGGTGAACTTAAAGTGCATCATGTTTGCAGCTCAGAACAGCTAGCTGATATAATGACTAAACCTCTTCCACGAAACAAATTCCACTACTTAAGAGGTCTACTGAACATTTTGGATCGAGAGGGAGTGTTGGAATAGCGATCAAAATTGGCGTGGAGCATTGGGGGATCGACCAATCAACGGCTGCGGCGGCGCTACGGTCGACGTCAATATATATAGTCTTTTGTCTCTCGCCTTCCTACATGTACTTGCCTTTAAAATTTTGCTACTTTAACATCTTGTTTTAAGTTACTTTGTTTAATAAATAATCCTTTTATTCCTTGATTCAATCTCAAACTTCAACACAAATGATGTCATCAATATATCGTTTCCAGGCTATTATTTTGAGATGTTTGGTTGAAATGATAATATTGTCAATATGATTCATATAAATATTGGCGAGGGCAGAAGAAATTGGGTTGCCCATTGGAAGGCCTTTAATCTGTTTATAATGCTGTTTTTTGTAACTGAAATAACTGAAGGATAAACATAAGTCGAGTAATTCTTCAAGTGCTTCTTTAGAAATTGTTAAATTAAGTTGTAGATTGGTGTCTATAAATTTTGAAAATTCACTGATGGCTTCCTTATGTGGGATCGACGTGTATAAAGATTCAACATCAAATGAAACCATGTGGTAATTTTGGGGTATCGCTATTCCTTGCATAATCTCTACCACTGATGTGGCGTTCTGAACGGTGTGGGGGAGAAATTTCTGAAACGGCGATATTATTGTTGAGAGATATTTAGCTAACGGATAGATTGGTGAACCGGTGTTGAGACTATGGGACGAAGTGGGTTATTGGGTTTATGAATTTTCGGTAAACCATAGAATATTGGTAGATCACATTTTGATGCTTTGATTTTTTCAACAACTTTGTTGTCTAATTTGTGCGTGCGTTTTATTCTATTCAAATTTCTGTTGAAATCTTTTATCATATTATGTAGAGGATTAATAGTTAACAGTTCGTATATTTCTTTTTCTTGAAGTAATTGCTAGATTTTGCTGTCATAGTCTGCTATGTCCATTATCACTGTGTTTTTACCTTTGTCTGAAGGAGAAATTATAATATTAGTATTTTCTTTTAAGAAACTGATGGCTTTTCTTTCATCATGATTTATATTAGTCTTGTTCTGGCGATTCAGATTTTTCAGAATAGGAATGACTTCTGTTCGGATCTTTTCCTTATTTGATTCTGCAAGGTTTTTGATTGAGGTCTCTATTGATGCAATTGTTCTAGGGATATCGAGTTTCTGGGAAGGAACAAAGTTGAGGCCTTTGGAAAGTAGAGATATGGCTTCTGAGGGAATGGATTGTTTCGATAAATTGATCACATTGTTATTGGTTGTGCTTTGGATTTGGGGTTTGTGACTCCATTTATTCAATTTTTGCAATTGGTTGTTGCGTACCTTCGTTCTTATATTCACACATTTCGCGTCTATATATTCTACTAGCATAGTAAAATGAGAATCGTCGATTAGGTCTTGAAGCCTGGGTATGAGTGCATTGATATTTAATTCTATTTTATGTATATTATAGTGACAGTTCTTGATCCTTGCATTGGTGAGTTTTTTGCCAGTTTGTAACAATATTTTCCGAGAATAGTTTGTGCGAACGGGATCTTTTAGAATGAGTGAAGGAGGAATTATCTGTCTCGAAAGGCATTGGTGATTGAACGCTAAATGCTGCTTCCAGTGGTTTATATATATATGAAAAATAGTACAAATGTAATATTGTACTGGGATAAGGTGCATAAATTAGGAAAAAGGCATCTGACCAAATATATATATATATGGTAATTTAAACCAACAACCCCATATTGTATATAACTTATAACAAGATTTTAATGTTGTATAGTAGAAACACATCTGTAAATGGTTATATGCATGATTGACATGTGTCATTACATCATCATATGTAATGTAATTTGTACAAACTGAGGATAATAAATAAAACTCTGTAATAGATTAAGAGTTGAGCTAGAGAGATAGAAGTCAAACACGTCTAAATTCGAGATGGATGGAAGCCACAAAGCAACATCTAAAGATAGATTGGAAGCTGTCAGAACGGCGCCAGTAGAATGTCACCAGACGACCCACACTCTTCACATCTGGTGACATGCAAAACCCTCTTTCTTAGAAACGGTACATAAAGCCCCGTTCTAGCTAAAAATACAGTTAGTTCAGCATCTGTGCGAGCCCACGTCGGTCGTACCTCAGGTCCATCTCATCCATCATGTAGACCAGTAAGAAACCTCTATCTCCCAATCTTTCGCTCCTAGCTCAACTTTTATCTGTTCACGGAACTTTCTTAGTGCAACTATGTCTTCGTTTTTTTGTGTGGACATTCCCAAGCTTTCCACTCTGCCTCGACCACGACTGCCTGTACTTTGTGAGAACTTTTAAAGGTCTTCCAAGGTGCAGAGAGGTACTGGAAAACTCCACATCCTGACTGTTCCTCTCGGTCAACACAGTATAGCGAGAGTCAACACTTCATCATCACAAAGTTAGTCGACAGGATTCTACAAGAGCTACCAGAACTTCACCTCATTACAGATAGCCGACAGGATAACCAAAACGAAGAATGACACAACGAAGAAGGTAAGAAGCCTGTCCAGATAGAAGCGAGAAAGAGCGAACAAGCATGCCAGTGTGGAGGAACAAGCATGCCATTCCAACGAAACGACCAAGCACTCTCTCCCCCAACAAGAGATGATATTTAAGGAGGAAATGTCGCCGCCCCAAGGGACCTCCGCAGACCTGCTAATAGATCGCCTACGCCAGGAGCAAGCTGTCTGACCACCCCAACGACCCAGTCGAAATTCCCGCAAGTCATGGAAATCGAGGAGCAGAATGACGCAAACCCTGTGACAAGTTCAACACCTTCGACCTGACATCGCCGAGACAATGCTCAAGACAACAAGCCACAAATCAACTTCACAGAAACTACAAGCTTCTACAAGTCCAACATGGAGCGACTTCCACGTCAGCAGGGAAACAACCAAAAGACCAAGTCTCCTGACTGAACTATCTTCGAAACTGTAAGTTTTAAAATCTTACATAACTTTATCCTCAAGTTCAAAACTTGATTCCCTATAAATTTTGTATTTATATTTTCACTTTAAGCATTTTAAAATCAATTTTCACCTTTTTTATATCATATTTTATCCAATTTTCAAAACTTTCACACTCTCATTTATCAAATTTACTTTAATTTTAATCAAATATAAAATTTCAATTTATTACTCTCAATTTTACTTAAAAAATATATATATTTCGCCCATCACGCATTTTTACCAATTTAGCAATCTTACATGTCGTTCCTAAATTCACCTAAAATGACATTAGCTAAATCTACACCTTAAAAAATCATTATTATTATTTTTAAAAATCTCTCATTCATCATATAATTCTCAACTTATTTTTGTTTTACCCATTAGTTATCTTTATACCAAAAGACCAATATCTTTATCAATTCTTAAAATTTGGTAATGTTCACCATTTTAAGTAAGCGCCCAATTCAAATTATTTGTAAACCTCACGACATTGCCCTTTTACAAGAATCATTTTAACTACCATAATCAACGATTTAAATAATATATTCAAATTTTAAATATAAATTAACATAGGTAAAACGCATTTTCTAATTTCAAAATGGAAGGAGACAATCTCTTCAAAATCACAACTAGAAAAATAACTGTCCTTCCCCAAAACAACGTTTTATTCTAACATAGATACACTCCCTCGTCTCTTCATTTTAAAGGCATGTTTAATCATTACCAAATCTCTCTCAACAAACGTTACAACACCATCACATCAATATCTCCAATTGGCAACAATTTTTAGTGCGCGACTTAACACACAAATCCAATTTTGAGCCCCACGAGCTCCATAACGTCGCCCCACTAAACACTAAAATAATTTCGCATTAAACGTGCCATATCCAATAACAGTCAAAAATTCTCGATGTGTTTCATAAACCCACCACCCATGACTAGTAAATTTGTTATTCGTGGTGGAACAGGTTAGATTTTGTACCAAACAACGACTTCGCATGACACATTTTCATTCCCAATTTTCCACTTCGTGTCACAGCGCAACACCACAAAAATTTTTCATTTTCAGGCCAAAGACGCCTTCATGCCTGTGACACATAAAACCCCAAAGCGTGTCCACGTCGAAAGTCGCACTTTCACCACACATCTAAACCTGACATTACCGAATAACATTTTTATTAAGTGCGCAACAACGTCGAAACATAACAACTACAACATTGAGAAAACTATATTTTCAAATAGGCAAGAAAATTGCCAACTTCAACAAAAGAAGAAAGTTTCAAGTAAAGGACAAAAATAAACACCCCGCACGTGTGACCCCCAGTAAGAGGATCCCAGAATCTATTTCAGTTACATATCCCCCATTCAACGTCCTCCATCCCTCAAGCAGTCATTTTGACCGCTACTTCATGATAGCCATTTTCTTTTTAAACACATGTTTAAAACCAACCATTTAGATTTCTTCGAGAATCTCACAACTCTCACCAACGCCTTAATCACAACACACACACACACACACATTGACCGTGCGGCCACGCGTTGCGCGGGCCCCGTGATTTTCGCCTCTGGCGGGAGAAAAATGTCGCGAACAGCGACAAATTTGATATGGGCGGATAGCCCATTCAACGCCGAACAAATGCCTGGTAGGCACGGCCAAAAAGCTCATTCCCGTGCGGAGAAATCTGCAAATTTCGATTTGCAGAGAAAATGTTCTATTAATTTAAGAACAATTGGGAATTATGCAAATTCGCCGGCTGGCGTTAAAAATGCAAATTCGGCGACGTCGTTCGACTTTGCGAATGATACGCCTTTTAACGGCGCCATCAAGGCCCAACGAAGCTGGGCGAATTCTCCAAAGGATGTGAATCCTGCATCTGAGGACGGCTTCACCATCGTCCAAGGCAAAAAGAGACGCCGCGGCTCGGCTGAATCGCCTGAAGCAGCCGCACATTCCAGCAACGCCCGACGCTCTGGAACCAATCGCCGTCAACGATCATCGGCGGAAAGGGTGCTTTGGGCACAAGAAATCAAGACCACGAGAACACACATCGTGGAGGCCAGGGCGCGGCAGGCGTCTTCTACTGAGGAGCAGTGTCTCTATGTTGAGCACTGCCCTGAACTTGAGCCTTACCATTATCTTAAGGCGATCGATGAAATGGTCGGAGGGACCAGTGACGTCGTCCAGATCGCGAAAGTGAATGGACACTTGCTGTTGATACTTTCCAACAAGACCCTGGCGGAGCGCTTGATTAATGAAGGCCTCGAGGTTGAGGGCATGTCCCTCAAGACCTTCCCCTTCTACAGAAGAGCGGCAAGAATAACCATAAGCAACCTCCCCTTCTTTGTGAAGGATGCTTCAGTCATCGACGCCCTTTTACCTTATGGGCGGATAACTTCCATCGTCCCCAAACAGCTAAAAGCTGGTAAATACGTCTACACCGACGGCCGCCGAGAGGCGTATATTGTCCCACATGACGGAATCAACATCGAGTCGCTCCCTGCCCGCCTCGATATAAGAATAAAAGGCGAGGCCTGGCCTATGTACCTGACCTCCGGGATCAGGTGCTCTAGATGCCGAGGCCAAGGACATAGAAGAGCTAACTGCCCCCTGCTCACTGGGCAGTCTACCGGCCCCAGACGGACTTCTCCATCCTCCACCACCAATGTCCCACAGATGACCGCGCCTGAGCTGCCTCGACAGGCATCAGCCGCGTCTCCTGCACCACCGCCTCCAGTTCCAACCATGGAGGTTTCTGGCGTTCATCCTGCGGCCCCAGCTGCGCCTCATCAGCCTGCTGTGCTTGGACAACCTCCACCGGCACCCATGGCTCTACCTATGGATATATCAACTCCTGTACCAGCGCCCCCCGCCCCATCTCGGGAGAAGCCTAGTAATAGCCCCACGGCCCACACTACGCCTCAGCCTGCTGAGTCGACGCCGCCTACTCCCCACAGGGAGGAGTCAACCCCAGACTTCGTTACATATACGCCTCCACTTCCTCCCCCGTTGACCAAGGAGGAGCAGGAAGCGCTGGAGTTTCAGTGCGAGGCTCAATTGTGTGACTTGCTAGAGAAACTGAATTGGGAACAGGCCCTGGAGCCCCTGTTCGAGGATGGGATGGAAGAAGATGAGGTCCCATTTGCGGTAATTTGGCCCGAGTGTAGGGAGCAACTCCTCACGTATGTCTCACGCAGACATAAACCCATTCTTGCCGAGTTTCTCGGCACTGTCGCTGAGCATGCTCGCGACTGCCACTCAATT